>BEHA01000057.1:968065-1013678 GCA_002897215.1 Eschscholzia californica subsp. californica
AAGGAAAATCTCTTTGAAATATATAAACCCTTGCAACCCATTACAGATTAAATCAAGTACATGCAAGAAAGACAAATTTTTTAATATTTGATCTTAGAATAGAAGAAACTTAGAGGGGAAGAGTTGGATTGGATGGAGATGCAGATAAACTGGGGATTATAGTAAAATCCAGAAGAAGATAGATAAGAATTAAGGGTTTGGATTTTTCATTACCTATTTTCTCTCCATTTTGGTTGGTTGAAGTGATCTGGGTATGAACTGAAAACAAACAAGATTAAGATGTAAAATGAAGAAGAGAGAGAGAGAAAGAGGTTTCTCTGTTGAAGAATGATTTGTCAATCAAAACAAACAACAATTTTTTTTAAAAGAGATCAACAGAAAGGATTTTTGATTTTTCTATTCTATTATTTTTAGATTTGTTTGTTTAGTTTCAAAAACCTGGTCGCCCTTTTTAAGCGCTTTGTCTCTCTCTCTCTTCTCTCTCTTCCCTCCTCTTTCTCTCTTTCCAAAAGAGATGGATTTTGAGCTTTGATTTTGTTCAGCTAAATATTGATCAGTATAGGTCAAACGTTTTAAAGATTGCACGGGTAGGGTTTCTAAAAGAAAATGTAAAAGAAGTGGACCCGAAAGAGCTCTGTCAGCTGAACTAAACTTTAACCAGAGAGCTTGTTTAAAGGTCGGTTGTCGGCACGAGTCTCCTTGACACCTAGAACTTTATCATGATATGCGGGCCAGTGGAGATGTGGTATCGAATAAACTTTACCGCATGAGCCCTGGAGTAGGGAGGTTTGCAGGAGTGAGCTCGACATCTTTAGCTCTGCTCTGACAGATTGAAATGTGTGAAAAATTGTAGCAAACTACCCGTTTTTCATATAAGAAGATGTAACCTTTCACGACCTTGCCATGTGACTATTGTCAAGTCAATGTCTGAACACCGCAAAATCACAGATGTTTGTCGACCACCGCTATACAAACCTATATGAAAGTCAGGAGTTTACCCTAAAAACGGATCAAATCCTTAATCTTTGAGATTCATTCCATTTACATGTAAAATGCCTATCCTGCCCACTAATTTTTAAGAAATTTTATAGAGAAGTCAGGACATGCATTTTGGTTTGTCGGCTAACCTCATAGGGCCTAAATATTATTCTTTAGCTCAATGGATTTTGACCTAGTGATGAAAGATTTTACTGCACATGAGTTTAGCAATCAAATCTCCATAGGACCTTATTAAAGAGCAAGACCCATGTGTTTGTCTAAATTTATTGAACATAAAACTCAAGTTCTTAAACTAGATTCCATGAACATGATTATCATCATTCTGTGAGGTTCCATAACTAGAAAGAAAGTGCTCACTGAATCTGGCCATTGAACTGTGAACAAAATTGCATTAATTAACTCATATCATTCTTCTTCTTATAAAGAACAAAAAGAGAATTGGATGATGGCTTGTGCAAGAAAATCATCTTATAATATTGCCCTGTGGTTTCATCCAAAACAATTTTGCTTACTTAGATTTAGAAAACCATTAACTATCCAGATTCAATCCACCCCCACTTGTTATTTGTTATTATTATTATTATTATTATTATTATATACTCTCCTCCACTTGCCATGTAGTTTTACTCCCTAATCGTACATGAGTTTAGCTCCACCATTTAATAATCGCAAATTAGTTGGCAAAATCCAAATCTTCTGTTAACACCTTGTTTTCTCTACCATGTCGGGTTTGTCGGCAACCACGCATCAAAATTGCCAATGAGTTTCCATTATATTTGAACTAGGTTTCTGCCGCGTCCGTCGCATATCTTCTTGGCTAACGCCGTTGAAGTAGATAACATTTAACCGTCAGAAAGATAGAGTAACAAAATTATAACTTGAAAAGTTGGAAAGATAGAGAAATATCTGTAAAAATCGTTAACATTAATACGACATATTGTTGACATTAATACCCTTATTTGTAAAAATAAATGTAGAAGAAAAATAGAGGGAGGAGTTATTTTGATCAGGAGACAATCACAGCCATTAACAACATATTTCTGCCTCACAACAATCAAGGCGACAGACTAATATGGAGTCTCACTGAAAAAGGAAATTTCACCACAAAGTTATGGAAGAAACAACATATGGATCCTAAAATACAACTGTTTATTTGGAAACTGATCCACAAAGGGTTGGCCACTTTATCTAACATAGGTCGACGAATCCCTCTCATTGATCAGGGATGCAAGATATGTCTATCCAATGACAGTGAGACTCATGTACACTTATTTGGTGAATGCTTGATGTTCAAAAATCTCATACAAATCACAAATGATCAAGATATAAAGCAACTAGGTCAAAATCCAATTCAAAATCTTAAAGACATCTTAAACAGAGGAGAAGGGGCGAATGAGGTATGGTTTAAGTATACTTATCTCCTTTGGATCTGATGGAAGAATAGAAACGAAAACCATTTCAGGAACAAAACATTGGATTTGGATCGCATATGGTTGACAACCAAGGTAGAACTAAAAAAAAACCCTTCCTTATCTTATTTAGCTCCGTCCCTTGAAATCTTGCAGGTAAACTCATGGAACCCCCCTGTACCTGGTCGATTGAAGATCAACGTCGATGGTCCCTATCGACCAGGAGGAGCGTCAGCGGCGGCTGTACTCAGAAACTCAGACGGAGAAGTGTTGGACTCGAGGGCGATCATCTTCCCACCTATCTCAGCTATTCACAGTGAGACCAGGGCGGCAATGCTAGGGCTAGAACTGGGTGAAGACCATCTTTTATATCACTTCGACTTGGAAGGAGATTCGAGGGTTTTATACACCCTTCTATCGGACGACTCTGAGACCCCTCCATGGAGATTACAAGGCGGAGATTGATTACCTGCGTGGAAGGCTGAGAGAAAGGAACGTGTCTTTCTACCACTGTGGGAGGGAAGCTAATACGGCCCCTCACAATTTAGCCGCTGAAATGTTAGCCCCTTCGGTCTAACGGATTAGCCCTTTCATTTATTTGCTTATTGTATGTAGTCCTTTATTCTGACGATGTAACGGACTAATTTGATTTATGGAATCGCCCCTTTAAAAAAAAAAAAAAAAAAAAAAAAAAAAAAACATCAACTCCGCCGGTCATTATTTCCAGCGACAACAACTCAGGTCATCTATCTCCCTCTCTCTCTCTTCATCCCTCTCTTTCATCTTCTCTCTCTTTCCTCTTTTTTTTTCATTGTAGAGCTCCATTTCAACTTTTACTATCCAAGGGAGCCCCCAGTGCGCTGAAAGCTTATTTCTTTTGTTGCCCTCACAAAATTTGGCAGAACCCATCTTCAAATTTGATAGTCAAAAATAAGTTCGCTAGGTTACATCCGATTTCAATCCTTCCACCTTTTTGTAATATCTTTTTCCATTTTCAGCTCCAAAGTTTTTAGACTTCAACAGACCTATCAGTCAGTCGCGACCACAGCCTAACCATCACCCCCCACGAGAATCAGCAGCACTATACATAGATTAATAAAATGTATGTCCATGAAGAAAAAATTCTTTATAAACAGCAATTGTACTTCCACTTCCACAGCAAATAAAAGTATTTCTACATTTGTCTTCAAAGTTTTCAAAACACTTTTAACCATTTAACACTTGATATTCCAATATTTTAATCATTTTCTGCTGGCATCAGTTATCACACAAGTATCGGTAATATACCCTATGCTGGAAACGTGAAGAAACTGACTCCATTTCATTGATTCGAAAAATTATGAAGCTTTATCCATCAGCTGTATAGGCATAAGAATGTTCGACTTGTTTGTTTCGACAATACATCCATTTACAACCATCTCCTCTAACATGAAATGTGCCTTCTCTAGATGGAACATGATGTCTAGCTCGCACTGCAAAGTTTAGGTTTTATCAGTTAAATATATAAAAATCCGAAGAACTGAAGAAGAGCACAAGTATTACTAAGTTAGAGATTTAAGTTGGAATCTGTATATAAGGGATAACTTACCACATTCCCGAAGTGGCGATCCATTGTTTCGACTAACAAATGTATGAACTCCAGAATAGCTAACTCATTCTGCAAATGAAGGAAAAGAAATAAGGTCATAAACTCATAATACAAGATAGGATCTGATGGATGCAATGAACTTATAACAGAGACTATTTAGAACATGCTAAAGGATGTCAACAAGACCCAAAACCATATGAGGTGCCAGACACGTCAACCTAAGAAATCCCAAAACAAAGACATTTTCTTGTCTTGGTTATTAGGTAGTTTATTTTCACTTCCCATCTTCTTTTTTATTTCGGGATCAAGCACTATTTACTGTAAGAAGGACCCCGAGTGGTATTTTATGATCCCAGTACGATTTTCTTCAAGTAGATCAAAAATATAATATACAAAATATAACTTGTACCTTCGCAGTATCTGATATTTATATGGCTATTACCATCACTATGAATTAACCATGCTAATGAGAAAACATAAGGTAATTGTTCTACTAATTATACTAAAGACTAGAACTAGGGCATTACAAACAAACATAAGAAAGAAGAATGAATATAACTACCGCGTATGTGCTATATGCGTTACGTAGAAAGTTAAAAAAATTAGCCTCTCAAAATGTTACAATGTGGGTAGGGAGGCTGCAATTGCCATATTCTTCTTTAAAAATTTTTAATGAATATATAAAAAAATGAAAAAGAAGATTTACAAGGAGATCTGATCTATGCGATCCAAATGAAATGAAGAAAAACAAAGGCTATAATGTTGCGATTATAGCTTCCCAATTATACACAAAATCATTAGAATACAAGAATCTTGCCCAAGACAGCACTTTACTCCAATGGTATAATGTTGTTCTAATTGCCAAATTATTACAACTGAATGATATAAGCCAAATCAGTGGCAAGTAAACAATCAAAAATCAACAATAACATTTAATACAAAAATTATTAAGTACTTTTTTTAACAATCTGAAATAACCAAGTAAAGCGCGTAATTAGTAAACCTTAATATATAATTTGCTAAAATTTACAAAGCTAGAATCACTTTCAAGTAATTTCTACAGAGAAGCTTATACCAATTGAGCAGAAGGAAGACTTCCACTCTTTCCTTCATCGTTTTCACTTTTAGTTGAGATCCAATGACAACCACTATTTAATTTTTTTCATGTTGTCCTTGACGTGTATTGTATGCAAGGATCTCCTTTGATCCAACATTAGCAGATACATTGTTCCCCCTTGCGTACCGCATACGCGATTCCCCGTGCCCTTTTTGGGTAGGTTCGGGATCCAGTACCTTAACATTAACCCATAGTCTTGGTGAAAATCTATAAACTCGACTAGTTGGGTAGTTAACCCAAGATTTTTTTTTTAATTTACTTGTTAGTTTGCAAGTTTTTATGGAGATAGGATGTCTGAAAGTAGGTGTATCGAATGCATTATAAAGAGTTTATATTGTCTAGGAAAATAGTCCAAAACGTACTGCTATTGAAAATGGTGTACTGAAGAACTATACCCCTAACGTACCCGATACTCACACAGTAGCGTACCGCGTACCAGGTAACATTGCTTTGATCCCTACTCAGATTCCCTTTGTTTTTCATTTTCTATAAACAATATTTGTTTCAAACAAAAACATACAACGCTGGCTGCTGGAATGGCTCGAGTTAGATAATTGAGTTGATCCTAGAAGGTAGAGTATCAGTAATTACCAAGCACTCCAACAGGAAAAGAACACCATTCTTTCTTATCCAACACTACAAACTCCTAAATACAGATGTCGGTTTGTAACCCCTTTATTTCACTCCTCCACGACTAAATTCCCTTTGCGCCCTTCAAAATGAGAATTACTTCCTTGCTATCCAATGCACGAGGAAGGACTACCCTAACAACGACAAAAACTCAAGTTCAAACTCTAACAAAAACTGATCTTTAGTAGCTTAATATATTTTTGATTGTTCCTTCTACGTTTAAATATATCCATCGTCTCCAGAAGAATCATTTCTTTACTTGCTTGCTCTTCAAGCAAGTAAAACAATAAAAGATACTTGAAACGACACAAGGAATCGCGAACAAAATCAACTTTACTCTTAAGTTCTAATAGATGCCCCTCACCCACATAGCCACTAGGGAAAGAAAACAAACCCCAGACAAACTATTCCAAAATTATCATAGAAAGAAGAATGCGAAGCAAGAAGCTATAACATTAACAATACAAAGGAGAAGCGTAAGAGATAAGTATAATTAACCAAGCAAAGAAAGGTAATTACTGTATAGACGATGACTACGTGATAGTTCTGATCGAAGTTAGTGCTTTAGAGAAAGTTATGAGAAAACTTGTTATCTCAGTTTCTAAAAAGCTATAAGCATAAGCAAACATATAACTACCCATTCCCCGTTAATTAGTTGGGTCACTCGGCTTCATCTTTCGTGTCAAGAGGTTCGACTCAACACTCAGCCTTCTCTTTGGCAAACCCTTCCTTCCTCATTATTTTCTCCCACACGTCCTAAGACTAGCTCAAATTCATGTGATTTTTGATTCATGTGCTAATTATATACCATAACAATTAACAAGGTTTCTTCGCAACGCCTAAATGTATTTCGATTTCTATAAGTGAATCACAAGATTCAATTAATGCATGGGTAGTAATAACAAGAACAATGTCATCGATAATAATAATAGGTTGAATGACTGTTTTTCGGAAAGAAAAAGAAAAAGAAAAAGAAAAAGAAAATGAAGAGATTTACCTCATCATTGTCAACACCAACCAAGAAAAACAGTGATGCGTAACGCCTGTAAATAACTTTGTAATTCCGATGCTCCACGAATGAACACTTAATTACCCAACAAGAAGTGGAAAAAGAAGAAGATGAAGCTCCAGTCAGTAAGTAATACACAAAATTGGAGTCTTAAGCATAAACCCTAAATATATTTAATGTACGTATCTGTTTCATACATCTAATAGATTAGAATCATGTTATGTTTTCAAAAAATTCTTAATTTTCCAAACATTTTTTTTTCCTATTTTTCACACTGACTGGTTAGGTGGAAGATGAACAGGAACAAATTGTAATTAGAATTGGGTTTTGTGAACTAAATTTGATGATTCGCGAGAGAGATCCAGAATCAAAATTGGACTAAGGTTGAGATGTATAGAGAGAGAGGGAGGGAGAAGACCTGGTTTTCGGTGCGGACAAGACATTTACGAACGATTTCACCTTCAAGAGCGCGGCGTTGATCGATCGTTAGGTACTCGTAGTATTGAGCAAGACGAGTTTGACCTTGCTTGTTCACCATCAATATGAATCTGATCCCCATTCTCTCTCTCTCTCTCTCTCTCTCTCTCTCTCTCTCTCTCTCTCTCTCTCTCTCCCCTCTTTCTCTCTCTAATTCTCTCGATCTTGATCTCGATATATTCAGTTTCAGCTTACTGAGATTTCTATTACCCTTGGCTAAAGTGGTGAAGGTAAGAAATTGCTCACCAAGACTCCGTGGCCCAATGGATAAGGCGCTGGTCTACGAAACCAGAGATTCTGGGTTCGATCCCCAGCGGAGTCGTTATTTTTAAAATTGAAGTTTTTGTTCTTTTCAACTCCACAATGTTTGAGTTTTCCACCAAGGTTATTTTTCAAATGATCCTCTAATTTATGACTAGCTTCTCGCCTAGCTTTCTAATTTATCAAAAATACTCAGATGGTCTCCTTCCGTTAGTGATACGACCGTTAAAATCAGACTTATTATTCTAAATTTACATTTCTTTTACAACAAGTCCATGAAGACCTCCCATTTAAATCGCATAGTGGGTCGTCCCTCCACCTTAGACAAAAAGGTTTAATGGCTGAAAACCTACATTTCTTTTACAATAAGTCCATGGAGACCTCCCATTTGAACCGCATAGTGGACCGTCCCTCCACCTTGGGCAGAAAGTTTTAATTAACTCTCACACTTTTCAATTGCTGAAAATTCTGAGGTAAGTTATCGGAAGTTGAGGATGGATGTTGTTAATAATGGGACACCTTACTTTAAACTCAACCATTGGTTTTCAATGGCTGAGGTTGAAATTTCTCAAACAACTTTATCTCTCTACCTCAGCACACCCTATTTCCTTTAAACTTTACCGATTCAGTAAGAAAATCCTAGTGAAGAGATTATCCAACCATTATTGAAGTAACACTTACCTCCGTCCATCTTTAAAGATTAGTAACAAAACTTTCTTCTTTAACCAAGATCGACAAATCGATTCTTTGAATGAATTTTTGAAATTATTCAAGTATCTTTTTAAATTTAAGGTTTGAGATAATTTAGAGATCCTTAAATTACTAAAAATCATATATCTCTCTAGATTCAGGATTGAAATAATTTTGAGTTTGTGAACTTACTAAGAATTCTGTATCTTTCCTGATCTAGGTTTGAAATAATTTTGGGTTTGTGAAATTACTAAGAATTGTAGTTTGCACTCAAGGTACTTTTTGCTATACAAAATTCATAATCATTTAATTTCTGCTTAACAAATCATAATTAGTTGCATTAGCTTGATATCCACCACCTAATGTGTCTAAGTGTTTCATGAACTTGATAGTACTGCACTCAGACTGATACACAACAATCACACAGACTGATGTTTATCTCAAGTCGTGAATATACAACTGATCAATATAGGGTGGAAGATGAGTCATGAGTACAGAATTTTAAACCTCCTATTTCGTCATGACCTTAGCCCCTTAAATTACCAAGAATTGTAGTTTTATTCAAGTTTATTGGCATGGAGATTAAGACTAATATATAGTTAATGTATCTAAACGTTTGCAGGTTGCACAAAAAAGTGGAGCATGAATGGATTCAATTATGGTCTATGTTATAGTTGTAGAGATCCAGAACATGATTTGGTTTCATGTCAAAAAAAAAGTGTCTGCAATGTGGGAAATGTATAGTCCAATGATTTAAGGTGAATTAACATTCTATAAATCATGGTAGGTATTTCTTCAATTGCTCGCAACGTTGCAAATATTTTGAGTGGGATGAGAACGAGACATCTGGAACTAAACACAATGATGAAAATATATCAATTGAATGGGAAGCGAAGGATGACGAAACTACTCAGCTGGAGTATGTTTGAAAATCTAGCTCAAATAGCTGAAAAGAAAAATTTGAAGATAACAACAACCATCACAAAGATTGTTGTGTCGATAAACATATAATAAGTCATATATCCTGAATGTGTATTAATTACCTCCAATTTGTTTGAAAAGTAGTTTGAATGTAGTCCGAATGGTAGTGGTGACACCAATTTGAATATATTTTGAATGTAATTTATTCGAAAATCAATGTCTTATTATTAAATTCATGAAGCTACTGTATTTTGTTTGTTGTTAAATTCATGAAGTCACTGTATTTTTTCTCTCAAGTAACAAAAGCTCATGAAACAAAGTTCGTGAAAAACAATCAAGTCTTAAACAAAGTCTATGGAAAGAGGAACAAAATTCATGCGAAAACACAAACTAAAAATAATAAGATGAACAAAGTTCATGAAACAAGTCTTAAAGAAAGTCCATGAAATAAAATTCATGCAAAAAACACAAACCATAAGAAACAAGTCTTGAACAAAATCATGAAACAAGTCTTAAACAGCTTTTGAGGAGAGAGAAGTTCCTGTATGACGTCAGCGTCAATGCGTTTTTGCCCTCTCCCCTTTCCACTGTAACCCTAATTCTTAACCACCAAATCATTCACAATTAACCAGGTCAAATATCAAATCACTCCCACTTTCCAGTAGATCTAAATTTAAGAACACCACTATAGTAATCACTACCGATTTGAACTTTTTCTATCCATTTCAACCAACCAATTATTATACAAATCAAATCTAGGGTTTCACTATTTCTTGAGGTAACTTCGAGAGATTTTGGGGATCCTTTTGTTGATGATCTATCCTTCTTTGTAAGTAGTCTCGGTCTCAATTGCAGCCATTGGAAGTTAGCAACACGGATTAGGTGAAACATACAAAAGCAAGCATGTTCTTGCATGGGATATGGGAGTAATCTATCTTACTGCTTTGCTGTCTATAGTTATCTTCATAGCCTTATACCCAATCAACAAAAGAGATTACTCTCTTATTGTTGTTCATTGTAAACTCCATCAACCATACCAGGAGAAAGGCGAAAGAAGAAAGAAGAAATTCCTTTAATTTAGACTTCCTTCAACCTACTCAGACTTCAGGGCAGTAAAACTCCTACTTTCTCTTTAACTAGGTTTTATTTCAGATTTATTAGATGTTTTATCTCCTTGTAATTATCTAATTGTTTGCATGTTCTGTCTTCTTGCTTGGTTGTTCGTCCTTAGACAATTTACTCTCCGTCTTTAGCCTACACCTAATCATAGCTAACCAAGCCCAAGGTTAGTACTAGACCAACCAATCCGTTCCTAAAGCTCTACTCACGTCGATCGAATCACCATTAGTAAGATAAGTTATTTAGCATCAGCAGCCGAGTAGCAGCGTTCGGACCCCTTCCCCAATCTCATATTGTCGCTACTTGGTTATAGACTTCCCCTATGGAGATCTCGATTATGGCATGGAATGTTAGATGATGTAACAACTTTGCTAATCGCAACCATCTTCTTAGCCTTATCAAGGATCACAACCCGGACATTATTTTTCTGTCCGAAACCAAATGCATGAATGTGAACATAGATAGGATGTTGAATCTCATTAATATTTATAACAAGCATGTTATTGAACCAGTTAATAAAGCAGGGGGTCTTGCCCTCTTTTGGGCTCCCAATTATGACATTGACATAATTTATGCTGACAATAATATGATTCATGTCAAAGGTACCTAGTCTGTCTCTGGTAGTCAGTTTTACCTCACGGGGCTTCTATGGTTGCCCTTACAAGAACAATAAAATGAAGCCATTGGATACCCTGGCTCATCTGATCCCTGATAACAACATCCCTTGGCTAGTTATAGGTGACCTTAATTGCATTCTTGATCAATCAGAGAAATCGGGAGGTCAGCCGGCTCACCTCCCTACTATTCAGCATAACAAGAACATAATTAATAATTTGCGGTTACATGATTTAGGTTTTAGTGGTTATCCGTATACTTGGACTAACAGACAGTTTGCAGGAAACCTTATTGAAGAGGGACTTGATAGAGCGTTGGCAAATTATAAATGGCTTACTAGTTACCCACATTCTAAGATTAACCATCTTGCTACTCTTGGTTCTGGTCATAATCCTATACTTCTCTCTACCAAGAATTCGTCGTTTCTTGGCCGTAAACCCTTCAAATTCATTCGTACTTGGATGTCTCACCCTAAATGCGTCAGTTTCATTAAATCCAACTGGCTCACCATCCCCAACACTATTCAATCCAAACTTAACTCCCTTGCCATTAAACTCTCTAAATGGAATAAAGAGGTTTTTCGGTAATCTGGAGAATAATATTAAGCAGCTCACTCATAATCTTCAATTAATTAAAAACGCAGAGGCGTTTAAAAACACTTATTCCCAGATCGAAACTCTCTTACTCCAGCAAGAGAGTCTATGGAAGGAAAAATCCAGAATAGCCAATATTAACTTGAGAGATAGAAATACCCAATATTTTCATGCCAAGGCTACTACTAGGCATCGTAAGAATAAAATTCTTTCCATTAAGAGGGAAGATAATTCTTGGTCCAATGATGAAGTGGAGATATCTAATATCTTTTCTAATCATATCCAGAAGATTTCCTCGACTGCAGGCTCTAAGATGTCCCCGACTATTATGGAGTGCTTCTACCCTCAGATCTCTTCCACTCAGAATGAGTCTCTCACTGCGATTCCTCAGTATGAAGAGATTCGGATTGCCACTTTCTCTCTCAAGTCAGGCGCAACTCCGGGTCCTGATGGCTTTCCGCCTTTTTTCTACCAATCTAATTGGGATACTGTCAAGGAGGATATTCAGCTTATGACATCCTCGTTCTTTCAGAACTCTACTTTGCCGGCTATGTCTAATCATACACACATATGCCTTCTCCCCAAAACCAAGACACCCCAATCGCCGGCAAACTACCGTCCGATTAGCTTACTAAATACCACTTATAAAATCATTACCAAAATTCTAGCTAATAGACTGAAACCTATCCTTGCTGACATTATTTCTTCTTTTCAAGGTGCCTATGTGCCGGGTAGACAAATCACTGATAATATTATCATCAGCCAAAAACTCATTCATTCTTTCAAAAAAGTTAAGGGATCCAAAAGCTACTTTGGTCTCAAGCTTAACATGTCAAAAGCTTTTGACAGAATTGAATGGAGTTATCTGGAGAATGTTATGAAATTGATGGGGTTTTCACTTACTTGGATCAATCTCATCAACACATGCATCTCTACTAGCTCCATGGTTGTTCTCATCAATGGGCGCCCTGGTTGTATTTTTAATGTCAGTCGGGGTATTAGACAGGGCGATCCGCTTTCTCCTTTTCTGTTTTCCATTGACATGGAAGGGCTTAGTCGTCTTTTAGAGAAGAATTTTAATAATTCCTGTTTTATAGGCTTTCCCATTCCTCACTCGAACTTCTCGATCAAACATCTCCTTTTTGCAGATGACTGTATCATTTTCGGGCAAAATTCTCTTGATAACATCTTCAATCGTAAACAAATTCTTAAAGAATTCAGTGAGGCTTCTGGCCAAATGATCAACTACGCGAAATCGAACATTTTCTTCTCTAAGAATTCGCACCATGAATTCAAACGCATGATCATTAGAGAACTTAAGGTCCATCAATCGTCTTCTGATGATAAATATCTAGGCACTAATCTCTTCATTGATCGTAATAAGAAACAGGCCTTTAGCTCCCTCCTTACTCAAATAAAAAACAAACTTGCCAAATGGCAAACTCATCTCCTCTCGCAAGCTGGCCGCTCGGTAGTTCTCTCCACTATCGCAGCGGCTGTTCCCCGATACCAAATGCAGTGCTTCGCCCTTCCTAAAGGCATTAGTGACAGCATTGAGTCTCTTCAAAGGACTTTCTGGTGGGGAAAATCCAAAACATTCCATACCATTAACTGGCAATCTATATGTAAACCCCGCAAACATGGTGGACTCGGTCTTTGCCTTCCTCAACTTGATAACCAAGCTTTTCTTAATAAACTTAACTGGCGTCTCACAAATGGGGGAATGCTATTTGGGTACAAGTGCTTAAAGGTAAATACTTTCATAACTCCCATAAACCTAAACCTCCCAAAAACCATAGTTCTTGGCCTTGGAAATCCATCTCTAAACATTACCATCAGATTGAGAGTCTTATCTTTTGGAACATTAACAGAGGCGAGCATATCAACATTTGGAATGACTACTGGATACCCAATCATCCTCGCCCTATTACGAACTATAACGGTTGTACATTGGAAAAGGTATCTCAACTTATTACTAATGGTATGTGGAATTTAAATGTCATTAATACGTGTTTTAATAATGATATATGCAGTGCCATTCTCAGCATCAGCATTCAACCTAACCAAGAGGACAAAGCCGTATGGACTCTGACTAAATCTGGTAATTTCTCACTCAAATCTATGTATAACTATTTACGAACTAATATAGCTTACACAGTACCTGACCAGATAGACTGGTTCTTTATATGGAATATGAATACACTTCCTCGCATTAAACTATTTGTATGGAAATGTTGCACTAATAGCTTACCAGTGAAAGCGAAAATTGGTAAATTTATTGGCAATACTTACTCCTGTGTTAACTGTAATGAGGACGAGACTCTTGACCATGTTATGCTTCATTGCACTTTCGCGAAAGCCGTTTGGTTTCACTATCAAGTTAAAACGGATCATATCACTACTATCATACAGTGGATACAACAATGGAAACCTCTTGAGGAAGAAACAATCAACTTATATGCCAAAATTTTATGGTTTATTTGGAAAGCGAGATGTGAGAATTGCTTTTCGACGAATAAGCAAAATCCTTTACAAATGATAGAGAGAATTAACAATACCACGACTACACCACTCAAGAATGAGTCCAGTATTACCACTAAATGCAGGGAAAAAACGAAGATTCAAACATGGAGACCTTCATCGACACCATATTTAAAGATCAACGTCGACGCCTCCTTTGTTAGCCTGAATGAACCGGCTGGAATTGGATGTATTATCCGAGATGCAGAAGCAAACTATATTATAGCTGCGACAGATACTGTACGAGGTCAGCACGCGGAAGAATGTGAAAGTTTAGCTATATTATCTAGTCTTTTATGGGCCATTCAACTACAAATCTCTCATGTGCATTTAAAAAGCGATAATCAAGCATTAATCCTATCTCTCAAATGGGTGTAGGCATTCACTGACAATCACAAAGAATCATACAACAGATTAAAGACATCAAGGACAAATTCACAGGAATAATCTTTTCCCATGTTTCTAGAAATTGCAATACTCAGGCAGATGATATAGCAAAATGGGGTCGTAAATATTGTCAAAAGAAAATTTGGAATGATGTTCCCTCTTTTATTTCTGATGTTTAGTTGTTCTGTAATTGACGCTTTTATTTAATGGTATTTCTCTTCATAAAAAAAAGTCTTAAACAGAATCCCTGAAACAAGTCTCAAACATATTTCATCAGTCACTGTTATGAATTAAAATGAACATGTTTCAAAATATGTCAAACATATAAATTTGGAGTTCTCTGCCACCAATCTCATCATTCTTGGGACACTACCATGATCATAACTTCTTCAACCTACATAATATCCACCACCTGAGATTAAAAGAAAAATAAAGTTCAGATTAAAATCAGAACCATGAAAAAATAGATTTAAACTATTTAGGATGTATTGACAGAAAAATCAGATTTAAATTTTTTTTGGAGGGATGTGTTGTTGGCTGCTTCAACCCCACTTCTGCTCAACATCGATCCTCTCACATACTTCCTACCACATTATTTAGGATGCATTTGTCTCACCAGCTCTCCAAATTATAAAAAGGAGTCGCGGTGAATCCTACATCTTGAGTGACATTGAATCCTACATCTTGTGCATCATTATGGTGACTTTCTTGAGTGACATGGAGTCCTACATCTTGCGGATCATGATGGTGACTTTCTTGAATGACATGGAGTCCTACATCTTGTGGATCATCACTCTTTAATAACAAAACAAGTCTTTAATTAATATACTACATGTTAAAAGTATAGAACTAAAAATCTAAAATGCACAATCACTAACCTTATTTTTCTTCTTGGTGACACATTTTTTTTCCTTTGATTTGGTGTAAAGTGTAGATTGTAATTGTTTTGTACGAAGTTGTTCCTTACGCTTAACACAATGTGAATCAAACAAAGTTTCTTTACTGGCATAAGCACTTGAATTGCTACTTACATTAGCTCCTGACATTGTGGGCTGAATAACACTCTCTATAAACAGAGGTATAGATTTTTTTCTCATTCTCAACCCACTCAATGTAGCGTTCGCAACGCTGATCATCATCACATGATAAGTCGGCAAGTTCAGTAAATGTATGACATAATCAATCAGAAGTACAAAGATTTTCACTTAAATTTCAATCATCATATTCAATGGGGACCTTCGTATGTGCTCTTGTAACATCATTTCTCCATCTACTTTAGAATATATTGCTCTGGAATGAAGTGAACACCAAGATCCTACGCACCAATATAGAATGACTACACAACATACCCGAACACTCGAACATAAAACAACTACAGTGTAATTACCACTTGTCTGATTGTAGTAAACCTATATACCATTCTTTTTTTTACCATCTCAAATGACAATATTAGACTGTATGTCATGTACGGTAAACATCTCATCTTGATAACTATGTATTTATTTGCAATATAATAATTCAAACAACTCATTTTGAATTTTTAAGTGGTGTAAATTTGTTGGGTTTGTTTCTCAATGTTAAATCTAGTCACACATGGTATCTTGTTTGCATATGACCTAAAATTCACATATGCTTCCTTTTAAGCTTTATCTCTCAACCCACGACCATACTGTTCAACAAATTGTGATAGAGTTGTTTTAGCATGAACATAACCACCAAAAAGGGCATTCACACTTTCGCTTCGTTGTGTAGTTGACGTGTCTGCCTAGAAAGTAATTTTAAGTAAATTAGAACCCAAAGATGTCTTTTCCCATATAATTTATTCAACCATATATGTTCATGTAAATTATACTTGTCAAGCATTTTTATCCACCCTTATTCAAACTTTCTGGGGTCTAGTGGATCATACACCAAACACTGCAATGTAAAACTAATTTCATATTTACGTTTATTGCTACCAAATTTTGTAGGCAACTTTTTCATAATATGCCACGAACATCATCTACGTCTAGTGTTAATTAGGAAAGACTTCCACAATGGGATTTTGCTTTGCCTATCATTGATATGTAATTGTTCCTTGGGGGTGACAACCCTCCATGCAAGCGAGTCATGTAACACCCCGGCTTTCCGACGAAAGAAGGGAATGACTTAATGGGTCTAGAGGTTGTTCGACAATTAGTTAAGGTTAAATAAGGGACTAAATGCGCAATCACTTCAGAATAGGGGGCTTGTTGTAGTCAGACCAAAATTGAGGACTAGAGTGCTATTACATGAGTTTTATCGCAAATGCTTATACCGAGCGCAGTTGACCGAGCGCAGTTGGTTGCGTTTCATTTCATTACAGGTCCAAGGTAAGAGGATGAGAGGGAGATTAGGTGGAATTTCAGATGATAGATCTTATATTATTCGAATTCAACATAAAACAAGTAATCTATGAATAGTTTTATGGAAATTTTGGTAAGAAACTCATGGTTTTGCTGGTGTTTACTTTTCTCTGGTATTGCATAATAAAATGTGCACAATACTTTGGGTTTGATTTGGCCTTTGTTATTTCTGAGTTTATATTGAGTATATAGTAAATCAAGTAGCGAAAAATATTTTCTCATACTCCTGATTCACTTATATGAATTCCTATTATTCTAGAATAAGGTAGTTATTAGTAAAATTCTCAATACATTCTATCCTTACTCTTCCAGGTAAATGTATTGCCACTCAATATGGAGCTGAAGTAATTTTGGGTTTCTATAGTGAGGACCATGTCAAAGTTTGATGGCTTACTTGGACTTGGTTTTAAAGAGATCTTGGTTCACAATATTGTTCATGTCTGGTAAGTTATTTCACCTTTAGTTATAAGTAATTAACCAAGAAAGGAAAAATTGGTGCAGACCCAAATAGTATGGGCTGCAATAACATGATATGATGGTAAAGAAGTGACTTGTTAAGAACGCTGAATTTTCTTTTTGGGTTCAACTAAGGAAAAAATAAGAAATGGTGAGGGGTGAAATTGGTTTTGGAGGAACGAATCATAAACATCAAAAAGACGAACACACCTATGTTCCTTTAACTCAGAATTGGTGCAAACCCAAACAATATGGACTGCAAATATAAGATGGTAAAGAAGTGACTTGTTAAGAACCCTGTTCTTTTGTTTAGGTTGAACCGGAAAAAAAGAAGAAAAAATGAGGGTGAAATTGGTTTTGAAGAAATAAACCATAAACTTTGCAAAGGCCAACATACTTGCGTCATTTCATAAAAAAAAACATACTTGTGATCTTTTAACTCAGATAGGTTGTTGGTAGGTGGGTTGTCATGAAATGTCAAACTCCCTTTTATGTTGGAAATAATAGCAATTTTACTTTCATGATCATTTTATTCCACTCATATTTTTCCCGTCTATCAGTTCAATATGAGAAATTTACACGTTGGTGGGAGCCGACTTGTAAGTTATGCAAACTTACAACTTGTTGCTTCTATCGTTCTGATGGACAAGTTTGGAACACTCCTTAATGTGTTCTAAGATAAACGTATCGGTGATTTCAGGGTTCTGTGCTAATGAGTGTGTGCCAATGGATTTCACCTCTCTTTTGGCCGCTCCAATGTTACGTCTTGGTGCTTATGTTTACAAAATAATTGTGCAACATTAGTATTATTTTGTTACTTTCAAAAATCTCATAGTAATTTTTATGGGTTATTTCCCAAATGGCCCTCAACTTTGTGACCAGCTTCCTGCCTGGCCCCCTACTTTAGCAATAATTCCCGTATGGCCCCCTTTTTCCGTTATCTTTAACTTTCCGTTACTCTCTCTCCTCCATCTCATTTTCTCTCTCTTCCACATCATTTCAGCACGCAACATCATCGTCGTCACCGACAGGGATCGCCGGCCGGCGACCTTCAAATTTTTTTTTTCTCTCTCTAAAAAAAAAATTTTATGTAATAATTTTACCCTCAAATAGGTCGAAATTCACGCCATATAATTGTTCTTTCCTCACTTTTATTTACCCTTCACATACTTCAAACATTTTATAGAATTTATCCAAATGACTATTTATAAGACTTTCTTCATATTTACTGCTTATTTTCGTCGTGGCGGAAGCACGAAAATTAATACCTAGCTAATATAAAAACAAAATTCTTGCACTTAAAAATGATGGAAAACAAACGACCTAGCACCTATAATTAATATAACTTACTAAGTGATTATTTCTAAGTAAGTGGTAGCACTTTTAAGTGCTAAAAATTCAAACACCCTCTACATCACGAACTCAATGAATTAGGTGTTGTTTGTCTTTTTGTTTGTGTCTGAATCTGAATTTGCTGAATCTGAATTTGCTAAACTGAAATGGCTGAATCTGAATTGGCTGAATTCATTTGCAAGTTAGATGTTTGTTTTTTGAATCTGAATTGAAATTTTGACATTTATACCCATGTATATAATTTAAAAATTTTTTTGGTAAAAACCTAAACTCCCTCTCCCTCAAAAAAACAAAATCGAAACCCTAAAAGTAAAACCCAAAACTTTCCTCTCTCTCTATCTATGTCAGGCCGTCTCTCTCTTCTCTCAGATTCTCCGACGAGAACTCTCTCTCTCTCTGTCCGTGCCTCTCTTCTCTCATGTTCTCCAGCGAGAAGTCTTCATAGCAAATTCGACTTATCTTCTCAGATAAGATGTTGTCCGATTATAATCGAAAGTTGGGTGATTGTGGTTTCTTGTTGATAGTACTCAAACTGTTCATGTTTTGGTGATGATGCCTGTTCCTGATCGAGCACCAACTAGGGTTTGTAATCAAAATCAAACCCACAAGCAAGATCAGCCTTAGACCCAGAATCAAGATCAACCTCAGACAAAAGGTAAAGGTACAAAAACTCAACTTGATTACCGACTGCCACTTAGGGTTCCGATACTCAGATCTCTCTCTGGGTATCTCTCGAAATAGTTTGTGGTGGTGTTCTGTGGTGATTGTTCTACAGTGATGGTGGAGTCTGATTACGGATCCTAAATAACTCGGTTTGTTGATACTTGAATTTGGTTAGAACAAAGAACCTTCTCATATCGGAATCTAAAAGTCCGGTAACTTCTTGCTGGAAATGTATTTGTCAAACTTGTGATCAGATCTGTGTTTCTTTGGTCGGTGGTGGTGATTGGATCTGCATTTCTAGAGTCGGCAGAAGTGGTGGCGCTATTGGTGGTGGCGCTGTTGGTGGTGGTCGTTGGAGAAGATAAAGAGGGAGATACAAAAAGCAATTACTATTTTCATGGGGGTAGAATGGTCAATCAACGCATTTCCAAAGTTTCATTCTCTTTTTAGACTTGTTTTGAAGTCTGAAAATTGTGGGATATTTTTCAGCCCATTCAGACATGAACATAATTCAGCCAACATTTCAGATTTCATTAAATAAGAAAAACAAATATCTGAAATCTGAATTGATCCCAATTCAGATTTCAGATCTGAAAACTTAAAAAAACAAACAACACCTTAGTTTGAAATGCTAACATTTAAATACTTTAAAGTCAAAATAGGCAATAACTCATTTTTATGTTAATTAGAATTAGATAGAAGTCAATTGTTTTTTTATGTTAAAGAACAAAGATGATTGGATGAAGCTAGAAGAAGCTTATTCCCAGGGGCGAGCCCACATACAGGCCCATTGGGGCACGTGCCCTCGCGACCCAAATGTGAACTCGCCTGTAGGAGTGCCCGTATAGCTAAATCTAACAGCCCAAATGAGAACTTCAAGGTAATAGTGAGTGCCTTTAAACCCAAGGGTTTTAAGCCATTCAAATTTTCCCTTAATTTAAGCCATCCAAAATTTCCCTTAATTTAAGCCCGAAGCTCATTTGAACCGAACAGCAAAACTCATCCATTACTCCTCCAAATCTATTTATTCACTTATTACTCCTCCAAACCAATTTCTTCACCATTTAAACCCCAATTCCACTATCAATGTACTTTTTTTTATTGAAACACTGTCAATTTACTTAAATCTCATAATACAAACACAAAACATAAATAGATAAGTTAACATTACAATTTGATATGAAGCCCATCTATAAGGGTTTTTTTTTGACACATTTTCAATTATTTTCTCATTTTTTTACTATAAAATTTATAATAATACCTAAATTTTACAAGGGGTTTTAGTTTATTTCTTTTTCTAGTTTTAATCTATTTGAAGTGCATTATATATTGCAAGATACTTCATGAATTTTTTTCTGTAATCCAAATTATGTATAGTGGCAAAATTGAAAAATGTTACGTTCTAATTTTTATTTTTTATCTAGTGTTTCGAGTAGTTATCTTAAATTCATTTAAAACTTCTTTAACTATCAAAAAGTCATTGGTAACAGCTCATTTAACTTTTTTTTTTGTTGAAAAAAAAAAGTTTATTAAGTAACAGCTCAATATATAAGATTTTATAATAAAATAAGTAATTGTACTTTTTACTCTTATATATTAGCTTTGTAAAAGTCATAGAGAAATTTTAAACAAAAACATACGGTCAAATCGTAGACGCAATTTGAGAGATCCAATTGTAGTTCAAAGAAAATGTCAAATAAAAAAATCTAGAAATAATAGAAGTAAATTATGATGATATTACGTTGCCATGGCTAAAGTCAAGTAATTTTCTTCTATAATATGAATTTTTGATTCCTTGCACTATAATGTGCCATAACAAAAGATTTCTGACCTCGCTACTGCTTATGCCTTAACTTTTTCAATTACTCCCAGGGTTATTTGATGTCAATGTCTCTATAATTTTCAATTAAGTATTTAGTAGCTATTTCCTAGTGGGGAATTTGGGGAATTAACAACTAAGAAATCCAACCAACTCCCATTTAACTATCACCCAATCTTGATCACAAGATATTTTACTCTTCACCCACTAAATAAAAGGTGTTTTACCTATCCAATAGGGATAAGTTGTTTAGGTGGGTCATGACTTTCTTACTTTATGGTCACCTAATACAAATGACTCTTCAAAAATTATTAGAAAAAAACACTAACTTTGTTATTTTTACCATTATAACTATTATTGCATTTTACTAACACCATTTACAAAACTTTTAGTCTTTTACCATTTTAATTGATAACATTATTATTATTTTTCGAAATATATGTCCTCAAAATGCTATGCTATATATATACCCCCAAGTCTAAACCAAAAACAATTCATCCCTATTCTAGAAAACCCTTTTAACTTGTTATTGTGGCAACTTTTTTGGGTAAAAAAATGAAGTCACAATTTCAGCAGTCCCCACTTCTGGGTTTGTTCCCTTTGATGTTAATGTCCTTTTGGTTGATATGGGGATTCAGTAATGTTCTTGGACAGTCACAATGTGGAACTCAAGCAGGAGGTTCTATGTGCAAAGATGGTCTTTGTTGCAGTAAATGGGGTTACTGTGGTAACTCAACTGCTTACTGTGATCAAATTAATTGCCAAAGTCAATGTGTTTCTCCTCCACAATATGAATGTGGAAGACAAGCAGGAGGTGCTAAGTGTAAAGATGATCTTTGTTGTAGTAACTGGGGTTTCTGTGGTAATACTGATAGTTACTGCTATGAAGCTAACTGTCAGAACCAATGTCATGCAATTCAAAACCCCGATAATGCGAAAATGGGTCGGAAAAAATCCCATTCCAAACAGCCTGATGATCATAACTAGTAGCTCGGCTATATTTCCGAACAAGAACACATTACTATTTAAGACAGTTGGATTTTAATTCTTGTTTTTCAGTTTTAGTTTTAGTTGTTTACTAGTCTAATATCTTTTGTCCCCGTATGATTAAGTAGTTACTTAATAAATTAATTTAGAGTCGTTATCTTTATTATTTTATGTAGGAAATGTTGTAAGATTAGGGTTAATCCATCCTGATTTGAATAAAATTTTGCAGTACTTTTTCTCTAATATCTTAAATTTTCTTGTAATGCATTTTCTGGATCTTCTCCAACTTAGAGATTAAGAAATGACCAACACTACAACTATACAATAGTTGAGCAACCGATGTTTCGGTCAGGCAGAAAAAGATATTTTTACATTTTTAAATGAAAAGGTATAGTGTAAGAACCATAAGCTGAGTGGGCGTTGTACCTTTTCATTTTGAAATAACCTAACTACCTTTATTGGTGTTAAGTTTGCGGTCATCCAACTCAAAATCAATTGGCAATGAGTGGAGAGGACCTATACTTTATATTCTTGGTTGCTAGTTACTCGTTCTCCCATGTGGGACTATTCTCACACGCCCCCTCACGTGTGGCGTTCTTTGAGCCTAACGCGTGTGTTTTTTTCTTTACGGGTGACGTGGAGCACGTGTGGCTTTTAAGCCTATCACGTGTGGGCCTAGCTCTGATACCATGTTAAGTTTGTGGTCATCCAACTCAAAACCAATTGGCAATGAGTGGAGAGAACCTATACCTTATATTCTTAGTTGCTAGTTACCCATTCTCCCATGTGGGACTATTCTCACAATTGGCTTTCATATATCAAATGATGGAATATGCTTATAATTGTCATGGATTTTACTTCCATTCTGAATCGAACATGTGATCTCTGAGATTTCAGAATAGATGCATTAGTAACTGAGTTAGTAGAGGTTGGTTGTGATCTCTGAGATTTCGGAATAGATTCAGCGAGCGAATCAATGAATAACTCTTCATGATTCTGGATCAGTGATGGGCCTAAAAGGTTACCCTAAAAGGTCTCCACCCGCAAGTATACGGGCGTCAAGTAATAACCCGGTAAGACCGGGATCGATCCACGAAGATAGGAAGGTGATCCAGATACCGAAAGAGTCTAGCCCACCGGTCTAGGTGTCAACTTAGACTAGAAACAGAAAAAAAAATGGGTTTTTGATTGGTTTATAAGAAATAAAGAAAATAAATACAAATACTAAACTAAAGGTGAGAGAGGTTCAGGAAGAGAGTCGAGCAAGAATATAGTGAGGAGGATACTGCGATCCACAAGATCGATAATGATAATAACTAAATATCTAGAGCATGAAAGTTTAGCTAACTTCACCCACATTGACAATTCTAATAAGCATAATGTGTAAAACTAAGCATAGTCGATCAAAGGTCACTAAGCATCGACTGTCAAACTAATGGCACACTATCAAATAAGTTGACAATGAATAAATATGACACTAATAAGTATAATACGTCAAACTAAGTATAACCGATCGAAAGTTACTAAGCATCGGATATCAAACTAAGCACGTATTATCAAACTATATGTCAATAGACGATAAAGATCAAGGCTTATAATTTATAACATTAGACAAAGTTAATCAAACTAACATTTAATAAACAAAGAGTTATTTATCACATATTGAATGATGTTTCACGAGTATCCGAATACAGAATTAGCTAGACATGGTGAAATAATTAATACACGGAAAGAAGATAAAGAAAAACACGAGTTAAGGTAGAAATCCCCCTTTTCCGATGAGGCGTGAAGTTAGGATCGTCGGATAATATAAGTCTTTAAGTGTCGTCGATCTCCCCGTAACAGAATGCAGGAGTCCCCTTAACAGTGTACAAACGGTGTCCTCTCAGCAGAACCAGAGTTCCCCTTAGTAATCAGTCTTCTTTTTCCTCAAATCACAAAACCAACATGAAAGGCTCACTTAAGCTTTCTCTCTAGAAATTGGCAACCAAATAACAAGCAAATAGCAAGGGAATCAAATAGATATCAAGGCAAGATCATTCTCATCAACAACCCTAACTTTTCCGGCCATAAAAATGGAGATTCCGGCTAAGAACAAGTGTAAAAATCCGGCCCTAGCTCTGCCCGAGCTTCTGTGCCGTTCTTCTTGTAACTCCGAGCAGATCCAATGGATCCCCGAGACACTGCAAATGCGCCCGAGCTGCTGTTTTGCTTGTTTTGAAATCCCGAGTTGTAGCAATATCCGAGCTGCTGTCCAATGGAGATCCCGAGTAGCAACCTTGCCGGCCAAGCTTTGGTCGGCCTTAAGAGTTAGCCGGCCTAACTTGGCCGGCTCCTTCCTCTGTTCTTTCTCTAGATCGAAATCCCCTTCAAGCTCCCAAACCCTAGCTCTTGATTGTAGAAGATGAAGCCCAAGTCAGACTTTTCTTTCTTTTCTCTAGAGGCCAAAACCCTTGTCAACTTTGACTTGGTCATATTCTTTGACTTTGGCTAAACTCTTCAAGTGGGTGCTCATAAAACCTCTCTACATGTGTTTTCTTCTTTGGACTTGTGGGTTTGGGTTTGGGCTTTTCTTCTCATTTAGAAACAAGAGAGTGCCTTCATCATTCTCTCCACACATCTAATTTCAGAAAAGACTAAATTATCCTTCGAGTTTCTTTCTTCCATAACTTTCCCGTCCGAACTCCGATTCGACTTCCGTTTTCGCCGCCGGACTCATCATTAACTCCGCCTGCCATTTAACCTCTGATTTTCCCAAAATGACCAAAATACTCCTGGTGCTCTTTCCTTCCGATCTCTTCCACGTGAGATGAAATAGTGATAAATGCTCTTTTTATTCCGAATTAAGCGTCAAACTTCAAATAAAGTACCTACCAAGAAAAACACATAAATAATTAAAAATAAAACCCGAAATGAACTAACTCATCCAAGTTAAGTGATCCAAATGTGGCATTTTAACGCCACATCAATCAAAACTTGCATAAAACTCAGAAACCACGCCTTAGATGAGACCACGCCTTTGGGGCCGTAATAAACAAAAGTTTGCTTATTTCTATATACTTCGTATTTGATAAATATTCTTGTCGTTTTGTAGATCGTATGTGGAAAGTTGTTTGCCCACGAATTCTTGCCTTGCACATGACCTAGAATCTTAGATTTTGTGGACATCTCCACCCTGGACCTTATGTCAGGTCAAGGCTTAGGTTAGGCGAATGGGGACTCGAGTTCGCCTTCCTGTGCCCAGAGGCAAGACGGGCTTAAAGGTTGAGTTGATTCCCACATACTTCCCTTATTGTTCCAAAATCTAAAGCATAGCTATGACCAGTGTATTTTAGAGCTAGAGGAGGGGTTAAGGCACCTACGGGACACATGTCGACCTCCTATTTTCGGACTTAGGTGACAAAACTCCTTCCGTTCACATCCTTGGTGGCTTGGGATTGGATCGGCCTGCTTCATTGTTGGTCTTCTTTCTTTGACTTATTCACTCGATGCAGTGCTGATCAATATTTGGATCATTAGCTTACTAATTCTTATATATTATATTTTGGATGTTTTAAGAATATAAAAACGTTAGTTAACGTGGGTTTTATTGATTACAAAGACAATCCAGAACTTTGTTTGGGTTGGCCACACATATCTTTTAAAATATTCCTCAGACCAATGCAAACAAATGCAACCTCAATGCAACCCATTGAAAACCTATCACAACCCTATACATACCTATCGCATCCCAATGCAAGCCCATCGCAACCCCACTCCGACCTCAGGGTGTAATGGTAGTTTATGGAATCATATATGAAGGAGTTGAAGGAGATGTCCTTCGACCAAGGTGACAATGCGAACAATTTGTCGGATAGGACAATTGATGTAGAGGATCATCAAGTCCGATTGATTTAGGGATCGTAGAGTTGTAGCTAGAGACCAACTACGATCGTCGAATTACGAAGTAATTCGCGGCTAACTTCCATCGGATCCTACAACGGGTTACACATAAGAGTGGCAAATTAATCTAGGATATGACTAGTGGGAGTGAGATATAATCATGGGAGTGTCCCATAAACATATCTCATAGGCCTAAAAAGGAATTAGGCAAAGATAGTACAAAAAGGCCAAAAACAGGGTTCTTGGGCCTAGACCGGTTCGGGTACTTCTAGGACTCGGATTAGGCTGAATTTTTGAGGATTAGTTGCTGATATAATAAAAATTATATCTGCCAATTTTCGTGGTGTTTGGACGCTCCCTCCTTAGGGAATTGAGAAAATATCAATAGTTGTTATTTTCGACTATTTCCCCAAATCTTATTCTAAAGGGTGTTTTAGGAAACCTAAAAGGAGGTGGATTCTTATTAGGGTTCTATACAAACACTCTTAGGGCAGAGAATAAGGTGTGGAATTTCTCTCTAAGCTTTCTTACTCTACCACATCAAGTAGAGAGGAGAAAGTGAGCTAATTCCCATTACTATCTATAGTCAAGAAGAAAGGTGTTCTTCTTCCAACCACCATTGGTGTGCTAGCTAAACAACAAGGTGGGAGATCAAGTTGATTGCTCGTGTCCCAAGTAGAGGAGCTACGCTTGAAGCTCTTGGTCTTCTCATAAGTAATTGGAAAGGTTCGAGGGAAAACTAGCGAATAAGGTATTTATCTTTCTAGTTTTACTTAGTATTATTAGGGGCTTATGCATGTGATCCTTATGCATGTGATCCTGGGAATACTAGTGTAGATATTAGATTTCTTATTTCCGCTATAAACACTAGTAGAAGGATGTAAATCCCAACAGTGGCTTCAGAGCCTCTTGCAATTAGCCTATCTTATCTAAGTTTTGGACCAATTCCATACTTTTCTAGATAGATAATGGTGTTTAAAAGTGTTTTAAACACAAATTTGATTAATTGTGAATGAGATTCAAGAATTCTTCAAGTTGTTTTCAAAATTCGTTCTTGAAAGTGTTTCAAAAACCAAGATTTTGATTCAATCTATGCTTGTTCTAGATAGATTGTAATGTTTAAAAGAAATTTTAAACATAAAATTTGATTAATTTTGAATGGGATTCAAAAAATTTTCAAATTGGTTTCAAAATTGTTCTTGAAAAGGTTTCGAAAACCTATATTTTGATCCAAAATTGGTTTGATTAAAGAGTTGTTTTTGAGTTTTAGGAAACTCACAAAAACAAAAAAAATTTAAAATTTTAGAAGTGTTTTAAAAGAGTTGTTTGAGTTTTAGGAAACTCCCAAAAACAAAATTTGGAAAATTTAAAAGTTTCTAAAAGTTTTGAAAATTTTTAGAAGTGTTCTAAAAGGATTTCAAAAAGCAACTTAAAATTGGAAAAAGCAACTTAAAGTTGCAAAAGAAAAAAAAAAGGAAACTATTGAGTTTTAGAAACTCAATAGGTCCGGCCAGGAAGCTACCACCAGACGCGTCTGGGGTCTGGTCCGGTCCAGCAACAGACACGTCTAGGACGCGTCTGGTGCATGGACTAGCGTCCTGGCTCCGGCCAGGACGAGACCGGGCCTTGGTAGGCCTCGGCCAGGACATGCCGGCCCTATGAGCCGTGCCATGTCCGGACCTTGTCCGAGCCCTTTTGTGGGCTTGGGCCGGGACTTGTCTAGGACTTGTCCCGGACTTTTTCGAGGCTTTTCGGACCACGAAAAGGGACCATCATTCGAGTGGGTGTTTTTGCTAAATTTTCTTCCAATTCCAACCAAATAATTCCAAAGTTAATCCGGGCCATCCGGAAAGCCAAAACGGGTTTCTCTTTAAATTGATTTATGAAATCATTAAGAATCGAACCAAGTTTTTCCCGAAATTGACCCGGACTTTTTTTCGAATTTAGACTTGAGGTCCGTAATGTGACATGGGATGTCGACAAAAGAATCTCCCGGATTATCATGCATATATAATTTTTAGCCTTGATATATTATATGATTGCATGTGATGTGAATGCGGGAAACTAGTATGGCCATAGAAAGTGTTTCTTTATTCTTGTTTTAAGCACAGATGGGTGCATGCTTTGTGATTAATTTTAATTTCAAGTTTATACGATCTGCGAATCGTTAGAGTCTTGTAATTAGAGTTTAGGGTCAATTAATCCATTGAAGAAGCTCGAGGAAGGAATCCAAAGGCGAGTGGGAGAAATCAATGGAGGTTCAAAGATGGCGATCTAAGACGAACCAAAAGGCGAAACAAGAAGAAAACCAAAGGAGATTAGATCTTCTAGGTTAGGGGCCATACTAGGATCCATGTCTGCTTGATTTACTTTCTCGCGCGCATTTACTTACTTATTTATGCTTTATGTCGTGGATGTTATCTAGGCTAAATAGTTCACTATAACAAACGCCAGACTAGCTTAAAAGTACCCAAAAGTAATTTTGAGTAAAGTGCCTATCCAAACTTAGACACTCGTTGCGCCCTTGTTCGAGGAAGGTGGGTCGGCCTTCGCAGAGTACCTCCTCTACCTTGGGACAATGCAGGTAGGTCTATAGAAGAGGCCTACATGTCTAAATGGTTCTACTCAACTAGACTAGCAAGAGAGTCTTGGATACTCGAGGCAAAAGGATAGATTAGTCATTCATCAATGAGATCTATCAACCAAGAGTCATAAGGTATGATCAGTGAAGTAGTTCGCTTACCCGGAACGACGGAGTCAAAGGGTAGGGCCTTCGTTCGCTTTACTCCGAAGAACTGGGGTCTTGGAATCATTTATTCAATGAGGGACTATTTTATTGAATAATGTGGGAAAACTAATGTTTTTCAAAACTAAAGGTTTTCAAAAACGATAACGAGTTTTAAAACTTTGCCATTTCTTTATGTAGTTTTAAGATGACACAAACGAGTTCAACTCTGAATCACACTTAAGGAAGGTGTTGATCAACTTCCTAGAATGGAAGAATAAATCGAGAATGCTTCTCAGATTTAAAAGGAAAGCGTACTAGAATACCCAATCCCAATGTTGACTCATACCAAAGAAGGTCAAAAGCCATTTGCAAGCAATCGTATAACATTCTCTTTGGAAGAGTAATGGATGCTAGCATAACCATTAAGACAAACTGAGGAAGAAATTCCTACTGAAGTCATAAATGGGGAGGTACGAGACCTCCAAGGCAATCTGAAAGTCATCCTAAGGGAAGACGACATAATACATCTATCAACCAATTCAATATCGATTGAACAAAAATAGATAAGACCTTAGATGAGTCACTCAGGTTACGAACAAACTGAGCAGAACATACAGGAATATCCAGTCTAAGAAAGGTTCTTGAGATTTTGTACAAAGAATCTAAGAAAGAGCTCTTGAGATTCAAAAGGGCAAAAGGATCAGTCAAGTGAGACAAAAATTTGATCAAAGAAAAGCAGTTGCCAAGTACATGATCAAGAGTATTCCTCATTATTGTTAATGTTTCCAAACAATGGCTAGACCATTTAAAAGGAAACTACCTTTAGCACCTGGAGGACAAAAGGAATGGAATTATGAATTCCGATTCCGTATCCTTGTTAACAAAGTTAAAAACAAGTATCGTAAAATTCCTTCATCCAGTATTTTAAACCGGATGTGCGGCTCGATAAAGCTCAAGGAAATTACATACTTGACTAAAAGAAGTAAAGATCCAAGACGGAGCAGAAGCAGTAATGCTAGGGATGCTGAAAGGGATTGAAGTCTTCTTTTAGACACTAATCTAGCTTAGAACTTAATAATAGTTATTTTGTTCTTCTAGGAACTAGTGGTAAAATTAACTGAAGGTTAACATTGATAATGGCTGATATCAAGAGGTTCAAACTCATTAAACTTCAACAGTGTTAATTAGGTCGTAAGGACTAGATTGACAAAGTCACCCTTCTCAAAAGGCATAGAGACTAGTAATCTATTAGGACTCATACAGTGTTATGCAGATCTATAAGTTTACTTGCAGAAGTTAACGAGAGAAACTTCAAATACGCACTCTGACAACTTCATAAAGTGTTAGTCGGAATGTTTGAAAGGTTCAAACAAAGTACAAACCGAAGTAAAGAATCACTTTGACGTAGAAAGTTTAAGCCATCCGGTTAGATTGGAGTGGTGAAAACTTAAGTCAAACACTTGATAACCATCAAAGGAGTTGAGAAACGGTTCACAACTCGCTCCATGGAACACATCTGAGGGATGGTGGGTTCAGTGGGAGTAATCGAGCACTGCTATGCATGATTCGATCAATGATGGGTTTAAGCCAGACTTCCGAATATTTTGGGATATATTCTAGAAACGATTGTTTTCACACTTACCAAAATCCGTCTAACAGCTAAGCTTGTAAAAGCGTTACAAAAATTAGCTAAAGACTGACGCAATTTCTTTAGAAGAAATTTGGGTTTTTTCCACAAGCAATCAAGATAACAAAATGTTTGTTGCTCATGATAGTATTCTTATAGTAATTAGCACACATCGTAGTCTGGGAGAAATGTACTAAATTATTACAAGAATAAGTGGGAGAAAAGTACAATTCGAAGTAATTCGATTATGAGAAAAATCATGAAGAGTCATGAAGAACAATCATGAAACTTGTACAGGACGATTAAGTTCGACCAAGAGCAACAAAACTGTTAAAAGACAGTAAAACCGCGGTTCCTCGAAAAGGAAAAGGTAAAGATTGGATCTTAAAAACCTACCGCACAAAAGCGAATGTAATTCGCAGGAGAACTCTCAAAGTAGTTGAAAGTGTCTCTAAAGGATATCTCAAAGCCGTTGAGAATATTCCAAATTGTTGTTCAAAAGCCCTAAAGGGTCAAAAGTAAAATCTCAAAGATTCAGAAGATAAAGGTTATTTCTGAAGAGATAAAAAGACCGGCGCAGAGACGGAAAACTGACTCTAATTTTGGCATCTAGCCAAAACAATATGGAATCCACATCTTGTCAAGACATGTAGCTTGATAATTTAATTCAACGGAAGACCTAAATTAGTTTTCCAGAGTAGAAAACTGAGAAGGATGGAAACATTCGAGTTTCCCGAAACTAGACAAAAGGAATTGGATTTCCCCAGTCTAGCTATGTCCATACGCATGCTTCAGGAATCCATCCACGGATTAAAACACGCAAGAGTCGGAATCTTCGATTCACAGAGGCAATCAAAATGGTTTTGATACCCGAGGAATGAGGAAATTCTTGAATCACGAAATTTCAAGAAGGTAAGTAGGAGTAAACAAACCTTCCGGGTCCGTATGCAGAGTACATACAAAAGATTGAGTACGACATAAGATGTTGTATAACAGTAACGAACTGACTCAATAAAGGACCACACACAAAAGGATAAAATGCCATTTTGGGCATCTAAAGGTCTACAAACGTAGATCAAGAAAGATGATAGGATTAGAAAGATTCAATACGTTGAGACGCTTGAGATCCGAAACCGAAAATCAAAGACTCAGGAAAAGTCTGAAAGAATTTCGACCCAAAAGCTCATGACAGAGAGCGTTACAAAACTCGGAGTCAGAAAAAACACCGATGAGCAAGCACGCATGAGAGAGACATTTATGTTCTAAAACATAAAGTCAATCATGTTGGACATGATTAGCATTTAGATATCCAAATTCGGATTGGAAAACCGAAAACACTACTTTGAATATCCTAGAAGGCTAAAGGATAAAGTAGTACAAAAGTTGAGCATGTCATCGTAGCAAACTTCCAAACATGGAAGGAAAGTAGGCTAAAAGTGTTTAAACCGGAAACTGTTGCAAATACTACACAAAGAATTAATAGCCTTAACTCTAGTAAAAGTTACTAGAAATTATCAAGGTTGAAGAAAGCAATCTTCAAATTAATTGATAATTAGCAAAGTTTAAAACGGACTACATACGTGGTCAAACTAAACTGTCTCCTAAGACATAGTATGAGACTCATACACAGTTTAAGCATGAGATAAATTTGAAATAAACCTCGACGAGTAAAACTGAGTGGGTAAAAGGAGTTTTACGGAAGAGGCTCAGATTTACAACTCTCGTTATCGGAAATAATAGAGTTCTTTCACAGTTGTCTAAATTTGGTTTAGTATTTAAACGACAGTCCATCGATAATAAAACATTCTGAATAGTTTGTCAATACGTGATCTGATGAATGAAACCCTATTAAGTGAACTTGGAATATTTATTAAAAAATCCCTGGTCCAGGTCATTGCATGGACAACAATGACTCACGAAGACTAGCACGGGAGTCGATGGGATAGCGCAGTTTCATGGGCTATAGGAATAGTATATTCTATTCGACTACGTGGGTGTGTAAAAGGTTTATACACTAGATAACCCTCAAAATGAGAAGTACATCACTCGTGATGAACGTCAATACTTCTCACAAAGACAAGATTGGAGAGATTCCTCAAAACATGAGTGCTCCACTCATCTTATGTAAGGAATGCCCGACTTTGGTTCCGTCAAACGCCGCGCCGTAAAAGGAGGTTATAGAAACGGATACTGGGAAGGACATGATAGACATGAAGTTAAGTGAGAGCGCAAGAATGGATTGTGTCATCCTAATCACATTAGGTACAAAGTGTCTCAAGGCCACTTGATGAGTAGCAACTGAAAATGCGTGGCCACGCTCAAACGGATTAGGAGTTAATCGTTTGTCTTTTATAGTTGTACTCGGATATCAAGAAAGTCTGAATGACGTGACGTATCAGATGGGATACTAATTGACACGGGAATCTAGCATTGCACTTCTTCTAAATCCAAGTGGGAGTCTAAAGGAGTTGAAGGAGATGTCCTTCGACCAAGGTGACAATGCGAACAATTTGTCAGATAGGACAATTGATGTAGAGGATCATCAAGTTCGATTGATTTAGGGATCGTAGAGTTGTAGCTAGAGACCAACTACGATCGTCGAATTACGAAGTAATTCGCGGCTAACTTCGATCGGATCCTACAACGGGTTACAAATAAGAGTGACAAATTGATCTAGGATATGACTAGTGGGAGTGAGATATAATCATGGGAGTGTCCCATAAACATATCTCCTAGGCGTAAAAAGGAATTAGGCAAAGATAGTACAAAAAGGCCAAAAACAGGGTTCTTGGGGCCTAGACCGGTTCGGGTACTTCTAGGACTCGGATTGGGTTGAATTTTGGAGGGTTAGTTGCTGATATAATAAAAATTATATCTGCAAATTTTCGTGGTGTGTGGACACTTCCCCCTTAAGGAATTGAGAAAATATCAATAGTTGCTATTTTCGACTATTTCCCTAAATCTTATTCTAAAGGGTGTTTTAGGAAACCTAAAAGGAGGTGGATTCTTATTAGGGTTCTATATAAACACTCTTAGGGCAGAGAATAAGGTGTGGAATTTCTCTCTAAGCTTTCTTACTCTACCACATCAAGTAGAGAGGAGAAAGTGAGCTAATTCCCATTACTATCTATCTAGTCAAGAAGAAAGGTGTTCTTCTTCTAACCACCATTGGTGTCCTAGCTAAACAGCAAGGTGGGAGATCAAGTTTATTGCTCGTGTCCCAAGTAGAGGAGCTACGCTTGAAGCTCTTGGTCTTCTCATAAGCAATTGGAAAGGTTCGAGGGAAAACTAGCGAATAAGGTATTTATCTTTCTAGTTTTACTTAGTATTATTATGGGCTATAAACATTAGATGTCTTATTTCCGCTATAAACACTAGTAGAAGGGTGTAAATCCTAACAATATATAGGTAAGTTCGTATTCAAATCGGCTTTCATTCCAATAGTATACATAATTCAACTCGATAATTCGCGGAACCCAAATCAGTACAGATGCATGCATCTCTGTGAGCACGGGTTGAAAATACAATCACAAAATTTTAATGAACCAACTTGATAAATTATAACTCATCAGACACTGACCTGAAGTAGCACACAAGTGAAAGGACGCGTCATAAGATCATAACTGTTATGATCTAGAATGAACACATTGTTTGATCCCGGACAATAATAATATGAGAACTTCTATCATGTATATGACATATACAAATGCATATGTCATAATTATAGAAATTAATTTTTTTTTTTGATATTGGACACTTCAAGAGTCATTATGGTTAGATGGCATTGATACATCATGAATACAATATGCGATACATCATGAATTTGGATGAGCACAAAAATTGTCATATTAAGACATCTTGAGCCCTAAAGACCATATAAAGATCCTTAGGACCATTCTAGGGGGCTTGAGAGCCCATTTATTCTCAGATCTACTTTATTTATTTCCTAAATTACATGGAATGAATCTTGGTGACAAACTGCGTGCACCGAGACTCGAACCCAAGAACTCATGGACTTAAGAGGAATATCCAACCACTACACCAAAGAGTGGTGCACATTATAGAGATTATTAATAATTAATGCATGGAAAACAGGCAGTTAGAGGAGAGAGAAAGAGTGGAGCGGAGATATTTCGTTTTACGCGGCGCTACCTATTATTTAGGATAAAATAACCTCTTTTCCCCAGTTACCGGCGTGATCTTCAAATTTTACTGGCGTAGGGAGGGGTCCATACGCCGGATTTTCCTCTTTGTTTGTATAAATCTTTTAGATTTAATATTATTCATGTTGGAGTAAAACAGAGAGACAAGAGACAGGGACAAGGATGGTGGTGGTTTGGATAACGGTTTCTTCATCATCAATCTCCTTAATACTAAAAGGGTTCTTCTAGGATTAAAGATGATGGATCCGTCATCACCATTTCTTGATCACCAACTTCTTGATCACCATGGTTGAGTGTCTACTTGGTTTAATCTTCTTCATTAGTATAATTATGTTCACGACCTTACTTTCTTTTGTGGGGGAGGGCAGAGGTTTCTTTTTGTTGGAAACTCGTTCATTCGTGAATGGGAAGATCCCTTACTTCCTTACTATTTTCTTTCTTCTCTACTGTCATTTCTGCAATTTAGAATTTTATTTCATTTGTTCTGCTGATCGGTTTAAACGTCATAAAATTTATATCAATGAGGATTTGAATCGTCATTGTTGTCAAACAAAATTCTATTGTCAGATTTTAAAAAGTTTGGCAACAAAACTCTGCTTCGATTTTTTTTATTGTGAACTCCCAAAGAGTCGAAATAAGTTTTTTTCAAGATCTATATCAACAGATTGGAGGCTTGCGTTGAAGACAAAAGGGAAATCTGTAAAATGAGCACTAAGCATCCGAAGAAAAATCCTTTATTAAGGAGGCAACAAATTGTCCTTGGTTTGAAATATGTTCTGTCAAAAATGAGGTTAAATCAAGATCAACGATACCTAAACCACTTTTTTTTTTGCAGCTGATTTAGAGAAATATGAAAAGTATCCGCGGTGCAAAGATTTTGGCAAAAATTGTTCAACTTTAGTTGACCAATATATATTCTAATTGTTATGGGAAATAAAATTTTGTTCACCATTTGTTCTCCATACCGGCAAGTGTCGCCGATAAACTGCCAATGTCGACGACCTTAACTTTTTTTCAATTCTTTTCCTCTCATATCTCTTTTTCCGATCATCTCTCTCTCTCTCCCTCTCTTTCTTTCTCTCATTGTATCTCCATCTCCTCTCTCTAAATTCCCCTCTCTCTTTCTTTCTTTTACCTATCCGTGTGATCAACCATGGCCTGTACTCTGGATTTCATGTGTTTAGACAAAGGTTTTGGCGGTCACAAGAACAAGCGAAAGAGATCTACTGATACACAAGAGGATGAACAGTATTTCATGAAGTCGATAACAACGACGCCTCTCACCTCTAAAAGACCAGCTATCGCCTCCACTGAAAACCCAGAAAATCCATATTTGGAAAACGTACTTCCGATGGTGTAATCGTCAGTAAAGTCTCTGGTCGTTAATGGAAACAGCCTCGTCAACTTAGAGGATTACAAACCCTAAAACTTTGAACAAACTTGCTAAATCCAAACAAAGGAAGCTTCTTAAAGTTGTTCCTGATAATTTGGTTAAGAAAAATTAAGTCAATTTTAATTGAAACTTTATTTTGATCTTTATTTAGTTGAATTTTGTCCTAAACGGAATGATTATTTTGTTTTAACAAAAAAAACGGTAGCAGTAAAGAATGACTTAGTTGAAAGTAGAAATTAGGTTAGATAAGGTTAAGAAGAGAGAAGAAAGAGAAAAGAAGAAAATGTTTTATTTCTCCTTACAATTTGTTTCCCCAATAAATCTTTTAAACTTCACATCTTCCCATTAAAAATTTTCACCCTAGATAATATTCTTATTTCCTCACATCAGCGACCTTTTTTTTCATCGGTTTCAAATGACAACATAATATTACTAGACGATTACACAAGATCGTAATTATTACAAAATTTATCCATCCCCGACAAGGATGACATAGCTGGATTCTGAGATATAATGCAATACGGGCGATCATGTCGCCACGACCACGTCGCTTGTTGTCAATCGACGAGTTCTTCTTAAATTCTTTCACACATTACACCTCTGATATCGAAGAGGTTATGCATTCGCTTGCTAAGAGTTGATTTCTACCGGTAAAGTAAAAAGTCTATTTAACTTACGGTATAACAAAATTATAAGACTTGAAGAGTCTTGTTATGAGATTTAAAGGTTATGACCTTTAAAAAGTCCAAATATTTGTGTTATGACAATATATATGTCTCTTCTTCATCATCATATGTTGTATTTAAATTGTTCATTCTAATGATCAGGGGCGGCCCTGGGCCAAAGCAACCAAAGCGGTCGCTTTGGGCCCAAGATTTTGAAGAGCCCCAAAGACTAGTATAACTATAAAGTATGTTTTAGCCTAGGATTTTACGTTGAGCCTAAAGTGGAGGAATGACTTTTTTTTTTTTTGTTGAAAAGATAGAATATATTAAACAACAGGAGTTCTATTACAATACAATTTTGAAATAAAGTAAGGGATATTCTTCCATGACTGAGATTTTTTTCCTTTTCCTCGCCCACTTTGCTAGCTTGTCTGCAACTTGGTTGAACTTCCTGTTTACAAACGAATATTTGACTGCTTCCGTAAGGGATCTGATTTCTCTTATTTTTTGAATGTTCCTTTTGGTTTGCCATTGTATTTCATTTCTATTCTTTTGTAGATATTGAATTACATTGATATTGTCATTTTCTATGATGATTTTCCTGTAGTTATGGGCCACTGCCCATTCCATTAAAATGGCTAAAGATTCACATTCCTCTGCGCTTCGACTTCTGGTGGTTGTAACATAAGCTTCTATGAATTCCGATGCATGGTTATGAATAACAATTCCAATACCTGCAGTTTCATTTATGTTATTGAATGATGCATCTACGTTTATTTTAACCCAATCTTGTATAGGCGGTGTCCATCTATCTGGCACCATCTTTGTTCTGTTATGAGATTTCTGTTTATACTGAGGGAAGTTTGTAATGATTGATATTATTTGATCTAAGGAGTTGATTTCATGCTGAAAGCAGTGATCGCATCTAATTTTCCAAATGATCCACATTATAGTCGCCACGTGAAAGCCATTATGTGTTTGATTGAGTTCAGGGTTTTGTTCCCAAGAGAAGATCCAGTCTCTAATCGAAGGAATCTGTTCTGAGATGAAATTAAAGTAAAACCAAATGTTTTTAGCTAACGGATAGTGTAGAAGAGCATGTTCCATTGATTCCACTACATTGCAGTTAGGACAATTTAGATTATTATCAATGTATTTTCCTATCCGCTCCCGGACCGGGAGGGCTTTAACACATATTTTCCATAAAAAGAGTTTAATTCTAGGAACTACTTGAATAGACCAAATAAAATTCCAGTTGGGTTCCATCTTAGATGGAGAGTTCATGCTGGTGGAGAGATGTCTATACATAGATTTAACCGAGAAGTTGCCTGACTTGGTAAGGGACCACCTAAGTTGGTCCTCATTATTACAGTCTATAGGAATTGTAAGGATTAAGTTTTTTGTGTTTTCGTCAAAAGTGCTATTGAGAAGTTCCAGGTTCCATTGGTTCTAGTCTATTAGTTGAGAAACTTTAGTGATCTGAGAGTTGTAAATATTCTCCGGGGGGTTGTTAAGAGTTGGAATCCAATTATCTTTCCAAACCTCTATGTTTTTTCCGTTCTGGACCTCCCAAGACGAGAGTTTATCTATATTATACAGGTGCTTACTGATGTTTTTCCAATGCCACGAGTGATGGGTCTTTGCTAAACCCGGCTGTTCACTATTATTATAATATTTTGACTTAAGGAGTTGGACCCAAATAGCTTTAGACTCAGATTTGATCTTCCAAGCTAATTTACTCATCAAGGCTTGATTGTCCAGCTCTGTGTTGTGGATTCCTAGCCCCCCCATATTCTTAGGGGAACAGATGGAAGACCAACTTTTAGTGCATATACCCTTGTTGATGACCTAAATGACCTAGGATCCAGCCCCAACATCCACAAACCTTTTTCTTTTATTTATTTTCTATTTTGCCTCTTCTTTTTCTTCTTATAATCACATATACAACATTTAAGTTTTCTGTGCTAAAACATATTTAAGTTTTCAATGTTTGTCATTTTTTTTGTTGAGCTAATCATTTTGTTTATATAACCCAAGCATGATTTTAATCTCCTTAATTTTTATATTTATTTTGTATTTTGCTTGTTTTTTTTTTCATTTTGTCTGTTTTTTCCCTTAGAATCACGTATACATTATTTAGGTTTTCATTTTGTTTATATAACGCAAGCATGATTCTAATCTCATTAAATCGATCTAAAATCAATTATTAATTGCACTTGTGTACAATATTTACTCTTTTAGTTCCATTTTGTGGATTTTTACTTCTATATTTAGATTAATATGAACTAAAAGTCATTCATTTCCAATGTTTTTACATTTTGTGCAAACGATGATCTCTCTATTCTTTTTCAAACAAAGTAAGACAGGTTCAACAAAAAAAAAAATAAATAAATAAAGTAAGACATGACAATCACAAAACAAAGTGACATTATACAACTGAAACACTAGATCTATCAATAATACATTATAACTTACTAACAAATTTTTTCGCAAATAATAGGGGTCGAGACAAAAATGAAAAAAAAAATAAATAAATGAGAAAAGTGGAAGGATTATCCCCAAAATTAGACCAATTTATTGCTTTCAGATATATTTTAACTAAATGATTGCGTTCTTGTTATAGTTGGTTAAAAACGATCTTAAAATTGTAAAAAAAAAAACAAAACATTTTTTTAGCCAAATGGGCCCCCAACTCTATAGTTTGCTTTGGGTCTAGAGCCGGCTCTGCTAATGATGCAATTAAAGTCTTATAAGATTTTTGGATTAATGTCATACATTGATGATGAAATTTCTTTCTGAAAAGATACTCAGGAATCTAGGTCAGTATTATTAGTGTGCTTCAACAACGACACATTTTTTTAATTTTCAGGCCACAAGGTACCTCTTGCAACAAAAGAAAAAGCGACAAGATACCTATTCTTCTGATCTTCAAATTAATTAGTTTTTTAATCCTTTAAATATTTTAGTTTATACTACTATTAATAAAAAACTGATCTATTTCAACAAAAAAAATAAAAATAAAAAACTGATCCGACCCAGACCAGACGGGTCCATTATATCTGCCCGGTGTGTTACATCAGCCCGCGGGGCCTGACCAGCCTAGGGTTTGACGGTCCCGAGAAAGACTAGTTGGGGGTTTAACGGTCCCGGGCTGGGATATTACTATTTCAACCCGGGCTCAGTAGTCCCGGTTGAAGCCCATACCGGCCCATAAGCAGTAAGCACCACTAACTGTAAGGAAAGATGAGTTTCATGTTAGATTGTTAGGTATCCCAATATGATCTTCAAAACTGGTCCTATTTAGGTGCAAGGCAGAAATGCTCTGCCACTCACTAGGGTTGAAGTTGAAGATCATGATGATATTGTACTAAATAAAGAAGTGGGCGACACCATCGAAGTCCACTAAATATGCAATGGAGATGTTCATCGACATGGACAACTACCTAAATGCATATTACCACTATAAGAAACCCCAAGATTAATCTATTATCCTAATTAACATAATGTCCTTAAAAAGATTAGTTCGTATTAGGTCGGGTGTAATTGTAAAATGTGGCTTCGAATTCATTAATTCAAAACTCTTCCAAAAGTTGTATATTTGACAATTAAACTAATGTCCAGGCCACTCTATTCTGTCCAAATTAATTTTGAGCTAGAAGAACACAGTAATATGAAATCTGAAGATATGTTCGAACATGATAATGTTCAATTGTCATACGTGCTCTACTTGCCCACTAAGAGGCACACATAAAGTAGGCGAAAAGAATTTCATACCAAAGGAAGTGTGATAAAATCTCACCCCATACACAACATTTTTTACTTTTCCACTCATGATCAAGATATCAATTGATTAAGCCCATGCACTTAGCTTGGTAGTAAAACTATGTCCAGATCACGTAGGCCCGTACAGTCATATGTGCTGCACTTCGTCTACGAAAAAGAAGGGCGGTGGTGGGCCTGTGTGGACCGTCCACGTACAGGCCCCCACCACAAAAGGCTCACCTCTCTTTATTTTATGTTTTTTATTTTCCAGATAATACTTTGGAGCGGAGCCTAGTGAAAAGCTAGCAGACTTCGAAATCCTACTTACATTCACTCTTACAAAGGAGTAGTTACAAAAGAAGAAAACAAATATTTAGACATCGATGTTGTAATGACATAGTCGGTACAAGATTTGGATTGTGAGTGAATTCAAGGAGCCAAAGTTGAAAGTCACACATGACTAGCCTAAAATTACTCTAAAACAAATGGTAGTAGAAAAGAAAATGCTCTAAGTGTGGGAGATAAATGCTCAACTACTAAACTGCATGTTACTTGATGTCCATAATTTGTAAGAAATTTGAAAAAATCTATTCGTGGTCTCCAAATAGCTCCACCCATGAGTGAATGGTACAATGTTCAACTTACATTGTTGTGAGTGAATGGCACAAAAGTCTCCATACTATAATGTACATTTTAATAGTATATATAATGGCAGTTAATATAAGTATAGCATAGAAGACACTATGGACCCGTAAATTCTCTCTCTCTCTCTCTCTCTCTCTCTCTCTCTCTCTCTCTCTCTCTCTCTCTCTCTCTCTCTATATATATATATATATATATATATATATATACTCCCTCTCTCTTTATCTTCTTACTCTCTTAATTTTTTTTTGTTCAACTTACTCTCTTAATTCTATCTTTTAAACTCTAATTTTAGATGGTACAGTAAGAAAGAGAGGAAATAATTAATGGTGTGTTTGGTTGCAGGATTCATGAATCCACGGATTCATGAGTCCTTGGGATTCATGAATCCAAATGGTTTCTTTTGGTTTGTTTGGTAACCAACAAGAATTCTAGGATTCTTGATTCCTTCATTTAAAATCCTTTGATTTGTTTGTCTATTATATTTTCATTCTTACAAAATAAAATTCTAATTAAAATAATATCCTTCAAATTCATGAATAATATCCCAAAAACAAAATCTCATCTAAATATTGTCTCTAGGTAACTGAAATTTCATGAAACCTATTTTTTACGGTAACTGAAATTTCATGAGACCTATTTTTTCACGAAAATTTCAAAATTAGTTATTTCTTTCTACAAAATAATTATTTTAAAAATATTATTTTTTTCAAATTATTATTTTTCGAAAATTATTATTTTTTTCAAAATCATAATTTTTTTCAAAAATCATTATTTTTTTCCAAAAATCACTATTTTTTTCAAAAATCATTATTGTTTTTAAAAAACATTATTTTTTCAAAAATCATTATTGTTTATAAAAAACATTATTTTTCAAAAGTCATTATTTTTTTTTCAAAAATCATTATTTTCCAATAATCATTATTTTTTCAAAAATCATTATTTTTTTCAAAAATCACTATTTTTTTCAAAAATCACTATTTTTTTCAAAAATCATTATTTTTGAAGAACAATGATTTTTGAAAAATAATTATTTTGTAGAAAGAATAACTTCAAAAAATATTGTTTTTTGAAAAATAATGATTTTTGAAAAATAATGATTTTTGAAAAAAAAAATGATTTTGAAAAAAATGAATTTGAAAAAATAATGATTTTTGAAGAAAAATAATTTTTGAAAAAAATAATGATTTTTGAAAAAAAATAATGTTTTTTAAAAACAATAATGATTTTTTTAAAAAATAATGATTTTTTAAAAGAATAATGATTTTTGAAAAAAAAATAATGATTGTTGAACAAAATAATTATTTTGTAGAAGAGAAATAAATTTTTGTTGATTTTAAGTTTTAAATTTAGGCTTATTGATCCAAAATCCTAGCAATTCCTAGGGGGTAGGGTGGGATTTTGGTCCAATACATATTTTGGAATTAGGAATCTTTAAGATTCAAGAGTCCTAGGATTCTTGGTAGCCAAACAGACCAAGAATTCAGGATTCCTACCAAATCCCACTTTTGATAGGAATCATACTTAGGAATCCTGCAACCAAACACACCATAAGTCTAATTGGCTAATTTTTCCTTCTAATTTTTTTTCCATGTTAGCTGATAGAGCCCAAATATTTTATCCTCGTCTGAGATTACTTTATTTTTCTTTTTCTTAAATTGCCAAATAGTTCTTCCTTTCAATAAAAACTTCTAAAATCAGAAGTTTTTTTTTATAGAAAAATGTTAAGTAAATGTTAGGCTAATAGTACCTCGCGTAATAAAGCATATGAAACTAACTCCGTACAAATTTAGCACTGGACTCCTAGATTATCAACCATAAAAGTAAATGTTAGGCCTATAGTATCTAGCATAATAAAGCATATGAAACTACCTCCATATGGAAAAAAAAAAACTCAGTGATCAATAAATTATATGAAGAAAATAGGGGAATCAAATAAATCACAACTATATAGATAGTCTTTTAGAAGTTTCTTTATTCAAAGTCTAGTGTGGTTGTTGAACAAGATATTCCTCCATTTTCTCTGTCTAGAAAAAGAAAGGCTGCCCACTCGGTCCAAGATTGCACGCTCCATTATCTACTTCGCTTTCACACACACTCTTCTACAAAAACGGTGCCACTAAATGAATATATTTCTCTCTCCACCCAAGAAAAATTGGCAAAAAGGGAAAAGGGCCGTCCACCGGTCCACCCCATTATGTATTTCACAAATCACAGTGACTAGACTAGGTAAGTTGACCGAAGCAAGCCAGCTCTTCCATACAGGTGTGGATGGTTCAGGTTGATCTATATGAACAGATTTCTGAACAAAATATAGGTCAGCGCTTAAGGGAAAGCTAAATAGTTTCCGGGGTGTGAAATTTTAAAAGAATATACAAGATTTTGAAAATATTCTAGAGAAACATATTTTATAAGGAATATGGTTCAAAAACTCACCTCCCTCCACCTCACCTCCCTCCACCTCAACCCACCTCACTCTCTCTCCACCTCACCTCTCTCTCTCCCCACCATTCTTTATGTCTTCTCCGACTAGGTCGTCAGCTGGAAAATTTTCCGGCCGGCGACCTAAAAAGAAAAAAAAATTCACTCTCTCTCTAGAAACTCCGGCGAAGGGATTTTCCTAGATCAGTCTGTTCTTCAACAGACCGGAACTCCGGCGAAGGGAAATCCCTTCGCCGGAGTTTCTAGAGAGAGAGTGAGTGAATTTTTTTTTATCTTTCTAGATTGCCGGCCGGAAAATTTTCCAGTCGGCGACCTAGTCGGAGAAGACAGAGAGAGAGGTGAGGTGGAGAGAGAGTGAGGTGAGGTGGAGGATTTTTTGTTTCCCTATAACATCTTACAAAATAAATTTGTAAACTAAATTGACCAAATCTTCACACTCCGGAAACTATTTAGCTTTCCCCAAAGCACTGCCCAAAATATATCAGGCCGGAAGTCAACCAAGAAAAAAAAACGAGGAAAATATCCTAAAACAATATCTTTCATATATTTACCTATCTATAAATATCTTGGACTCTTCTTGATGGGTACATCTCTTATTACTCCATCTAATTAGAACACAAAATGTGAAGTGTCTAACTTGAAGAAGAAAATGAAGACGTTTTGACAGAAAAAAAATGAATTCACAGTCGGATTGACGATAAACGAGCTTGTGTGTGAAAGTTGGCTCGGCTGATAGCTCCTTTAATCGGATCAAAATTGTAGTGGCCTCGATTTTGAATCAACTAGTTTTTTTGTTCAACTCCACTTGCCAATGCTTTGTCGGCTGCAATGGGTGACAATTAAGCAAACTTTCCTGCTTACCATTGTTCCGTCAAGTAATGAATTTTTTTTTCTCAAATCCTCCTGTCCTTCATAAACATTGCTTGAATGAACTCTCCAAAAAGGAGTTGAAAACCCAATAGTCTGATATGAAAGATTATAGGTTGTTGTACTTTTCTTCTCTTTCCGTTTCTCGGTGATAATGTTATCTAGAAAATTCAAAAATCTTAATTCGGAGATGAATACGATAACTTGGAAAAGCTAATCAACTAAGAGATTGAAAAGTTGAATCACAACGAAAGGAAATAGTTGGAAATAGCAGAATGGCAGAAGCATACAAAAAACACGAAACATGTTATTAACCTTCTTATGGTACCATCTTAGGGGGGTGTAATCAATCCCGACTTTGGTTGACATTCCTAAGTTTTATGTCCATGTACATTCTCATTGGAAACGGAGAGTCCATGGACTTTCACGGAATCTCATTATCATTTCAATGACATTTATATTGACATTGTATAAAGCTTCATAGTTTCTCATGGACAATTTTCCCTGACATCGATGGACTTTCATGAATTTCATGTAGATGAAAGTGTAATGTATCATTTTTGGTAATTAGATTAATAACCAATATGATATTATTATTATACATTATGACATATTCACATATAAACTATGTTACTATAATATCTTTTTTTGACATGGACTCTAACTCTCTAGGAGTCATTACATTCAACAACCGTATAGATACATCATTTAAAAAACATGAATTGGATAAGTCTGATAACTACCATTCAACAATGCCGACAATTTTTTTAAAAATCTTTCACACAATCTACAAAAGTATAACATATCAAAAGTCATCTCAAGTCATAGGTAGGCTAACGCGTATAAAAATCAGACCAAACCTACATGGGCGGGTTGATCTGATATTATAACCATATTATCATGATACTATTATTACATTTTAGTTATTTTATTTTTATTCTTGAGAGTCATTACATCATTGCATGACATTGATATATCATGAACTGGATGGACTCAATAATTACCATCTCAAAGATATCTTAGACCCTAAGAGATATATAAAGACCCTTATTCATAGATACATGAAATAATATCATTTGTATCTTCAAGTATTTTCAAAGATCGTGGACTCTTTTTAAATGTCAGATCCCGTCTTTCAGGTCACTCGCGTATGTTACTAGTAGGATGATTATGTTAATGTGGTAATACCCTAACTTTGTCTTCTATACTTTTCCACGATTTTCCAATTTGGGGGAAAAAATTTCACGGAAATTTTTGCAAGAAAAGTGGTATAAGGAGGCACAAAACAAAGTTTTTTGGTTTGTTGCCTTGAATTTTACATTTGTCATTAAGTTTATAAATGTGAATTTGACTCCAAAATTTTGTGTTTTCTTTCCCGACTTGTTTATGTTATACAACGTTCTCACACTCATTACCTTTTCAGCTCAGTGCCACACCTTTGAGAA
>BEHA01000057.1:1021298-1058843 GCA_002897215.1 Eschscholzia californica subsp. californica
TTGGGAGGTTGGAAAACATTTGGGGCCATTTAGGAATTTTTTGGGGCCAAAACGAACTGCCGGACACTTATGGGGGCTAAAACGGCCAGTTGGTCACAAATCGGGGGCCAAAACGGAATTAACCCTTAAATGTAATAGTTGCATTTTTGGGCAAACATCATCGTCTCCCATTTACTACCAATGGTATCTCTCCCTTGAAAAACTTCTTCACACCAAACCCAACTATCATGATCTTCGAATTTTTGGGTGTAGATATTATCCCTTGTTATCGCCTTATCGGTCTTCGAAGCTTGATATCAAATCAAAACCCTGCATATTCCTTGGTTACAGTCCAAATTATAAAGGTTATAAGTGTTTGGATGAATCGTCTTCTCGAATTTACATCTCACGTCATGTTCTGTTTGACGAAACTCACTTTCCTTTTGCCTGTTCTTCAAAGAGGGATGATGCTAACCCTAATTCCAACGTCTCTTTGATTTTGACCGTTGATCCCCTCCATATTCCTCCTTTTAATCCTGATCGTCCATCGGGTTTGGGACAGAGTGGTCCTCAAGCACCACTTCCTTCTCTGCCAGCTGCTCCTCTTGGGCTGGTACAACGTGGTACTCAATCACCTCTTCCCTCTCGGCCAGCTGGTCCCACCTCTCTGCCACATCGTCCTTCTCTTACCCCTCTTTCTCCTTCCACCAACGAAACGTTATCTGACCACATGTCTCCCACTAACCCTATTATCTCTGACAACCAACAGGTGGCTCAAAACCCCTCTTCCTCTAACCAAAACCCTAATACCCAAAATGCTAACTCCATGTCTTCAGACGAATCTATTCGTATTTAGCCATTACCGTCCACAACTCTTCCTCCTTCGTCAACTCATCCTATGATCACTCGCAGTCGTGATGGCACAAGGAAACCTAGGGTTTTGTTAACAACTCCCACTAATGAATTAGTTACCCTTGTTGAACCTTCCACTTATCTACAGGCTTCGAAATTTGCTCATTGGAATCAAGCAATGGTTGATGAAATACAGGCTCTTAAGAAGAATAATACATGGACATTAGTTCCACCTCCAGTTAATGGAAATGTAGTTGACTGTAAATGGATTTATAAGGTGAAACAAAAGGCGGATGGTTTGATTCAAAGATGCAAAGCTCGTCTGGTGGCTAGGGGTTACACTCAAGAACATGGGGTTGATTATGATGAAACCTACAGTCCCGTAGTTCGACCGGCGACGATCAGATCAATACTCTCGATTGCAATCTCAGGTAATTGGAAAATTCAACAATTAGATGTTAAGAATGCGTTTTTAAATGGTGATTTGGTCGAAACAGTCTACATGTCCCAACCCAAGGGTTTTGAAAATCAATATCTTCCCAATCATGTGTGTAAACTGAACAAGGCCATCTATGGCCTAAAACAGGCTCCACGAGCCTGCCACTCTCGTTTCAGCAGTAGTATTATCAAATTTGGTTTTCGGCAGTCCATTTCGGATCCCTCCATGTTCTATTTTCATTCCTCAAAGGACATTATCATCTTGTTACTTTACGTTGATGACATCATTGTCACTGGTTCTTCACCTTCATTATTGACTACCTTTATATCTTGGCTAAAATCTCAGTTTGATATGACTGATCTTGGTCCTCTAAGTTATTTCTTAGGCATGGAGGCAACTCGATCTTCTGAGTCCTTAATTCTTACTCAAAGAAAATATTCAATTGATTTATTGAATCGATTTGGTTTATTAGAATCTAAACCAGTTTCAACCCCGGTTCTCACTGGTAGTAAGTTATCCAAATTGGATGGAACACCCTTGCCTAATCCTCAAATTTTTCGAAGTTTAGTGGGTGCTCTACAGTATTTAACATTAACCAGACCGGATATTGCCTACTCTGTTAATCAAATTTCAAAGTTTATGTCAAAACCCTCTTCTGTTCATTTAATGGCTGCCAAACGAATACTAAGGTATCTAAAAGGAACCCTTTCTCATGGGTTATGTTTCCGACGAGCCACGTCATTGCCTCTCATTGGCTATTCGGATGCTGACTGGGCTAGGTCCCCAGATGATAGACGTTCGACATCTGGATATTGTATTTTTCTTGGGCCAAATTTAATTGCATGGGCCTCCAAAACCCAGCCCACAGTGGCTCGGTCTTCCACCGAAGCAGAGTATAGGGCGGTGGCGTTAGCATCCACTGAGTTGATTTGGTTACGCAATCTTCTTAAAGAACTGGGCCTCTCTCAAGGCACCCCTCCAATTATCCATTGTGATAATCTCAGCACTACTTATCTAACGGTCAATCCAATCTTGCATTCAAGGACCAAACACGTGGCAATCGATTTTCACTTTGTCCGTGAACAAGTCAAGGCTGGCACTCTTAAAGTTCAGTTTATACCGGGTGATTCTCAACTTGCCGATATTTTCACAAAGGGTCTGCCTACCTCTCGGTTTCAAGAACTCAATTTCAAGCTCTCATTAGTTCCTGGGCATTCGGCTTGAGGGGGGTATTAGTAGTGATGTACATAAATGTAATTTACTTTAAGCTAAAGGATAATCTTGTAATTGTAATCTTCTTCATTTCTCTATAAATATAGAAATACCCTAGAAAACAGGGTATCTTGAGTTCTACATTCTATAGGACTCTCAATTTTTAGAATTTAGAAATCCTAAAAATCGAGGTGAAATATCTCCCTCAAAAACCTAAGATTCTTGAACAAAAATCCTTTGGGTCTTCAAGAAAAACCCGAGAACCCAGAATGAGCTAACAGATAAATTGGCGAAATGGGGAAAGAATCACAGTTATAAGCGCTCCTGGCACTCTCTTCATTCGCTTCGATTAGACTTGGATCCTTAGTTCTTGTTTCGTTTTATGTTTTATTCAACAAAAAAAAAAAAAACCTAACATGACATCACGCCATCAAAGCAAGAAAGCAAAAGACTTGCAAATTTATGGGCTCTCTCACCTCAAAAGTTGGCTCAAAAGGTGACAAAACTTGTGTAAAGTCAAAAACAAAAAATCACATTTCCATTTGGTGACATTTTTAAATAATAGCAACACTTGTTTGTGCAATGAGAATCTGTGGCCCAATTTGCACTAAACTATTCCACTTTTTAGCAGCAATTTTTGTCATTTAAAGCATTTTCGTGCCAAATTGTCCAATAGGTTTTCAACAAAAAAAAAAAAAAAAAATTTGTCCAATAGGATCATGAAAGTGATGAAACCATTTAATGAGGGAAAATGTTTACGGTCAAGGGATGGGAGAGTTGACCAATATAGTCTTCCTTTTGCCAATAACTTCTTTCAAGTTATGGGGGCCATAGCATTTTACTTTTGGAAACTGTCTGATTCAAAGTCCTCAAAATTGCACTACCGAAATGGGGTTATGGTGGTCCTTCACGTTAATTGAGTACTTAATGGGACCAAGTGGTATTTAGATACTTCCTCTATTATTGGCTACCTATATTTAACCAACTCTAGATCAATCATTATGTAGCTAAACTGAATTAGTAAATAGTATTCTTCTACGCTTTTTGGAATTGATAGACGGAAGTTTAAGTTATCAAAATACGTTTTTCAGAATCGTTTCAGATCAACGACCACTCTTACTTCGTAAATAGCAACAGTAATGTTTTGCCTGACATGATTCTGAAGGACAATAATCAGTCAGAAGGTAATTTTTCATATAACATATTGGTCCTTGATAGTCTGTTTATTTGAGCAATACAAAGTAAGAGTGATTGTGATCTGAATTTCCCAGTGTTATCCTCTTAAAGGAGCACTTGGGTGTTGGGTTGGTTTCTGGTGATGGTGGTCTCTCCCTGTAAATTAAAATAATATTCAACTAAACAATTTGAGAGGTCTCTCTACCTATAAATTAAAATAACGTAGAAAAATAATATTTTTGATAAAGAAAACACCCCTTGTCATGGCAGAAGCCAATTTACACCAGCATGCTATATGACCTACACCATTAATAGTGTGGCACAATGGCCTTCAAAACTCCAACCAACTTACCTAATAGAAAACAGCTAAATCTTAACTCTTAATTTCTCCTAAACCAAATCCTAAATTTTCTTTTTACCCCTATCATTTTCTTTCTCTTTTCACCATTTAAAAGATCTCTTATCTGACCTATCAAATTTTCACCAACACAGTAATAAATTCACTGAAAAAGTAAATGAATAGGATAGATCACCTTTTTCATAAATTATATGAAGAGATGACAGAAGTAGTACTACTTCTCTAAACACTCATCTCATGAACCTCAACCATTCTTTTTTGTCTTTTTTTCTAATACTATCAATGTTATCAGTACCTCCTCACTCAAACAATCTTCCATCCATAACTCTCTTTTTCATCTGATAAAAAATGGGGAATATTTTGTTTCTCACTCTTCTTCTTCTACTCTGTATTAGTCCAACAAAAGCTGCATTTGGTGTTGGTGTTGGTTTTGGTGGTGGTGGTGGTGGTTTTGGTGTTGGTATGGGAGGTGGTGGTGGAGGTGGTGGAGGAGGAGGTATTTGGGTTGGTGGAGGAATGACAAACCCAAGTCCTAATCCAAATCAAAACCCAAGTCAAGACCCATCAGTATCTTCAAATCCAACAATGAAATCAGCTTATACAGCTCTTCAAACATGGAAATCTGCAATCACAGATGACCCACTTGGGATCTTAAAGACATGGGTTGGTTCAAATGTTTGTTCATATAAAGGCATTTTCTGTTCAAATGATGATGATGGTGGTGATAATCAACAAATCATTTCTTCATCATCAAGTAGTCTTGTTGTTGCAGGAATTGATCTTAATCATGCTAATCTTCAAGGTTCTTTAGTAAGAGAACTCTCTTTCTTATCTGATCTCTCTCTCTTACATCTAAATAGTAACAGATTTACTGGCTCAATTCCTTACTCTTTCAGAGATCTTTATTCTCTTACTGAATTAGATCTTAGTAATAACCAATTTTCAGGTCCTTTTCCACAACTAATTCTTCAATTACCAAATCTTGTTTATTTAGACCTTAGATTCAATTCTTTCTCAGGACCCATTCCAGATAATCTTTTCAACAAAAATCTTGATGCAATTTTCATCAATAATAATCAATTTGATGGTCAAATTCCTCAAAATTTGGGTAACTCACCAGCTTCTGTGATAAACCTAGCAAATAATAAATTCAGTGGAAACATTCCAACTAGTTTTGGGTACATGGGTTCTTCATTAAGGGAAATATTGTTCTTGAATAATCAATTAACTGGTTGTATTCCAGAAGGAGTTGGATTATTAACAGATATGGAAGTTCTTGATTTAAGCTTCAATTCATTAAATGGGCATTTACCAAATTCAATGTCTTGTTTAGAAGATATTGAAGTATTGAATTTTGCTCATAACAAATTCTCTGGGGTTTTACCTGATCTTGTTTGTTCTTTAAAAAGTTTACTGAATCTAACTGTATCTTTCAATTTCTTTTCTGGGTTTAGTCAAGAATGTAACAAGTTATTTTACAGTAATATTGGATTTGATTTCTCTGGGAATTGTATTCCAGGAAGAGATTTTCAAAGACCTGAACCAGAGTGTGAGTTTATACCAAGTGGGTTGAATTGTATGAGGATTCCATTAACAAGGCCATTGATGTGTCATTCATCAATTCAACAAACTCTAGAGAGTTCTCCTCCTTCAAGTTCTTCTTCATCATCATCTTCTCCATGAAAGGGTAGTCAGAATGACAGTGATGAGAGACATAAGAGGAGAGAGAAAAACAGAGGGCAAGGGAGTTAGAGAGGGAGAAAGTAACATTGATTGGATGTGAACATTTATACAGGATTATTGGTCATATCCAGTGAGAGAACTCAGAGCAGTTATGATTTAGAGCTGCCCCCATTTATTTCTGTCTAGCAGTACACCAAGATCCTCTTTTCATTACTATTATTTCAGAGTCTAGTATTTATGGGAAAGTGACCAAAAAATGCTAAAAAGCAATGGTTCTATATATAAATGTTTATGATCTTAGGGTTTATTTTTTGTAATTGTGCTCTTTCACATTATGGTTATGCAGAGAGGCACACAAGGCCGACGTTAGCAATATTAATACTAGAATTGTTGTAGTTAAACGACTTATTAACGTTTTTCTCTTGTGAAACAAGTTGTAACCTTCTATTCTAAGGAACGAGCATGGGTCGATAGCCTTTAGACTGAACTCAAAATCTAGCAGAACCTCAGCAAACATAGATGGGTTACACCGTTTTTTGTTCAGACCACCCATAATATAATAAATAAATGGATTGGTTAATGACTTATGCACCACATCGGTCGCATAGATACCTACGGAGTTTGTCGCTTATCCTCCTCTGTTTTACTCTACTAGGAAGAAACACTTGAACTTCCAAATGTTTATATCTACCGGTTGACAGAGATACATATAACTATATTATGAATATATGTATTGATTTAGACATATGGTAACAACTGAATTTTCAGTGCTATACAGTACATGGAACGCTTAGATGTACTACAAGTTGTTGACCCGTTGGATCTCAGAGTGGACGACTTGTCAGTTGATTATTCATACGGTTTTTTTTTATGAGGCCCCATTATATTATATATACGGGTTTTTTGGACAAGTTCATTTAGTTCTTGTAATGCAGTTTAGACTCCATTTGGTATCCCATGACTTTTTTGCTTTTACATATTAATGTTTTTATTCAAGTACTATCACATGAACCGATTCATAACTCTGCCACGTGATTTGGCGAAGTAGGGAGCGGATATTGATAACTTTAACCATGGCAACATATATTCACACAAAAAATTGCCACACTCGGGAATACTAACTAGAAATTGGTTTGTTACTTAAACAAAAGAACACCGATACACAAACATTCATAGATAATATATAGAGATCTGAAGAATAGACCCTTCATGTCTTATTTCTATTTTGGTTCTATGTACACTAAAACTATACAACGAACGAAGTGGTAAACTTACGTTTAACAAGCACGAATTTCAGGCAACCGGGCAGCAACTCCAGAGCAACCTGCAGAAACTTTCAACAATGCAAAAAGGCAAGATAACCTTGTTATCATTGGTTTCCCTTTCAACCCCTTGTGAACAACAGCCAACTGCTTCTTACTATCATCGGAAGAGCTTTTGTACCCTTCAAGATCTGCATTTGTTATTAAAACTTCATCTCCAGAGGAATAGCTTCTCGGCAAATCTAATCGGAGCTTTCCGTATTCTTGAACTGCCTGCATCGATGTATAGTCAAGAGTATGAGAGCGGATAAATCTCTCTTTTTATTTATTGCTCAAGAGTAGAAGTTTTAAAAGCATTTTAAGTACTATTTCCACATCACTACTTGCTTAACAGCACTCTACAAGTATAGTTGGGTAACTAGATTGTATCTAGGCTTGTCAACATCTGGTGGCAAATCTTAATGTGATCTCAATTTGCTTATCCAACTGAATACTAATTTGAACAAAAAATATGTTTATCCTTGTATTTCAAATTTTGAATAAACCCAAAAAAATTCCAACCAAGATATCAGTCTATCCATTCAGATAAGCATCCCTTGATATGCCTAATTTCAACTCATCAATTCGATAAAAATGTGAATCCATGAAAATTTGCGTGAGTTCCAAGTGCGAAGTACTGTACAATTCGAACTTCACAAGAAATTTGTTTTGGAATAACAATTGTGCAACAATTAATTTCTTTATTTAGTTTATTTTTATTTTTTCACAGCTCGATAATGAACTTTTTCACAATTGATTTCGTACATCACAGGACATGTCTAAGAACAATAAGCGAGAGCAAGATTGACCATGAACAAAGAAAAGAGAGGCACTTTCACGTACCTTCCACTGTGATGGAGCCAAGAGTACTCGAGGTCTTCTGGACCTCACGTACTCCAGAGCAGCATAAGGTGTCATATGTTTGTAGTGCACCTACAATATATGAGCAGACATACAAAGGTGCTTTTAATACAAATTCACTAAATAAATGAAGAAAGGAGTTAAAAGAAATATCAAAGAAGCTAACATTACCTAAATCTTATGACTATAGTACACCACTATATAAATGACATTCATTAATACAAAAGGTGACACTCCAAGGAGTAGAAAAGACATGCACGCAGAGAGAGAGAAATATAGAGCTTACCAGATAGCAAAGGACAATGGTGGTGCTCCTACCTCGCCCCGCTTTACAGTGAACATATGTAGTTTTTCCACATGTTGCATTCTCTGTGTAAGCAAGGTAAACAAATTTAAATAAGGAATTCTTTGGGAACAAAAGTTGACAAATAATATTACTTGGAAAATGATTAGTTAGAGTTTGACTCATGATGTGGGACTCATTCCTACAATTCAATGCTTACTTATTTTATACTGAATGCCATTGATTTTGGATCTGTGGAGCGAAAGAGTACTCATTTACCCAAACTCAAAGTACAAATAGCATTTCCCATTTACTGTTTAAAGCCATCATTTAATAAATTAAACGTTGTCTAAACATCGGGAGTTTAGAAACATAACTGTATTGTTTTAATATGTTTTACGTCAGAGGAGGTTCAAATCAAGGAATAAAATTTCGGTTTAGGTGGAAATTTCGGTCAGTCCAGAAATGGAAATATTTCGTAGAATATTTTGGTTAGTGTGGAAATTTTACAATTCCATGGAAATGATAGATATACGATGCAATTGTATATAACAAGACTATTAAACCAAAATGAAGCATAAATTAAGTATATAATAGATTAACAAAATCTATTAGTTTGAGGGGGATTAACAATTACAGAGTTACGTTCTGAGGTAAATTGAATAACTTCTTGACAATAACACCCAAAAAATAACATTCTAATTGATAATAGTTGATAGTTAATAAGCTTTGTTAGTTTGAGAATATACCGTCACTTACACAGTTATATCAGGGTCGTTACTAAGATAAAATCAATTTAGGCAGTTAAGTCAAGGGGCACATCAATCAAATAAATTCAAAAGCATTAACAACATAACATAAAAATCAAGAGATATCTATGAGACATGAAGAAGAAAAAGATGAAGCCAGAGACACGTTTTTGGTTTTAGTTTCTCTGGGTTTTTTGCTAGCTTTGCATTATATCAGTCGAAATTTCCACCATGTCCGTGAAAATTATGCAGGAAATAGTTGTAAGTGTGGTTTCGCAAATTTCCACCGAAATTTCATTCCTTGGTTCAAATGATCCCAGTAGCTTGCTTGAATGCAAGTCGATAAGAACTTTGGCATTTTCTTTTACTTGCAGAAAATATCATACTCCAACCAGTAAAAATCTGGATCCAAATTGAACCAGAAAGACTAGAGATAACAACTTCCTTCATAATCTTACTAGAAAACGTTGCACAGTTGAATAATTTTACTAGAAATGGGCATATCATAGGAATAAAGGTTCACTGAAGTCATTATTCACACAAATTCAAATAGATTCACTCACGGTGAATGAAGTCCACAGCTCGGCTAATGTCCAGAAATGAAGGGGCAAAGAGGTAGTCTCTCGTGGGAATTACCAGATGATCGATTCCATAAGACTGAAAACAGTAGAAAGATTCATCAACAATAGAGAAAATGGAATGTCATGTCATTCTCATTGAATGCAGAGCAACTGCAGTAGTTAAAAGATTACTCTAAAACAACTTTTCCTCGTAAATTATCACATGTAAGTTTTTATTTATTATTTGAAAATTTTGATACAAACAATAAGCCTTGTTTACCCATTTATAATATAAATTAATTACTAATCTTTAGTTTAAATCCGTTTGATAAGTAAATTACAAAAACAAAAAATATTTTTCATTTTCTTCAGTTAATGCATAGAGCCAGTTGGTTCCGTCTATACACCTTAGGAGAACCAGAACCTAAACTATTGTAACTACAATTAACTGAGAAAAAGTTACAAAAGGTCAGTATCCGTTTCTATGTTTCTGAGGGTCAAGACAAAGAGGTGAATGATCCATATTATAATGTGTTAAATAAAGAGCAAATGTTTATGTTCTCAAGTCCTCTAATAGAACAACCAAGGTTTACTCCGATGTAGCATGGATTAAAACTTCACTTGCATCTAGGTCATAATGGTTTATTCCGTTGTAGCATGGATTCTCCTATTTAGTATTTTATTTTCCCATGCCAGTTACTCGATTACTGGCTTGACATCGGTGTCACGTCAGTTGTATAGTGTGAGATTTACATGTACATCTTGTATGTACATGCAGAAAGTGTGTTAGATTCAAAGGATGCCACTTGAAGCTAACGTCTTTGTCACTATGTGTATAAAGTTAACATTGATCTAAAAAGTAAAAGTTACATACTAATATGAAAGACCTAATGGATTAAGGGGTACAATGGACAAGTATAAGAATGTATCTTCAAGTAGCTTATCTCTACTCACCATACCCTGACTTCGTAATGGTGTCGAACATCAATACAACAATACCTATACAGGTGTTGACATACATAAGAATTACCAGATGTATTCATATTGTCCTTTCTGCCACTTAAATTCATCTAACAAGTAACAACTACCTTAACTGATTTCCGCTATTAGAATGTTAACAAAGATTCAAAAGTAACAACTAACAATGAAATACCCATTACAAACTTTGTAATCGAAGTGTCTTCTTTCGACAGAAGGAAAAAAGCATTCAGGATACTCACATAGTACAGGGATGATGGAACCAGTGTCTCATAAGGTTCATTAAGCGTAATGACACCCCCAACTCCAAGCTGCTTCAACTCGGGAACATGTTTAGGAAATGGAACAGCGCCCAACAACAGAAACTGAAAACGAACCCAATAACACGATGAATTTGAAGTTTCTATCACTAGAAAAAAACACTTGATCATTAAAAATATCACCACAAATACAGTACAATCGTAAAATTAGGTATTAGGTTTGTTTAGATTGATGTTCTTAAAGGTCTAACCATAAACATATTGAACATTTAATCAAAAGTTTGAAGTGAAATACAAACCTGATCAACTTTATCCCACCAGTGAAATTCAGCTTCAACCTTGTTCCGGAAAACGTTATACAGAAGAGTAGGATAGAAAAGAACCCTAGCTCCAGCTCCAACTAAAGCTCTCTTAGCATCAACTCGAACAATTTTTCTTTTAGAAAGGTAATTTTCTCCATTATATTTCTCTACATCATCTAACTCCTTGACTTTCATCTTGAACATATATTTTCCCCCAAATAGAAACCAAATTCAAAACCCTAAATTCAGATCAATAATTCCCTTTCTAAAACCAACCCAGATAATAAAATCACGCACTAGATCAATCAAAGCATAGAGAATCAACTGGATTCCAACAATAAAGAACTGCGCCAAATAAAACCCTAGAAAAGAAATTACACATTCCCATCACAAATCTGAATCAAATCTAATAAAAATTACCTCAATCGAAAGCTTGAGTGGAGATCTATCTGTTTTTTATAGCAAGAATAAGCGATCGCGAGTAACTAAGCTTCAAGAGAAATGAATTTGAGTGGAGTTATCTCTCTTTATTAAAGTTCAGACTGTTCTAGTTGGAGAACTTTGAATAGAATTATTTGTTCATTATAGTTGGAATTATTTGTGACTAAATTTTAATGTGTTATTGGTGTACCAAAATTCTATCATCCGAGACTTCTGTGCCGTTGGATATTTATTTATTTATTGCTTAGTGCGTTAATGAATGGCAGTTAGAATTCAACAACAAGAAAAGAAAAGATGAATGGCAGTTAGGTCGGTCGGGCGACCGCAGAATCACTCCTTCAGGCCATTCGGGCACTTAAACTAAGGTGCTGTTTGTTTTTTCTTTTTTTCAGATCTGAAATCTGAATTGGTCGCCAATTCAGATTTCAGATGTTTGTTTTTTTATTTACTAAAATCTGAAATTTTGTCTGAATGAATTAGAGGTCTGAATTGGCTGAATAAAAGCCAATTATTTTCAGACTTTAAAACAAGTCTGAAAGGTAAGCCTAATGTCTGAATTATGTTTAGTGACATTTTTAACCCTGTGATTTTAAAAAATCCATCCCCAATTTTAAGAATTTCACCACTACCACCACCGGCTAAATCCACCACCACCACCGGCTAAATCCACCACCACCACCACCGGCTAAATCCACCACCACCGGCTTAATCCACCACCACCACCAAGATCAAAACCACCACGAAAACCACCACCACCAAGATCAAAACCACCACGAAAACCACCACCACCAAGATCAAAACCACCACGAAAACCACCACCACCACCACCAAAAGCAAAACAACCAGACCACTAAAAGCAAAACAACCGGACCACCATCACCACCACCGGCAAAACAACCACTTCCGAAAGCAAAACAACCACCTTCAAAAGTAAACACAACCACCTCCAAAAGCGAAGCAACCGGACCACCGCCACAAGACCAGACTACTCCACCACCAACAGACTACACCAGCGCCACCACCACAGACTAGACAACACCTCCATCAAAACCAGTCAAGCCGCCACCACCACAAACACCCACGACCACCACCAAACACCCATGACCACCACCAAAGACCAGTGAAAGAGCAGGTCTTTTCTTAAGTAGAGAGAAATTGGTGACGGCCTTTTGTTAGATAGAGAGAGAGAAATCGATGAGGGTCTTCGATGAGAGAGAGGAAGTGGGAGAGGACTCCGGCGACTGTGAGGGAGAGGAAGTGGGAGAGGGAGATCTGATTTTTCTCTCAAAATCAAAACAGCTTGGAGAGAAACCCTAATTTTAGGGTTTTTATACCCCTCTTCTTATCTTACCAAGACCTTGGGACAAACTGACATTTTATTAATTTACCAGGGATATATAAGTCTAAGTCTTATTCAGATCTAACATTTCAGATTTGAAAAACAAACATCTAATTCGCATTCAGATTCATTCATTTTCAGATTCAGCCATTTCAGTTCAGCAAATTCAGATTCAGCCATTTCAGATTCAGACACAAATGAAAAAACAAACAGCACCTAAGTCGGTCATATTGAGTTGGTGGGCTTTTGGAGGCTCAACCAATAAGGCGATGGGCCTCATGTCAAGAACTAAAACCCAATTGTAGAAAACAATATGGCCATGTTTGGCGTACAGGAATAGGAATCAGATTACTGTAGTTTAATGTTTGGTTAGACCAGGAATGAAATTTGATTCCTGCCATATTCCTAATTAGGTGTTTGGTTCGTACAGGAATAAGAATGTAAATATTTGTAAAAGTTCATTTTTATCCTTACTTGAACTACATAAAATACACATCAACTTTGTTGTATATTAAAATCAGTGTTATTTATTCAAATTCGTAAATATAAAATAATAATAAGACACATCAAAGGATTAGAATTTTAAACTAATAAATTTATCTAAAATAAGATTATGTTCGTAAACCTACATAGAAATTTATCTAAAATTAAATTTTGTTCATGAACCTAAATAGTACTTATTAATATCAAATTCTAAAAAAATATTAAGGGCTTACTTTTTCCAAGTAGCCTACGAACCCAATATATACGACATTCAGGTGGCAGTGCAAAGAAAAGAGCAGCTTTCGAAAAGTCACTATTAAGGATATCAGCCGCTTCTAACATTTGGTCATAATCCAATTCGTCTAGTAACTTAGGTAGCTCGGCTACCACTTTGGTTGCAGTTTCATTTTCTTGGTTATGAGTAAGAGCTACAACCATCTTATCCATATATTTCATCGTTCCTTCAACAATTTTTTCAATCGAACTAGCAATATTTCCCAAACTTGTTACAAATTCATTTGACTTCCGGAAACGTTTCCTCTTGTTAGAGTTTGAGGTTCTTGTTGCTGGAGCTGGACTAGGATTAGGGGTTTCTTCCTCATTAGCAAATGATGCTTCATAATCACATTCCCTATTGATTACACCATCAACACCATCAACGAAGGAATCATTTTCATTTGCATCAATTTGTTCCTCCTCGTCTGCTGGTGCCCTCGCATCCTTTCCGTTTGCCATCTCTTTCAAAAATATATCTGCCAAAGCATCATAATGTGGGAAAGGCTTACTTCTAAGCCCCTTGGCCGATGGGTGAGTCTGAAAAAAAAAATATTTAAGTGATAAATAAAGAACTCAACCTGCACAATAAATCCCATCAGAATAATAATAAATGACAATAGTAGACTTGCCTTAACCCATTCATCGAAAATACTTTTTTCGCATATAACCATTTTTTCTTCCTCGCTCCATGTAAATCCGCTGGCGTTTGAAATAATATCTGAGATAGCTGCTGTCTGTTTTTTTAATATTTTGATTCGTGATTCAATGTGAGGCACCCCTTTAATATTGCATCCTGGTAATTTTTCTTCCATCATTTTTTCTAGTTGAGAAAGATATCCTGATCGGAAACCAATTTTCGCCTTCCAATGTCCACCAACAACAATTTCTACCAAACATTCGATCAATTTGTCATCTTCTTTAGGTAGCCATAAATGTTTTGTTGGTTTAGAGCGAGATTGTAAATCAGTAGGAGGTGTCATCTGGATGTATAAGAAACAAGTATATCACAGATAATTAAAATAAATAACCAACATTAATGAATAAACTTGCAACAAAAATAAGATTATTATAAATATTAATATTCAATGTAATTGAAAAAAGAAATTAACTCGTTTTTATCTAATATGAAAATTTTCAAGATAATAATAAGGCATGAGATTAAGTGTTCCTAGATGTCTGCCACTCATTGAACATTTTGGATGCTAATTCGTCCCTCCATGTAGACCATTGTCCTGAAGAATCGATATACGATATTGGATCACCGTGTGGTTGTGCATAATTTAACATATGTTGGTCTAATGTTTCTTCTAATGGATCTACTGACATTTCTTGACGTATGAGATTGTGCAAGAGGCAACAAGTCGTTATTATCCGATTATGCGTCTTAACAGGATAAAATGAAGGACTTCTCAAGATGGCCCATCTAAGCTAGTAAACCAAAACATCTTTCGATCACATTCCGCGCACTTGAATGTTTCATGTTAAAAAACTCTGCAGGAGTGGTAGGTGTGTGTCCTTCCCGCCATTCATTTAAATGGTAGCGTTGACCTCTATACGGGGCAAGAAATCCTTCACTATTTGGATATCCAGCATCAACGAGGTAGTAACAACCTAATAAAAAAATGACAAGTTATAATTTTCATTCAAGGTGGGACAAAAGACACAAGAATAATCACTGAAACCATATGGTTATACCATGAGGAACTTTCAACCCGTTTCTCCTAAGTAAGGCGGCCCTTAGAACTCGAGAATCCGCTGCTGATCCCTCCCAACCAGCCAAAATGTAAATGAATTGCATATCTTGAGAACACACTCCTAATACGTTGGTAGCAATATCACTCTTTCGTGTACGATATCGAGGTTTGTCATTTTCTGGCACATTAATTCTTATGTATGTACCATCTAGAGCTCCCAAATAATTCTACATCAAATTTAATTACTTATTAGGTTAAGATGTATTTCTAACTTAATCTAACCTAAAAAGTTTATTACTGAAAACATAGATAAGATGTATACCTTGAACAATTTCCATTTTGCATCAGTTGAATTCTCAAAGACAGCTTGCGGTTTTTTCAGCAAAACTGATTGCAACCGAATTACGCCATTTAACACATTATTGAAACATCTACTAATTGTTTCTCCGGAACGATAAAACCTTATTTTTATAGTTCTATTCTTCACATGGTGGGCAAGTATATGCAAAAATATCGCGACCATCTCCTCCACACAAACCTCATTTGTGTCATACACTTTACCAATAGTGCGCAACATTTTACACAAAATTGTAAAAGTTTTCCTGTCCATCCGAAATTGTTCTCTGCATACTAAATCACTATCCCAAACCATTCTCTGCATATTCTCTCTACGTAATTTATTCGTAAAAGTCGATGATGACTTTAGTATGTAAGACCTATAATAGTGTTCGACTTGTGTGACGACCATTGCTGACAATAACGTCAACATATTTAATAATAACCTCAAATTATCTAAAATAATCAAGATTTTTCGTTTTCGCAAGGTGGTTAGACGAGCCATAACTGCATATAAAGACATCTTCTGTTCATAAGAATAAGATCACTGACAATTTGTTTCGTTGCATCTAATTTAATTACATGCACCAATAATTACAAAACAAAACTATAAACCAGAAAAGAATGAATGCTATATAGATTTGACTAAATACCAAAAGTATCAATTGTTACATCTAATTTAATTACATGTTTTCAACAAAAAAAATAAATTAATTACATGTTGATGTTGGTATAAAGGTATTTATTTTTGTTAAAATTGTATGGAGGTTAGTAGTTATAAAATTAATGATTACAGTACCTAGGTCAAATCTCCAAAAAAAAAACGGCAGTGCCTACTTTTCAACAAAAAAAACCTATATGCCTAGTTCATGTTATTGATTATTATATTGATAAATATTGATTTAGCTACCTACTTTTTCAACAAAAAGAAACCTAGAGGCTACCATTCAACATAAATTAATGATTATAATTCCTTGGGTTTGGTGTTATTTCAACAATTTCAATTTGTATCCTACAGCAATGGGGTTCCTAACATGATAGATTTCATCAAGAATAAAAACAAAAAGCACGAGCTTACCTGTGAACAATGGGATTTTTTTGCTATGACGAGAGAGAGAGGGACTTCGGGTAATACAATAAAAAACCCTAACTTACTAATTTATATGACATCTAACTTTAGGATAGGTAATTTCAATATTTTTTAAGGATATATTTGTCCACAAATTTTGGTACATGTGATTCCGGGGGAATGGGAATCACAAACCCACCTCCCCCTGGGTTTACTATTACCCCTTTTTGTGGGAATCGCATTCCCGAGCCCACACCATTCCCACAAGCCAAACAATAGTCCGGAATGTGATTCCCGGGAATCACATTCCATTCCCACGCCACTCCCGCGCGCCAAACATGGCCTAGGTTTTTAGTCTTTTATGTAATATACTTGAAGTAGTCCTGTTTTGAAGATTTAAAGACTAAGAGGTGGATTGAGACATTCCAAGACATTTCAGGATTGTGAAATGTCTAGGGCATTCAAATCCAGACATTTGAGAATCCTGAAATATCTGAGGCATTCAAATCCAAGCATTTGAAAGTCCTGAGATGTCCGAGGCATTCAAATCTAGACATTTACAAGTCCCCGAATGTCTGTGGCATTCAATTATAGACAAAATGTCCGCGGACTTTGGTAGACTTCATAGTTTGATGGATTTTGTGAAGGATTTGAGACAAATTTGGAGCCCAAAATGTCTTTACAGAAACAAAGGACATTTAGAGTCCATCATGTGATTAAATAATAACAATAATAATAATAATATTAAAATAACAAATGTCTACCAAATGTCCATCAGTGTCCACAAATATTCACAGATGTCTACGAAAGTCGAAAAAATATATTTTGAAATGTTAGTAGAAATATATGATTTCATGTGATGAAACAATAATAACATATTAAAATAATAAATATCAACCAAATGTCCATCAATGTCTGTAGATATTTAGAGATGTCTACGAAAGTCGAAAAATATATTTTTGATTAGTACAAATATAATATGCATTACACATTTTGTCAATGGATTCAAGATCTTGAAATGTCCCCGGACATTTGTCTATCGATCAATGATGGGCCTAAAATTAGGTCTTTTCCCGCAAGTATACGGGGTCAAGTTATAGTATTTTAGTAAATCGGGAAATCGTCCCAAGGGATAAGTAGGCAACTTCAGATATTGAATGCGGGTTTAGCCCAATAATCAAAATGTCAATAGCTAACTTAGACTAACACACACACACACCCCACTCATAAATTTGATTTGATTTGCAAGAAATAAGAAAACAAAAAGAACTAACTAAACTATCTAAGTGAGAGGTAAGAGGATATCTAAGGTTATAAAATCCACCGCATAATTTCACTTTATAAAACAAGCACTTAATTACTTAAATCTCTTTTGTATTTACTCGGGATCCAATATAATGAACTATTTGGATTCCGGATGATGTTCTAGATAAAACGATTTATAATTACTAATTCTAATTGTCTTCCTTATAGATGGTTCGGATTGCTTAACTATTATCCATCATCTAAAAAGCATACTCCATCTAACAACTTAACGAAAGTATGAAATATCTAATTATGAGGCATGAGTAATAGAAAGAGAATCCAATCCATATAGATAAACAATTAATAGACATTAAAGCACATCAAAGGATTTAATTAATCAAGAACAAGTATTATAAAGATCCAAAATGGGTTTCATTCACAACCTTAGATTGCTAAATTAACTATACATGGAATCTAGAGTGACATTCATTGACATTGTAAAATAAATGAAAATACTAAGAAATTAATGGAAAGAAATCACCAAGAATGTTCAAAATCCATATTCCCATGTATCTCCATTTTATCCAAGATTTGCTCCATTTGTGTTCAAGAATTGTACTCCAAGAAATCCAAGTAATAGCTATTTTATTGCCACCCAAATAAGAAAAAGAAAGAAAAAGAAGAAATTAGATCTAGAAAGAAGTTGGAAAGAAGAGATGAAGAGGGTAAAGATGATAGAAGAATATGGAAGAAAGAAGGAGAAGACTATTAATGGAAGAAAGAATAGTAGTAGAGAAGAAGATGGAAAAAGAATGAAAAAGAAATGGATTTAGTAGTAGAGAAGAAAGATTAGGTAAGAGGAAGTGGTATGGGAATAGAGAAGAAGGGAGATAGAGAAGAGGGATATTGAGAGGGTTTGCAAGTCTAGGTTTTAATGGAGGAGAAAGGGATTTATTTATAGGTGGGTTTTGGTTTTGGTTGGGTTAAATGGTAAAAAGTGGGAAAATGGGGGTTAGTTTTGGAATTTTATGGGTTAAAAGCACAATCTGGTCGGCGGCTAGGGTTTGGTTGGGGTTTCGGATGATTTGGTGTACCCGGTTATAAGATAGTAGGGTGAGACGGAGCAGCAACTGTCGGATTCTAGAGCACGCGGATCTGGACGAGCGGGAAGTTGACACGCGTCCGGGAGCACGGAGTTTAAGCGGCTTCGTGTGCACGAAATAAACAATAAAAGGACGGGATGCACAGGAGCCGCACGATCTGAAGAACGCGGTAGCGGACGACCAAGATTAAAATGTGGGATCTGGTGCACGGAATTAAGTTGCGACGGGCTACACGGGAATGGAATAAAGGACGGACGCACATCAGTCGTAGATCTTGAAAACGCGGGAAGTTGCGGCTGCGATTAAAACGCGAGCAAGGGACTACCGAACTAAAATGAAACGAGGTACATTGGATCATGCTCGATGGCCACACTTCGCTGCTTAGCGCGAACACGGGATTTAGATGCTCCGACCTCCGAACTACGACACGTGTCCCTAAGCATACCGCGGGCCAGAAACTTGCCCGACATTGTACCGAATGCTGACCAAATGTTGACCTGACTTTGACCTTGGTTTATTCCTTCGTCCGGACTCCGATTTGACTTCCGTTTTCTCCTACGGACTCGTCTCGACCTCTACTTTTCAACCACGCACTGACCTTGGCCAATTTTCCAGAATGTCCTTGACTCCAAATGACCAAAATACCCTTCATGCGTATTTTCCTCGTTTTTAACCGTTTTTCACATCTAACTCCGCAAAAGACACCTAATCAAGAAAACCAACCATTTTATTATAATAAAGACTCGAAACCGACTAAGTTGGCTAAATTAAACGACTTAGATGGGACATTTTCATGACCCATCAATCAAATGTCTTGAAATGTCTATGAAGACATTTTGTCTATAACGAATCACCTGAAATGTCTTGAAATGTCTACGGGACATTTTGTCTGAAAGTCCCAATCCACTACCTCCCCCCCCCCTTAAAAAGATCTGTAACCGCATTAATCCCTTCTCAGTTTTTCTCTCTCAAAACTAAATCGGCCTTTCTCTCTCTCCCATACTAAACCGTCTTATCCTTCACTGAAAACCGATACCTTTCTCTCAGACAACAACTTTGTTCTGGTGAAAAGGTGTAAAAAAGAGTGTTTTAGGAGACTGGGTGCATTTACGACTCCAGCCTCACTATCAGAGTTCTATAGCTGTTTAGAAGTCCCTTTAGCCCTCACCTTTGATTTTTTAGTCCTTCTAGTTTTTCGAAAGGATTGAGGTAGTAGCTTACAAGCTCGATTTACCACTCTCAGCTCAAATACATAATGTATTTCATCTTTCCAACTTAAGCCCAAGTTTGGTACCATAACGTGCCACAAATTTCTCTTGCTCAAGTTACAGATGAAGGTATTTTGGATCCTAAACCTTCTCGAATATTGCATAGACGGTTAGTCCGCAAGGATGGGCTACATATTACTGAAACATTGGTCTAGTGGGAAGGAGCTTCAGAAGACGAAGCCACATGGGAGCGACTTCTTGGTATGAAACGCCGATTTCCAGATCTTAACCTTGGGGCAAGGTTAATTTCGAGTAGAAGGAGTTGATAAATGCATAACAAAGTTGTTACTAAGTCTTTTAACAATGCAGTAATTATTCTGTTTTCAGACCAGTATTTCTTATTTGAATAAGTCAAAGTAGTTAGTTGTTTCAGTCCAGGTGATTCTTGTTTGAATGACTGAAAGTACTTTGTTGTTTTTTATACTTCTTTGTGTCTAAGAGCTAATGGTTAAATGAAGGTGATCTCTTTTACTATAAAAGATAACCATATCAATAAAAGAAAAGTTCGATCAACTTATTCATAAGCTTGTTCAGGAGGTTGCTACCTTTGCAGTAGCTTTATCTTTAATTTTTTGTTGTAGTATTAGTTTCTTTAAAGTCTGATTAATTAGTGAAAGTAATCGAATGAACATATCACATTATTCTCTTCATATTTCGCTTCTCTCTCATATTTTCCTTAAATCCCTCCTTAATTCTCACTTCACCAATTAATTCTTTCTCCAAGTAACTTACTATACATTAATAAAATTCACGAATCAAAATATGATCTTTTGTCGAGAATGTATGTTCTTCTCAAGAGTAAAAGAGAGATGTGAAGGCACGTTTCACGTAATTGTCTCTGATCTAACAAGTTTCTTCAATAATTTTTCCATAATAGCTTTTGTACGAAGTTAAAGTTATATAAAAGAAATAAATTGTGTTAGAGTCAATTAGTATATCTTTTAAAAAAAATTCTAAATAGTTTTATAGTTATTATTTTTCGATTTTAATCTGGAGTCATTTTTTTAAAGATTTTCAATATAAAATTTACTAAATAACATTAATAAAACAGTTTTTGTGTTGTTTGCCAATTTTATTAAGAAAAGGTGTTGTCTAGTTAATAGTTTTGTGGAGTAAAAATACCATTGTCTTTAGCAATTGTCAAATATTTATCCCCCATAAGTGTCCGCAGTTCGATTTGGCCCCTAGAGTCGAAAAACTTAAATTTTTTGGAAATACCCTTAAGGCCCAAATAAAATTACAACAAACATCTTAAAACATATATTTCCACCTCATCCCTCGTTCTCTCTTCCATTTCATCACTTCTCACATCCACTTCAACTTAGAAAGGAAAAAAACAAACATTTTATTTTGTTTCTCTCTCCTTCTTTTTCCACCTTCCTTCTTCTCCCTTTTTTTGTCTCTTCCTATTTTCATTCTCATATTTTCCTCTCTACTCTCAGTCCCTCTCTCTCACTCCAGCGAAGGGGAGGAGTTCCTTGGACAGAAAGGTCTAGTTTTCAGACGAAGCTAAATTTGGATTTGTCTGGTACTTTGAAGGTCTAGTTTCAAATCAGAGCTCGTTCCAAAACGAAACTAGATATAGTTTAAAAATGAAACCAAATCTGGTTTTTTGACGAGTCGAGTTGCTTGATCCCAAAGAAGAGCTGCATATTAAAGCCTTGAATTGTTCCGAAATCCAAAATATGAATCTGACTCGAAGAAGTTGTTGGTATGAAATAGCTTGATTTCTGTGTCAAGTATCCGAAATCCAGAATAGCGCAAACATCATTCAAAGTTTTATAAGAAAGGTAATATCTTATTTAAAAAATCGAAATCTGAAATTAATCTACAGTAAAGAACTTGAGGGAAGTAATAAACGACTAATTCAGTTGGTTCGCCTTTTTCAGAAATTGATTCTCGAACATTGGTTTAGTAATTTAATAGCTTGATTTGGACCAGGATTATGAAATTCTAGCAAAATCTAGAAGTGATTTTACAAGCGGGGAAATGGATTCAACTTTAGATGATTATATAGAAACCAATTTTAACTTGAGATGAATGAATAAAAATGGATTAACTTCAAATGGTTGAATAGAAATAGATTCACTATGGATTTCGTTTCAAAACGAGATCTAGTTTGTGAATTAACCTTTGTTGCGAAGGGTTTCGTCCTCTTCGTCGGAGAGAAGAAAGAGGGTGTGGAGAGAAGAAGCAAAAATAAAAAGAAACTAAAAAATTATTTGGGTTGAAGGTCGCTGGATGGAGGTTGCCGCTCCATCCGGCGTTCGTTTGTCGTAGAAGAAGGATGAGGTTCGAGAAGAATAAAGGGAGATTTGCTGTTTGGACCCCCTTTCATATAATTGACTTGCTGTTTGGACTCCCTTTTTCCAGTGTTGCACTCTGGACTCCCTTTTTTAAACAAAGAGTTAAATATAACTGTTCAAGTGGGGAAAATACTATTTTACCGGCCCTCTACTTAACCTAACCCAACCCAACCTAAGTATCCATGAGTTAACTAAACCCACAAATTAACCCACAAGTAGTTATTACCCTCTTCTGGTAGCACAGTTATTGTGATGGGTTGAGCCACCACTTATGGTGGTGGTGGTGATCATCACAGTGCTAACAACTTGATTAATCTCATGATTTAATTAATCTCACTAATCAAACCCACATTTGCTTAAAAAAATCAAACCCACATTTATACTCAAATAAATCTGTGTAATCCTAGTTGGGGCTGAGGTTCCTCCCCCATGTGTGAGAACGAGAAGGATGGATTGCCAGGAAGTTGTTGGTGGTGGTTTCATAGTTAAATCATAAGGAAGTTGTTGGTGGTAGTTTCATAGTTAAATCATAACCAGGAGTTAAATAGGATGATGGTGAGGCAATGACCAACCTCTTTCTCTCTCTAGTTTCTCTCTCTAGAGATGAAAGGAGTGTGTGATGAGGACAATTACCAACTTCTTTCTCTCCCTCTCTAGTTTCTCTCTCTAGAGATCAGAGGAGCGTTTCAAAGAAACCGAGTAACCAGGATCGTGTAGAATGGACCGAGATGGATTGATTAGATTTCGCAAAATCACTGCGGTACAACGGGTGAACTTACAAAATGCTTTTTTCAATACTAGATTTGTGTGGTGGAATTCAACTTTTTTTTTTGCTTATGAATCTGTTGTTGAGTTTTTGATTTCACGCACCTAAGTTCTTGATTAGCACAAAAATAATCTAATATTTCTAATCTCACATAATCTAATATTTGTTTTGTTTTTTGTTTGGATTAGGGTTTGTGAGGGAGAAGATGAGTTAAAGATAGAAGAAGAAGAAGATGATGAGTTAAATAACTAGGGAGTCTAAAATGCAATATTGATTATAAGGGTAAATTAGGAATTATTTAAATTATAACTTTAGAGACGGAATATACCCCGATGATTCCGTCTAAAGGGAGTCCAAAGTGCAACACTGGAAAAAGGGAGTCCAAACAGCAAGTCAATTATATGAAAGGGGGTCCAAACAGCAAATCTCACAGGAATAAATGAAGTGGTGGTGAGAAGTGAAATGAAAGAAAAAATACGAGATGAGATGGATATAGATGTGTTAAGATTTGCTTAAGTTTAACTTTATTTTGTCCGTGAGGGTATTTTCTGAAAATTTGAAAAAAAATATAGTAAATCTTTGGGGACCGAATTAAACTGCAAGACACACATGGGACACAAAATAGTGAGTTAATCATGATTTTGGGGTCTAAACGGAATTAATATTCAAGAAAAAATGGGTGAGAGGTCCAAAAACAAGGCCCTATTAGTACAAATAGTCCACTCATCTCCCAAAATGAATAAAAGCTCAAAAACAAATTATAAACCCACATCTAACCAAAAACGGATCCCAATGCACTAAATCCCATCTCTAGGGAGAAATTTTTTTTCTTCTTCCAACTTTACCCCTTTATACATATAATTTTGTACACAATTTTCAGAAATATGGTACATTATTCAGATAATGTGGTACATTATTAAGATAGTTTGTACACTTTTTAAAATGTATGTTCTAATTGTTTAATGATTTACAATATGTACATTTTTAAGAATGTGTAAGGAATGATAATACAATGTATTTTCTGCAAGCTTCTTTTATATTTTAACCATTATTGTCGCATTGTATTAGTTGGATCATACATTACATACAGTGTATACTTTATTTGTATTTTATAATTTAACCATTACTCTAACATTGCCTAACTTCTACCTTACATTGCTCATCATGTTTTTCAAACATTACTTATGATTTTTCATGCATTTTTCAGAATTATTGTACATTATTCACATAGTTTGTACAATATACCAGATACAATTACACACTTAAAAATGCATTGTACAAACTACCAGATACAATATACCAACAATGAATTAGAAAGCATTACATCTAAGACTCATACAAAGTCAAGTTCGTAACCTAATTTTTCAGATGTTAAGAACATAAAACCGTAGACTAAAATGGAATACACATTTAAAAATGCATTGTACAAACTGTCATATATTATATACAAATTACCAGATGTATTATACAAGCTACCAGATGCATTACACAAACTACCGGATGTATAAAATCTGTTGACTGGGGGTATTTTAGGCATTTTAAGAAAAGGACTAAAAAACTTAATCCAATATTCAATTGATTGAGGAAACGGACGGAAGCTTTTTCAAGAAGCTTGGGTTTTTTAGGAGAGAGAGACTCTCCTTTTTTCCCCAAACCAAAACCTACAACTGCTATCTTCTACTGCAAATCCAACACGATCTCGCCATTAAATCTCACATGCAAACACAGATATCAAACACCAACTACCACATATAAACATCCACCCACGAAATTACATGATCAGCCAATCACAGATATGCATAAAGGCTTGATTTCATCTAATTATACCCACAATCAATAACCCTAGAAGAGTAGCAGCATAGACATCTCCAATCAATCAGAGAAGAAGAAGATAAGCAAGGAAGGCTCAAGAGATGATGTAAATAACCACTAAAGAGAATCACCCAGCTATCCTCTTCAGATCTAAATATTTCGGCCAGAGGAAAGTCTTTCTGAATCTTAACTCTTTTATTTTTATCGTCTTTTCATCTCTTTCTACTTCCGTTGAATCTATACGAACCATAGATTTGTTGTTTACAGATCTGGTTATTGCACTTCTTGTACCAGTAGAGACCATTCATCTCATCTAGGTATCAATTTGTAGTCTTTTTATTACAACCTATTACACCCTTATCTTGACTGTTATCAATTTGGATTCTTTACCTTCAACCTATTAACACCAAATCTTGCCTCTTAGATACTCATTTAATCGGAATAGGATGTCTTTTTTATTTCCTTTGTTGATGATTAGCTTTGTATCGTTAGAGGGCGATCTTAGAGCCCAACATATGGTGGTTTTTTTCATCCCTTTCATGGTAACCGATGAACTAACCCTAGGTGCACACATCTATTCGACCACAACTGAATATAATTTCAACCCTCGATCTCATCCTGTCGTCTTCCATTACTGCACCCAAATAGCTTTCACCTCCTGGAATCATATTAGATTTATGTGGATCCATCGACTGACTTTGTGGATCATGAGTTCATAACGTTTATCTTATAAGAGGTTCAATATAAGTATTAACTTACCTTTTGATCCTGGACGACACCATACTTTGCATTTTAATCTCCATACTCGTCGTGAAGACTATGTTACCTATCTTCCAGCTCACGTTTTGATGAGTACTTGTGTATTTGGTGATATCATAGGTGTAACTCTGAATCCAAGTTCTGTAACATGTTCACTTCCACCATTTTACGCAATTTTATTGTGTACTTATGTCGGATTAGCAGGGTACTCATACTCGGGCTATGACGGCGATCCCATTTCCCAGGTGTCTGAACTATTTCTACATTGTAGATTTCGATCGGATATGGTCTCTGTACATGGAGAATACTGACGGGATACCTCGGAATCATCCTATGATTCCATCTTGCAGACACCCTCGTTTCTTCCGGAAATGTTGGGTGTATGCTTAATAATCCATCTTAAGTGTTACAAGAAGTTAGATTCGAGCTTCATCTTAATAGATACCAGACGAACTCACAAGTTTAAATGTTGTATCTTACTCAAGAAGAGCTGCCAGCCTTGCAAGCTACAGAATGAAGACTGCTCTACAAACAGAAGTTATAATTTGCACTTCTTCAGTTCTGATATTTTGTTGTATTTCTTTAATTATTGTATTTATGTTTTTCTTCTTAGTTTATTGTAAAGAGTTCTTAAGAGCATCTCCAATGGGACACTCTAATAAACACTCTAAACATCTAGTTGTCAAGTGTCAAATAAAGATTCTCTTTCCTAGTGTCAATATAGAGAAACTCTACATTTGTTTGGTCTCCAATGGAGATCTCTAAAATCTCTTACTTAATACACATGTCCCTCTTCAATTCAATAGATAAAAAGTAGTTGAAAAGCAAAGTTTTCTATTGGTTGAAATAATAAAGTAACACTTAGAGAGTCTCAAGTAGACACTCTCATTTTAGAGTTTCTCTCTCTAGACACTCTATAATAAATGTGTCCAACTCATAATAGAGTGTGTAACAAAATGTTCCATTGGAGATGATTTTTTAACAAAAACTCCAAAAAGTCATATGTGACACTCTAAGTGTTAGAGATTGAGTGTCCCATTGGAGATGCTCTAATATTAATGTATTCCCTTTCCACCAAAAAAAGAAAAAGAAAAATTGAGGAAACGGACTCGAGGAGCAATTATTCAATCTGGTGAAACGCGTAGTTCGAGAATATATTCGTTTATCTTTTAAGGCCCAGACTTCGCTGTTCTGACATTGCTGTCTCTCTCTCTCTCTCTCTCTCCCTAGATTTTCCAGAAAACAACCGTAGGCACCTAACCTTCATCTTCTCACAATACAAAAAACACTAGTGAGAGAAAGTTCCAGAGAAAAGAAAAAATCAATCAAAAATGTCTTGGCAAACTTACGTCGATGAACATCTGATGTGTGAAATCGAAGGGAATTTTCTTACTTCTGCCGCCATCATCGGTCATGATGGAAGCATCTGGGCTCAAAGTGCTAACTTCCCTCAGGTTTTGTGCTCTCTTCTTTAGTTCAGATTCCGATCTGAAAAATAATACTGGATCTTTTTTATTTGTGTATTAGTTTGATATCTCGATTGAGTCGATCTGAAAGGCAATCAGTGTTTTGGTAGTGATGTTTATATTTGATCATTTAAATGAATAAGTTTTTAAATCTTACTAAATTGATCTTGATTTGACATTATCTGGATGTTTAGGTTTTGTTAAATTGAGATATTTATCCAGTGATTGTTATATTTTCAAGATTTTGACAAGGTGTTGATTATTGGATTTTTGAAGTCTAGGTGGATCTAATTTAGTAGGTTTTATGGATTAAAAAGAAAAGAAAAGGAAGAGTCCTAATTCAATGAGCTCAACCTCATAGGGGGATTATGAGCTTGAGCTCAAGGACCGTTGATCTAAGACAAAATAAGTATGTGTGTACTCCTAATAAAGAGGTAAAAGTATGACTTAGTGTTTATTGCTTTTACCTAGTTATTTGGAGTACATCTATATATCTTTTTGTCCTAAATTGATTTAACATGATCATCGGTCCGTTAGCTCAAGCTTATAATTCCCCGTATAAGCTTGAGCTCATTAAATCAGGGCTCAATAATGAATACCTTATTTACCTATCAAAAGAATAAACGATTTAATACCTACTCTTTAAATTATAATTATTTCGATCGATGTCCAAAATCATTTGGCTTAATGAATGGACACCCACTCCGCGTATTCGATTCCCATGGATATGGAAATACATTATTTATTGAACTTGGACATAAGTAAGATTGATTTAGGAATAAATGGCTCTCATGCCTCTTAGGGTGATCTTTAGGGTCTTTATATGGCCTTTAGGGCTCAAGATGTCTTTGAGATGGTAGTTATTGAGCTTATTCAATTCATGATGTAACATGTTCATCATGTATCTATGCCATGTAATGATGTAATGACTCTTGAGTCTATATAAAAAAAATTATTATGATCGATTGTTTTCTTTTTCTGGAAATGGAACTCCAAAAGTCATTACATTCATTACATGACATGGATACATCATGAATACTTAATATGAAGATACATCATGAATTGAATAAGCTTTATTCTTGCTATCAACAAAGACATCTTGGGCCAAAAAAGCCATATAAAGACCTTTAAGATCATCCAATTCCTACATTTACTTTATTCATACCCTTTTAACACAAGTCAATAAATAATGGATTTTCACCTCCGCCGAATATTGGACCTATGAACTCAGGGTTTTGTATTAGATGCAAAACAAACTAGCCAAGCACTTGTTGGTATGATCGATGTGTTACGTGCAGTATGATAGGATGCAGTTTAAGGCAAAAGCGTAAGGCACCCTATAGCTAGGTACAAGACGAGGGTAGTAGCTAAGACAATAATGATCTCAAAGAACAGTCGACGCCAAGTTATTATAACGTTGATCAATCACTATGTTCAAATGCAATTTCATTATTAGATTTATCACACTCTTTTGTGTTTAACTATTTCTTGAAGCAAATTATTTATCTTCTTTTCTCGCCTGCGTCCACCTCCCCCTTTCCTAACTCTTGCTGTTTTATTACCATATGGCATATTTGGTTTAAAAGAAACCATAACGCATTAATGTTTTACTCGAATGTAATGACTTTGCCCTGCCTTAAGGCTTGCTTCGGGTGCTTGTCTAACTGCACCTTTACTACGTTATATTGAAGACTGATCCAATTTTCTTTTGTAGGTTGCTTGATTCATTAGTTGTGTTTCTTTTTAGATGTACATATTTGCAACGATGGATCTTTGTTTTCTAATTATCTGTTGGGGGGATGACTCGTATTCATTTTTATTATTGTTTGTTGTTTTATGTGTTATTCATGAACCTTTCAATTATTTTTCGGTGTTTGTTTGTTCATTTCGACTATGATGATGGTGATATAGATAAAACCGGAAGAAGTAAGTGGCATCATGAAGGACTTTGACGAACCCGGTTCACTTGCACCAACCGGCTTATATCTCGGTGGGGCGAAGTATATGGTGATTCAAGGAGAGCCAGGAGTTGTCATTCGAGGGAAGAAGGTGAGGACTTCATATCTCACTCACCCTTCTTAAATTAGCTATTTATGAAACAATGATGATATTAGATTTTTAGACTCTTCAATTAAGTTTTTATTAGGTATGATAAATATCTCGGTTCCACCCAAAAGAAAAATATTTCAGCTAGTGTAGAAGTAATGACTAATTACAGAAGATATGGAAAGAAATATTAATAAATTTGGGATTAAAGTCTTCCATGATCGTTTTTTCAGGGCTCTGGTGGCGTTACAATTAAGAAAACCAACATGGCTTTGATCGTCGGGATTTATGATGAACCTATGACTCCTGGTCAATGCAACATGATTGTCGAAAGGCTCGGTGATTACCTCATTGAGCAAAGCTATTAATTCCTATTGTCTCTGTTGTGGCTCTTCAATATGGTTGTTATCAGTGAATGATATTGCATGATTCTCAAGTAATGAGGAGGAAGTCTGTGTGTGAAAGATATGGAGTTTGATGCTTGATTATAAGATATATCTTTATATTAATGTGTGCATCTCTGTTCAGTATTTGTTTACTTCATTTCGGTAATCCCCCAGCCTGTGAGGGGTTGTGATGATTTGCTATAGACATACATGCTATGTTAGCTGTGAATCTTGACGACGAGGTTCTTCTGCACCATCTCTCTCTCTCTCTAGTGTGTGTTATGCCACAGGTTTCTCACTGAAAGTTACATCGCCCTATAACTTCTTGTAGATGGTTGATTGTAGGTTAGATATGCTTTTGAAGACTGAAATTTACTTGACCTCTTTAGGTTGGGGCATTTTTATTTACCTTCCTTGTAGTCAATTCTTTTTTCTTTTCCAAGTTGACATAGTATTAGAGCTTTGGCCAATTTTCGGCTGCTACCAAAAACAGAACAAGACCTTAACTAGAATAAAAATGGTGAAAACTTAGCTACTAAAAAACAAGGTGTCAAAACAAAGAATAATTGCTTATTTTCATTTGGGTCAAGTTCTTCAAGAAAACCACTTTAACTATCAAGATTGGAAGAGATGTGCTAAAGGAATCATTTTTAACACCTCAAGTAGGGCAACCACTACCAACTTGACTATGTTGTTAGGATGAATGAAACAATTTCAGGTCAAATTATTCATCTTCTCACTATTTGGATGTTACATCCATGTCTTCTACTAATCCATAGAGAAAAAGCAATACGCAATATCAAATCAAATAAGAAATACTTATATGCTCGAGCATCTGAGTAATAATGATCAATGGTTTTGATATACGAAACGGTTCTACCCGAACGATGAATTGATCGATACATGGCATACTATTAGCCCTACACAAACATAACCCAAAATTAGGCATATAGTAACACTGTCTTTTACCATGTGCTTTTCTTTAGTGTTCTTAATGAACAAAGTCTCCCTGCAACTTCTTGCGGCTGAACTCCCCGAAGATGAGACTCTTTGGAACTAGACTTCTTTTTGTTAAGCCCAGACTGCGAAGAAAAAGAGAAAACACACACAAGACAATCTGCGTATCAGTGTAGAAGTAGTACATTTCGCTCCCGAGGAAGGTGCAGTAGCAGCTGTGACGTTAGTTGGCACTTTCATGTTCCTGCCACAACAAAAGTTCTTCAATAAAGACGACCGAAACAAACAACTAAAACAATAATAAGAATTAGAACAGAACAGGAACACAAGTTGTAAGATTTAAACATACCCGATTGTCATGTATAAGCAGTTATCATAACCTGCACGTAAATAAAAAACATATATCGTTAAAAATTATCCCGGAACCCTTAAATATTTCATAGAGAAAATGTAGATTAGCAACACTCAAGTGACAACGAACATCTGGCAAGAGTGTCTGAGTAACAGTCGTGGCTATCAGAAACGGCAAAATACTGAAACGAGTATCTATGTCACATAAAATTACCCGAGACCTTGTAAAAGAAAATAACCCAAAGCAATTCGAGAAGGATTTTCTTCTCGATAGTTTACCAAAAATCATCTCAAGCTTTAACCTAATCAGATACTTCACTTTACATTTTCTCGTTAATCACGAAGGCATGTTTCTAAATCTCAAACTAAATCTCAAATAGGGCTCTTAATTATCAGGGCCAGTCCTTGTCCTGGTTAGCATTAACCAAGTCACTATCAAGCATATAGTGTAGAATAAAGTATAGATATAAAAACATTACTTGGGTTTTTTGTAGTTTTCACTCCTGCACCTCCAAAACCGCAAGCAATGTCAGTAGCTCCATTTTGCTGATAATAGTTGTTGAACGCATAAGACGCATGAGAAAGTAGAGAATCCGGCTGATAACAAGGTTGGCTAGGTTGAATAGCCGAACAATCCACATTTCCAGAGCTACAAGCCCAATCTAAAGCACTTTGTAAGTCCAACTCCGAAGCAGTAGATGAAGCAATACACCACGATGTTCCATTAGAACTCGTCACGTTTGCTCCTGTATTCACATTAACTGGCGCTTTTCCAGTCATATCAAGGTTATAAACACTTGTCTGATCTGGATAAAACAAACCCCAATTCCTCTCAGATGCCAATCCGGGTTTCCTGTTCTCATTGAACAACGAAAAAATATATACGTCCATTTCCTCTCCGGGCTTAGCTGGTGTTCCCGTATCATTGATGACATGACGAATCAAGTTACTGTTGTAGGTTTGAGCATTATCAGGAGTTGCAGCTGTTTCTTTAGGAGATCCTTTTGAAGGCCACCCTGTCTCAGTAATCATGATTTTTATCGTCCTGAAATGTAAAGCCATTAACGCAAAATAAAGAGCATCTATTTGGGCATCGAGCATGTTTGTATAAATAAGCCCAGTGTTTGGATCAATAACTTCTGAGGAAGATTCGAATAATGCGTAGTCTAGGGATACGTTAGTAGCCGAATCTCTGTAAGCATAGTAAGGATAAATATCGACCATGAATGGGGACTGGTTCTCTGCAAGAAATTCTAACATGGGTTTCAAGAAGTAGGCATGACTACTATTAAAAGCTCCAGCAGACGGGGGAAAAGATCGAGACAAAACCCCAAGTGAATGGGTACTCGATATTTTAATCTTTCTATGAAGTCCGGCTTTTCTTAGAGCTGTATGAACATTTTTCATGGCAGGAACAACAAGAGCAGAAATATTGCCGGAGCTTTCAGTTACTTCGGCACCTACAGTTATATACGTAATCTTTGTAGCAGGGTAGTAAGGCAAAATTTGGTTCTTTAACCATGTATCGGCATTGGACTGAAACTGAGAGAAGGGCAATAAATCTGAATTCGGAATTCCAATCATAAGTTCTACTCCCGTGTTAGCGAAGGCCTTGAGAACTTGAATATTGGTGTCGTAAATTCTTAGGTATTTGATGTTGTGAAGTTTAACAAGCTCTGCTACTTTATCAGGGGTTGGAAGATCATCGGCATTTCTTCCATAGCAAACTCCTATTGTGCTTCCTCTGCAAAAATCTGAAACAAATTTATCATTAAATATCCATTTTGCATAAATTTATTAATTTCTTGATACTGAAAAACATCACAATTTATATCCTAAAGTTGTCTCAAGGTGCTACTTATGTGTCAGTCGAAATGAAGCAATATAATGTGACATTCCGAGATTTTGAAGAACGATGCATGCTTATCAAATGTGCTACTCAAGCAATTCCATGGGAAAGCGTTTGGTATAGCTAACTGAACTTTTTTGCCCTGATATAGTCAATTTGGCTTTGAATAAGATTGACACTGATGGAATCATAGAGTAGAAACCTCTCTAGATGCATTTGACCTATCATTGTTCGTTCAAAGTCTACCGATTCGAAGAATGTTTGGCACATCAAAGAAACACACACACACACACACGCACGCACATGCACACATATAGAAAGAGATTCGTGCAAAATATGGGTTGCAATCATGATTCAACTATGACTGATTCAAGAACCCTCTTAACTCTTTATCCAAGCTTAGGGCAGCATTAACACCAGAAGACAGAGTTAAACCCACAAATAAAACCAGTTCAGAATACATTATGTCATGTCAAATGTGTAAATAATAAAGATATTGATGAACATTACTTAGTGATCACCTATCAAAAACCTTAAAGTCAATGATCATGAAATTTCAATAGATACATAACATTTTCTGCATACCAAATCTTTCTTTATAGATTCATATTCATACACATGGTAACAAAGTTTGATGTCTATCTGGAAAATCAAAACCTAACTCTGTTTAATTTCAAGCAACCCAAATGGGTTTTAAACCAAAAACAATAAAAATAAACTCAAAAAATAAACAGATATAGTTAAGATCAAAAAAAGAAACCACAAACATCTGAAAACAAAAGTACAGATACAAGAGACAAGATTGAAAATAAACAAAACCCACATCTCAAAATCTAAAAAGAAAAGGCAAAAGAAAGAAATGGAGCTAAATAACAATGGCATTTGAGAGAGAGATACCTGTAAAGAACAAGAGAAGAATCCCCACATAGATCAATCCAGAACCTTTCACCATAGCTACTTCAAAAAAAAAAACTTCACTTTTCTCTAAAATCTTTGAGAGTTTCTTCCACTCTTTTAGTTCAGTACTGATTTATGGTTCTAATAAGTAATCTTGAGGAGGAGCTCAAGATAGTGAGAGAGAGAGAGAGAGTGGAACTGTACGGATGTCTTTGTTGGAGTTGCCTACTACCTACACTCACAGAGTCACAGTCTACTCACTAGTCTACAGTGTTGAGAAACCGGACTTGAGAGTGTTTTATTAAATTGGGTTTAATAAAAATGTCCCGATTTTCCCTACTGATTTATTAAATTTTGGTTAGTACTTCCAACCAAACACACTACAAATATACTCTCTCTTGATATCCTCACAAAAACAAGATTTAAAAATTGGGAAGGTTAGAGACAAAGATATGCTAAACGCCATCACCAACGGTAAAGAACAACAAAGAGAAAAAGGTAAGGAGAAGGATTCTCCTTGTTTTTTGTGTTTGGAGTTGAACCCTTTGGTTCTTGGCCGATTGCCCCTTTATCTCTTTGGGCTAAAGGCAGCGACTTCGAAAAATAAAAAGAAAATCTCCGAAGATTTTTCATTATGTCCTAAAGTCATGGCCTAGACTGAATAAGAATTTGTTTAAAAGCTCGTAGTCTTCTTGAAAATTTAGGGGGTAGTGGAGCAGGACTTTCACAAACTTTCATAGACAAAATGTCCCATAGACATTTCAAGACATTTCGGATGACTTATTATAGACAACATGTGTTCATAGACATTTTCAAGACATTGAGAGTTTGTAGACAAAATGTCTTTATAGACATTTCAAGACATTTGATCCATAGACAAAATATCCTGGGGACATTTTAAGATCTTGAGTCCATTGACAAAATGTGTAATGCATATTATATTTGTGCTAATCAAAAATATATTTTTCGACTTTTGTAGACATCTGTGAATATTTGTGGACATTGATGGACATTTAGTAGACATTTATTATTTTATTATTATTATTATTATTATTATTATTATTATTATTCTTTAATCACATGAAATAATATATTTATACTAACATTTCAAAAATATATTTTTCGACTTTCGTAGACATCTGTGAATATTTGTGGACATTGATGGACATTTGGTAGATATTTATTATTTTAATATTATTATTATTTTTTAATTACATGAAATAATATATTTATACTAACATTTCAAAAATATATTTTTCGACTTTCGTAGACATCTGTGAATATTTGTCCACATTGATGGACATTTGGTAGACATTTATTATTTTAATATTATTATTATTTTTTAATCACATGAAATAATATATTTATACTAACATTTCAAAAATATATTTTTCGACTTTCGTAGACATCTGTGAATATTTGTGGACATTGGTGGACATTTGGTAGACATTTATTATTTTAATATTATTATTATCGTTTAATCACATGAAATAATATATTTAATATTATTGTTTAATCACAAAAAATATATACTAACATTTCAAATACATATTTTTTTCAACTTTCGTAGACATCTGTGAATATTTGTGGACATTTGGTAGACATTTATTATTTTAATATTATTATTATTATTGTTTAATCACATGAAATAATATATTTATACTTAACATTTCGAACATATATTTTTCGACTTTCATAGACATCTGTGAGTATTTGTGGACATTGGTGGACATTTGGTAGACATTTATTATTTTAATATTATTATTGTTTTTTGATCACATGATGGACTTCAAATGTCTCTTGTTTTTTGAAAGACATTTTGGCTTCCAAATGTGTCCCAAATCCTTCACAAAATCCATCAAACTATGAAATCCACCAAAGTCTGGGACATTTTGGAAGCCAATCGAATGTCTCGGACTTTCATTGACTCTCAAATGTCTGAATTTGAATGCCTCAGACTTTCGTGGACTCTCAAATGTCTGGATTTGAATGCCTCGGACTTTCGCGGACTCTCAAATGTCCACGAAAGTCCCAATCCAATACCCCCCCCCCCCTAGATAATTTAGAGATACCTCCTAACAACTAATGTTTAATTAGCGATATCTCTTTTCTTAATTAGATATTAGTGAAATCTTTGTTTTTTTGCAGTTAAAAGTACGAAAATAGCACTACACTTGATAAATGTTCTTTTTTACCTCTCATGTCACTACGACCGACATAACACTTTAATTTCGGCCTTCCGATGAATTCTTTTATCTAATTTGTAAGTTCAATCAATAATTTTTTTCTAACTGTTTAATTTTTAGTTCAATTCATAGTTTTAGTTTGTATTTGTATTTTTTGAATGTATACGAGTTATAACTAATAGAAAGAACAACAAATATCAAAAATTAATAGAAAGAACAACAAATATCAAAAGGTCTTCTTCAAATTGGTTACACATGGTAACATCAATTTTCATGTAATACAAAGAAGAGAAGATTGAAATTTGTTCTTACAATTGTGCGATTTTTATTTTGAATTTCTGCGATTATTAAATCTTTGATAAATATTATTGGTAAAGTAAAAAAAAAAAGATGGATAAATGAAAAAAATAAGTATGAGAAATGAATATTCGTCGGCAAAGGATAACATCAAAGAAATATGAGAGATCAAAGAAAAAAGATAGGTAAAACAATAAGGATGAGGGTATTTTCGTACTTTTAAGTGCGAAATAGGGGGTTTCACTAATAACTATATACACATAATTTTTTTTTTTAAAAATACTAATAGAAGGACTCAAACTCATGTCCTCATGGTTACAACCGCACTTTAACCACTAAGCCAAGGACTTCTTTGTGTTAAATTAATACACCACAACATATATATATATATTATATAACCTATATATATAATTCTTTTTTACTATTACTAGTTATATTTTTTTTCGAGAGGATCCATCGAGTGCGGCCGCACCCTCTCGTACCCCATGGATTCGTCCCTAGCTCCCATGAATTATCTGGGCTCCAATGGTGGCCTTTCGAATCATGACTTTTGAGTTATTCCTTTCATTTTTTCTTTCTCATTAACTATGACATTAAAATCCAAATGAATTGTATTCATCTTTACTTTCTTCCACGTTACCTCCTCTCTACTTTCAATTTGTAACTAAAACTTCTCCCTTCCCCTCTCACTATTTTCTCTTGCAAATCAGTCTCTTTAATCTCCTTAACAAAAAAAATCTCTTTGATCTTTTCATTTGTTTTGTTACAAAAATGAATATACAAAATTTCTCTCTTGTTTGCAAATGTAAATAGTATTTGTTTATCCCGTTATTTTGGAATGTTTGGGAATTGAAATCTCTTCTTATTGGTTTTGTTTCAGATATAGTACTAAATTTTCTTCCTATGCATCTATGTTGTTCGATGTTTCAACAAAAAAAAAATCTATGTTGTTCGACCGAATTCCTAATATGATCATCTTTATCGTCCATTCTTATATTTAGTAGTCAATTTATTTAATAATAAATATGTATATCAATGACATTTTAGCTTGCTATTGTGCTATTGTTTCTTTTTTTTTTGAGATAATATTTTCCTGTCATTTTTGTTTTAAACGCGTAAAAGTGCTCAACGAAATTATTTGTGCCTTATGCACGGGTTATACCTAGTATAAGTATAATTGATAATCTCTTGCATTCGTAGTGACTTTTCATTAGGGGGGG
>BEHA01000057.1:1065421-1076007 GCA_002897215.1 Eschscholzia californica subsp. californica
TTCCACATCTTCTCTAATTTTCTCTGCCATCAGTACCATCTTCTTCTTAATGGTTGGTTTTAGAGTTTTAGGGTTCTAACCTTTGTCTTTGGGGAGATTCTACAACAACTCCCTTGCCTTTGTTTGATGCTATAACCACCAATGCTTCTCCAAGGAGTTTCTCTCTCTCTAGAAATTTGGGTGATGATGAAGAACAAGTAATAGAAGAGATGAAGACTAAACTAACCTAGGGTTTATGGAGAAAGAGAGAGGTCATCAAATAATACATCTGATTCTAAGAGGACTTGAGTGAAAAGAATAGAAAGTTGTCCCCTTAGAAACTGATGTCCATATAAAAATTTAATTTTTTTGCGTTGTCCACATAAGATAGTTGTCCATATAAGAAAAACGGTTGTCCGCGTATTGGCCACCTTAATATTTTAACCCAGACTTCTCTATAAAACTAGGTGGGAGTGAGTGACGCAACTATGCAAAAGGTGAGTCAAATAGGGAAGTGCGAAAAAAAATGATGTTTCATCTTAATGTCAAAGTCATGAAACAACGCCAGAACATAACTAATTGTGAGAGAGTTAGAAGAGAAATGCTATCCCCACTCGGACCAAGACATAACTTTTACTTGTTCAAATAACAATTAAGGTGAAGTAGGATCAGGAACAATGAATCTCTTTATGATAAAGTGATTTATTTTGCAAGTTTGTTATTACGGGTAGTTCCTACAAAGGATCGGACTAATGACGTACATAATACTTGAATTCTCGATGTAGAGCAAGAGAGATGACGGGTACCTCTTTGCGAGAGAAAGATACAGAGAAGAATTATGAACTCTAAGAGCATCTCCAATGCAAAACTCAAAAGAAATTCTAATTAGTTTATGTGTCAACTCTCAATTGAGATTCTCTTTCCTATATGGCTAACTTGAGTGTCTCCTACAAAGGATCGGACTAATGACGTATACGATACTTGAATTCTCGATGTAGAGCAAGAGAGATGACGGGTCCCTCTTTGCAAGAGAAAGATACAGAGAGAAGAATTATGAGACTCTAAGAGCATCTCCAATGCAAAACTCAAAAGAAATTCTAATTAGTTTATGTGTCAACTCTTAATTGAGATTTTCTTTCTTATATGGCTAACTTGAGTGTCTCTAATTCAAGTCCTTCTCCAATGCAACAATCTAAAAAATTCTAATAGTTACACATGTCACACATACAAAAACCGTAAACTTCTCTCTCTAAAACCGCTTTCTGTGCAAAACAAAAAATCGCCTTCTCTAGAGAATTCCAGTGAACCTTCACCAGATCAGATCTATTTCGCTTTCAATGTTTTTAGTTTTTTTCTTTTAGATCTAACCTAAGTTTTTGGGGTGACAAAGAGTAAAAGAAAAAATGAAAGAAGATGTTGGCATGGAGACAAGTTTCTTCTCTCATTAAACATCACCTCGATCTTCATGAACAAATGAGACTATCTTTAAGTAGTGTTGGTTTTCCTATATCTCTTCTAGGGTTACTAAATCTGACCGAAGACAAGTAGTTTGTTCAAATTATCAACCCTTTCTAGGGTTCACCTTGTAGAGATTTGAAAGACTCAAGATACCCTAGAAATTAGGGTATGGATATATTTATAGAGAGTAGTAATATTACAATGTACAATAGTACCCTCAATGAATAAAACAAATACAAATGAGCCAAGAATAACAAAATACACTAACACACCCCTCAAGCCGAACTAGGTTGTACATGAGAGAGCTTGAAATTTAAATTATGAAATCGTGAGGATGATAACCCTTTTGTAAATATATCCGCCAATTGAGCATCACCAGGAATATAGTGGACTTTGAGTTGACCATTCTTGACTTTTTCACGTACAAAATGAAAGTCGATTGCCGCATGCTTCGTTCTTGAAAGTAGAATTGGGTTCATTGTGAGGTAAGTCGTGCTGATGTTATCGCAATAAATTGTTGGTGTTGGATGTGTCGATAAACCCAATTCTTTCAAAAGATTTTGGACCCATATAAGCTCGGCTGTTGCATGAGAGACAGCCCTATATTCTGCCTCCGTAGAGGACCGGGCTAATGTGGGCTGGGTTTTTGAGTCCCAAGCGATTAAATTAGGGCCAAGAAATAATCCATAGCTAGATGTTGATCGACGGTCATCTGGAGGCCCGCCCAGTCAGCATCAGAGTACCCTATCAATGGAAGACTCGTGGCTCGCTGGAAACAGAGGCCATTTTTTATCGTTCCTTTGAGATATCGAAGAATTCGTTTAGCAGCGATCAAATGGGTCGTCGTCGGCGAGTGCATGAACTTAGAGACTTGATTTACAGCATAAGAAATATCCGGTCGAGTGAGAGTTAAATATTGTAATGCCCCTACTAAACATCGAAAATCTTGAGGATGGTTGAGAAGACGACCATCATTTTTGGACAAGAAATAACCCATAGCTAGATGTTGATCGACGGTCATCTGGAGGCCCGCCCAGTCAGCATTAGAGTACCCTATCAATGGAAGACTCGTGGCTCGCTGGAAACAGAGGCCATTTTTTATCGTTCCTTTGAGATATCGAAGAATTCGTTTAGCAGCGATCAAATGGGTCGTCGTCGGCGAGTGCATGAACTTAGAGACTTGATTTACAGCATAAGAAATATCCGGTCGAGTGAGAGTTAAATATTGTAATGCCCTTACTAAACATCGAAAATCTTGAGGATGGTCGAGAAGACGACCATCATTTTTGGAGAATTTAGTGCCGGTGATAACAGGGGTATGAACAAATTTGGAACTCATCATACCAAAACGACTAAGAAGATCTGATGTATACTTGTGTTGAGTTAAAGTAAGAAGACCAGCAAATCTATTTCCTTCCATTCCCAAAAAGTAATTTAAGTCACCAAGATCAGTCATCTCAAATCGACTGTTAAGATTTTCGATTAAGGTTCTTAGTAACAGAGAAGAAGAATTGGTGACGAGGATATCGTCCACATAGAGTAGTAATATGGTTAAATCATTTGAATTTCGATGATAAAACATCGAGGGGTCAGAGATGGACTGATGACATCCCAATTGAAGAAGGCAAGAACTAAAACGATGATGCCAGGCTCGAGGGGCCTGCTTTAGGCCGTAAAGAGCCTTATGTAATTTACAGACCAGATGAGGGTTAGAGGGATCTTCAAATTCCTTAGGTTGACACATATAAACAGTCTCTTGATGATCGCCATGAAGAAAGGCGTTTTTCACATCGAGTTGTTTGATAGACTAGTTACCTGAGATGGCTAAAGAAATTACTGATCTAATTGTTGTCGGACGAACCACCGGACTGTAGGTTTCATCATAATCAACTCCATGTTGCTGTGGCTATCCCCTAGCTACCAGGCGAGCTTTGTATCGCTGAATCGAACCATCTGCTTTTTGTTTCACCTTAAATATCCACTTACAATCAACAATATTAGCATTAGAAGGAGGAGACACTAAAGACCAAGTGCCATTTTTATGAAGAGCCCCTATTTCGCCTGCCATTGCTAGTGCTCATATTTGGAAGCTTGAAGATAAGTTGTTGGCTCGAATGAAGGAGAAGTAGTAGATAGAAGAATTTTTGGTTTCCTTGTGCCATCACGAGTGCGAGTTATCATTGGATGGACAAAAGATAAAGGTTTGGAATTAGGGTTTTTCGAAGGAACAGTAGTACTGTGTGTAGGGAAATCAGAGGTAGAGGAAGGTTGATTTGGTAAAGTAGAAGTGGAAGGAGAAGTTGGTACAGCTGGACGATCAGGATGAGAAGAGGGGGACAGGTTTCGCGGTTCAGACGAATGGTGGGCTGAATTGCCAGATGTCAGAGAATGAGAATCGTTGTTGTCGTTGGGTGGAGACATAACCTAAGGTGTAGTAGTGGTGGTACCCAACGAAGGACGATGTGGAAGAGGATTAACAGGTGGAGAGATAATAGGCGACGCGTTTTGAAGGCGCGTGATCTGAGTGGGGACAGGTGTACGGGTGGAAGTAAAATTGGGAAGAGTCCACTGTAAATCGATTAGGTGAGAATTAGGTTTTTTTTTGAATTGGGATTTGGGGAAGATGAAGATGACGAAAAAGGAAACACCTCCTCATCGAATAATACATGGCGAGAAACATAAATTGGAGATGATTGAGGTTCAAGCCACTTATAACCTTTGTGTTAAGAACTATAGCCCAGAAATACACACGGTTTGGTTTTGGTTTCAAGCTTGGAGGATCGATATGGAGTTCATAAAGGAAAGCATCTGCAGCCAAATGATCTTAAATCATTGTACGAAGGTTTGATGTTGAAAAGTTTTTCATATGGCGATCGATTATGAAGAAGAGAAGTAGGAAGACGATTGATTGTGTATATAGCTGTCTGAAAACATCAGGCCAGTACTCAGATGGTACGGAACTTTGATGAAGAAGACAAATGGATGTTTCGACCAAGTGACAAATCTTCCTCTCAGCAACTCCGTTCTGTTGAGGAATGTGAGGGCAAGATCGACGATGTTGTATGCCATTAGTCAGAAGAAAGTGAGATAAATCAGAATTAACGAATTCACCTCCTCCATCAGATTGGAAAATTTTAATAGGTTTTTCAAACTGTTTTTCCACAAACACTTTAAAATTTTGAAAATCAAACTTGGCCTCTAATTTGGTTTTCAGAAAGTATAGATAAGTGAAACGAGTATAATCATCAATAAATAACAAGACATATTGATAACCAGAGGTTGAGGTCACCGGCGATGGACTCTAGAGGTCAGAATGTATCAGCTCATTAGGAGCAGAGGAGGAATGAATAACAGTAGAAAAAGGAAGACGATGAATTTTTCCAGAAACACAATCTAAGCATTTACTTGAATCCATTACAGAGTTTTTAAACTTTAATTGATTGGTTCTAATAACATAATGTAAAACTTTCAGGTTAGGATGAGCTAATCGCCAGTGCCATACTTCAGAAGAGCTGGAGAGGCAGAGGAGAGTGTGGTTGCAAAGAGGGAGATTGGTTGAGAAGCTGCTTTAGTTGAAGATAATTTGAAGAGGCCTTCGTCAATCAGTCCTACGAGGAGTCTCCTCCCTGTTGGAACCACCTGAACAAAGAAACCATGGCGATGAAAGCCAACCACACAGTTAAAATCATGCAACAATTGAGAAACAGAGATCAAGTTCTTTTTAAACTGAGGAGCAACTAAAACATTAGGAAGACGAATTTTAGAAGAAGGAAGAAGAACATTACCCACTCCAGTAACAGGGGTAACCTGACCTGTGCCTACCATGACATGATCAGGATGAGCTATTTCAGATCGAGAAGATGTGGAAGCAACATCAGAGGCAATGTGCATAGAAGCACCAAAGTTGATGTACCAATTAGGGTCAGAGGGAGCAGAGGCAACACCCATGGAAGCAAAAGCCTGAGCTAAATCATTTGGAGAAGGTAAACTGTAGCATTGTCTAGATGTGTCTTGATTTTCCACAATATTGGCAAATAACTTGAGGAGGAGGACCTAGAACAGAGGAGGTAGTTCTTTGAGAATAACCTCTGTTAGAGTTGTACCCTCTATTACCTCTGTGTCCACCTCTGTTTCCTCTGTTTCATCTTTGAGCTGGTGAATGAGAAAAACGAGTGTTTGAAGGAGGAGGATGAGAAAATAGAGCAGTGGGTTGAATGGATTGTTGACGAAGTAAATCGATTCGAAACTCATGAGTGAGTAAAAGGGAATGAAGTTCAGCATAGCTTGGAGGAATCAATCGAGTGGTTATGGAGGTGACAAAGCTTTCATAGTCTGAACCTAGACCAGATAGAACAATGAGAACAAGCTCAGAGTCAGCTATGGGGTGGCCAATGGCCGAAAGAGAATCAGAAATGGTCTTGATTCGAAGAAGGTATTCAGAAACAGTGAGAGACCCTTTCTTTTGTGTTTGAAGTTGAAGTTCCAGGTTCATTAAACGAGCTGAGTTAATGGAAGAAAAGTTTCTTTCAACGGACTCCCATAATAACGAGAAGAAGGGAGACCAAGAACTTGAGTGGGGACTGGTTCTGTGAGAGTGGCATTAAGCCAAGACAAAAGCATTTGATCAATGCGATACCAAAACACAAAGTCTGGATTAGGAACAGGAGAAGATGAAGATTCAGAAGGGTTGGGAAGAAACTCAGCTGGGGGAGGGTAAGAGCCATAAACAAACTTATAAAGATCTTGAGCATGAAGTATGGGGAGAAGTAGACTCCTCCATAAGAGGTAGTTGGTGTTGTCCAAACGAATGGAAACCAGATTGGCAATGTTGGACAAGGCAGGAAAATGAGAAGTTGTTGTTGTGGTGGTGGTGTTAGGAAGAGAGGAGATGGTGATGGGAAAAGAAGAGGGATTTGTAGTTGAGTCGGCCATGAAATGAAGTGAAGAAGAAAACACTGAAAACCAAGGCAAAAGAGAATAGTCTAAAAGTTGGCTCTTGATACCATATAGAGATTTGAAAGACTCAAGATGCCCTAGAATCTAGGGTATGGATATATTTATAGAGAGTAGCAATATTACAATGTACAATAGTACCCTCAATGAATAAAAAAATACAAATGAGCCAAGAATAACAAATACACTAACACACCTTACAATAATCATCACTTCAAATTTTGGCATCAAGAAGAAAATACTACATGAAGAAGAAGATACGACATGATTAAGAAATTTTGACATCAAGTAGAGATGAACAAATGAATCTGCGACAAACTATGAAGAGAAGACATCAAGAAGACAAAATTGTATTTGATCAACAACCTATTTCCACAAACTCATCAAATCTCAAAATTTTCCACTAATTGTTGTGCTAGATGTATAGTAACATTCACAACCTTTAGGGTCTCTTTCGTGATCTTTAATTTGTGACCTTTAGGGTCTTTTTATTTTATTTTTGCAATATTGTACTCCTTTCTCTTCATGTTGTCTTTACTTATGTAAGTTTCATGTTTGTTATTTACTTTAGTAAATCCATGTTGCACTCAAAGGAGTCAAAACACTCAAAACCATGTAATGTGTTGGATTGTATTCCTTCGTGTGAATGAAGTTCTGGTTTAGCTAAAAGAAAAATACATTTAATAGGAAAAAGTAGTTCAAAGAGAATCACTTTGTATTGGTCCTAAAATTAAATTTGATGACTTTAACACTTAAGACGCTCAAAATAGATCTCAAAAATAGAATTTCTAATTGAGACAACTTAAAATTAAATGCTTCTCCATCATTTTAAGATCTCATTTGAGTCTTGCATTGGAGAAGTTTTTTCTTACAAAAAAACTCTAAAATCTTAAGTGTCACTTAAGATTTTAAGATTGAGTCTTGCATTGGAGATGCTCTAATTGATTGAAGGAGAAAAAAATAATTTGTTGACAAGACAAAAGAGATGAAACTTTAGTTTTAGTTGTGTCAGGCTACTCCTATACTCGATGTCGGTCCATATTGTGTAGTGACTTCAATTTCTTATCAGGAATTTCCATGACTTGTCCTCACATGTCAGGTATAGATGCGCTAAAATAAAAGTTAGTTTTTGAACGCCTGCTATCCAAATCTTCGATAAATTCTTCCATGCAATTAAACTTCAGAAAGTTTTATAACATCGACTCAACTCCTAAAAATAGATGAACACTATAGAATAATGGTTGAATTCTACATACTACATTCGATGAGTATAATTAGCAGGCCGGCCCAAGTCTTTAGGAGGCCTAAAGCGGCATAGAAAATAGGGGCCTAACACAGTGAGCAAAAAAATAAACTTCACAATTTTTTTTATCAAACCTATTCTTCGTATAAATAAGCGATAACTCGATCCATTTATCTTTATTTTCTTATATCAAGCTTAAATTTGTGCATACGGTTCGCGGTAACATTATATTTCAGTAAAATAAATAAATTATATTAGTGCAATTTAGTGTTAAATTGACAAATTAAATCTAAATCACATTGTTATTAAATAGTGCGAATGTATGAAATCAAGAGATACTAATGTAAAGGCCAGCACTTTGGGGAAAGCTAAATAGTTTTTGGGGTGTGAAATTTTAAAGGGAATATGAATTTTAGAAATTTTTCGGGATAATAAATTTTAAGGGGAAATAAAAAAAAACACTACACCTCACTTCACTCTCTCTCCACCTCACCTCACTCTCTCTCCACCTCACCTCTTTGTCTTTTCCGATTAGGTTTTCCGGCCGGCAACCATGAAAAAAAATATATATATATTTTTCACTCTCTCTCTCTCTCTAGAAACTCCGGCGAAGGGGTTTAACAGACCGGAACTGGTCTGTTGAAGAACAGACCGGAACTCCGGCGAAGGGAAACCCCTTCGCCGGAGTTTCTAGAGAGAGTGAAATTTTTTTTTTTTCATGGTCGCCAGCCAGAAAATTTTCCGGCCGGCGACCTAATCGGAGAAGATAAAGAGGTGGAGAGAGAGTGAGGTGAGGTGGAGAGAGAGTCAGGTGAGGTAGAGAGAGAGTGAGGTGAGGTGGAGAGAGAGTGAGGTGAGGTGGAGAGAGAGAGAGAGCTGAGGTGGAGAAGTATTTTGCTTTCCCCCTAAATAAAATTGTCAAACAAAATTGACCAATTTTTTACCAAGTCTTCACACCCCGGAAACTATTTAGCTTTCCCCAAAGCGCTGGCCTAATGTAAAATATTCGTAAATAGAAATATTTAAAGTAACTATAATTTTTTTATGATAGATTGCAGGAGTCAGTATGAGGCATTAGTGCATCGTGAAGAGATAAAGTGAAATAGTATGGAGAAAATAAATAATAATTATATTTCTATATACCGACAAAATGAAATAACAAAGCGTATCTAAGGGCTGGAATATATATCTATTATATAAAACAGAAGGGAAAACGATGACTGGGACAAACATCCTTTTTTAATAAGGATATTGTCTAGAAGCCCTTCTCAAAATTTAAAATATAGTCCTTCTTAGAAATAAAGTTACCTATTTAAAAACAATAATCATTTCCTTCTTATAAATAAAATAACTAATTTAAGAAAAAAAAAACAAAATAAACTTCAAGGGTTAAAAAAAGAAATTAAAGTCTCTCTCTCTCTCAATAAAATAATAACTAATTTAAGAGAAAAGAAACAAAAAAATAATACAAAAAAGTAATAATTAATAAAAATCTCTCTCTGTCTCTCTCAATAAAATATAGCAATAAATTTCGTGACATTTAATTGATACAAGTGTCTGTGCCCTAAGGCACGGGATATACCCTCGTATATGTATAAAATGAAATAACAAAGCATCTTTATATATATATACAATAGGATCAAAATTAATTAGAAAAAGATTAAGATTAGATAAACAAGAAAGTAAAAAACCCAAGATAGTTTTAGAAAAGTGCAAACCAAGAGAAGATGAGAAAGTGGATAGATAATGAGAGAATAGATACTTGGAGAGAGAATAAGGCAGAGAAAGTCACCGTTTCAACTTTCACGAGAGAGAAAAATCAGGTTATCGGGTAGTTCCCTATATTTAAACTTCACTAAAATCATTGTTTGTTGCCACAAGAAAACAAGGTTCTTTCTCTTTGTACAAGGGTGCTTGTAAAATAATTTTGGGGCCTTCTTCGGCTTGGGGGCCCAAAGCAGCCACTTTGGCTGCTTTGGGCCTGGGCCGCCCCTGATAATTAGTAAAGTAGCCCTTTTATGTAGTGTTGAAAGTTATTTATTCATAAACCATTTCTAAATGAAAGAAACTTCTACACATTTGAAATTTCAGAATCTCCAAAGACAGAAAAGGGTCGAAAACCTAAATAATTATAAGGGTTATTTCCCATATGGCCCCCAACTTGTGACCAGTTTCCTGCCTAGCCCCCTAGATAAGCAAAAATACTCATATGGCCCCCTTTTTCCGTTATCTTTAACTTTCCGTTACCCTCTCTCCTCCATCTCATTTCCTCTCTCTGCCAAGTCACCTATCACGCCACATCATCATCTTCTCCGCCCGGCGACCTTCAAACATTAAAAAAAAAATTATTTTCTCTCTCCTCTATCTCTCTAAAAAAAAAATAAAAAATTTTCTCTCTCTAGATCTGGTTCTTCAAGAACCAGATCTGGACCTCCAAGAAGGTCTGATCGGACCTCCAAGAAGGTCTGATCGGACCTTCAAGAAGGTCTGATCGGACCTCCAAGAAGGTCCAGATCTGGTTCTTGAAGAACCAGATCTAGAGAGAGAAAGAAAGGAGAGAGAAAGAAAGGAGAGAGAAAAGAGAGAGAGGAGAGAGAAAATAATTTTTTTTTTAATTTTTCCGGTCAGCTACCCCTGCCGGAGAAGATGATGATGTGGCGTGATAGGTCACCAGGAAATGAGATGGAGGAGAGAGAATAACGGAAAGTTAAAGATAATGGAAAAAGGGGGTCATATAGATATTTTTGTTAATTTAGGGGGCTAGGCAGGAAACTGGTCACAAAGTTGGGGGTTGTTAGGTGAATAACCCTAATTATAAACTTGTTATTTTAAAGGCTAAATAATATAATTGACCTACGAATGAAAAGTTTATCATGTGTTTTGCTCAGAATCCCACTTTAGATTAAAAGATATTTTCTCTCTATTTTGACGCTTCGTGGTACTAACCTTCTTT
>BEHA01000057.1:1132303-1144164 GCA_002897215.1 Eschscholzia californica subsp. californica
GATTTATGTTCCTCCTACTCGGGATGCCCCACATCCTTCTTCTATTATTGCTAATAGTGCTACTAGGCGGGAGACAGAGAAGAAAGATCGATCAAGTCGGGGTCGTGGAGCAAAGAAAGAACAAATTGACAAAGGGAGTTCACGGAGCTTCATTTTCATGTGCAATGGAAAAACAAAACCCGAATGCTACAAATATCGTGTTTTTGGGCTTCCTGCAGGAAAAATGTCTTTCGTAGAGACCATTAAGCCTGGTGTAAAGCTTTTTCTCTTTGATTTCGACTTAAAGCTTCTTTACGGTGTATATAAGGCTACATCCAAAGGAGAGCATGGGTTGGAGCCAAATGCTTTCGGGGGGAGATTTCCTGCACAAGTAATTGAATTATCCAATGTCTTTCAATCTAAGTAGTTGGGATAATGCTATCTACCCGAGTAACTTGGAGAGATCTACCCAGGCTCGACATCCCAAGTTGATTTATTGCTAAACCCCCCGATTTGATCCATGGCCAACCTCCCTGAGTTGGTCAGGCGTGGTGGAACGCCTATGTTATTTAGTTATAACATATCTCATTATAATATATATGATAATATATGATAATTAGTGAATGGATTCGACATATAAGTTTGATATGGCCACTCATGAAGGTGTTGACTGAGAATGGCTAAATGTAAACTATAATCTTTTCTAAAGGTATGTAATCCCTCTCGGCCAAGATGACCTATAATCTTGTGTCTCGGCTCGGTCACAGATCTCTCCCGAGACGAGACTTGGCCGAAACACCGAGTTAGGGTTTAGCCGAGTTTCTCGTCTATCTCGGCCCATATAGACCAAGATTGAGATGAACCTACATGACTAGGCCGAATAACAACTTTAAAGTTTTTGACTACTCCCTCAGTCCCATTTTGTTTGGTTGTTATTCCTTTATGGATGTCCCAGAATGTTTCTTAACTTTCTTTATATAACATTCATTTAATTACTAATATGATGACATTTTAAAAATTACGCTTTACTTTTAATTGGTTCTACACTTCTGCAAATGTTATTTCCAAGGAATATTATACATTAAAGAGGGATACTTTGGTAAAGTAATTTTAGTTATCAACTTTAAATAAATTTTCTTAATAAGTTCAATTTCCCAAAATTACAAACAAAATGGGACGGAGGTAGTATTTATTACCTTTTTAACTACTTATTATGAGGTAAGCAGTAGGCAGGTAATTTGAAGTTATATATATGTGTCTGTTTTTTCTAGTATAAGTTCATGCTTGCATTTTCCTTACTCTTTTTGGTAAACGTCTGCATACAAAATGCATCTGTCTCAAACGCGAAGGACAATTCACATACTAGCATATAAATAGATTTTGATCATGACGGCTGTGTCAACTTGGTGGAAAGACACATCTTTACCATATGGGTCCCGTGCTATTGGCTGTCGAGCTTATGGTTGTTAAGACCTTGTTTATGTCACTATCCGAAAATAAGACCCTTCTTACCTGCTTCCCGGCATTTGAATTCCTTTTGGGTACGGATGCTTCGTTTTTGTAGGTGAGGTTCAAGATTTTCAAGGACTGTGTACCTATACCTGAAAGTGTTTTCAGACATGTTATAGAAGGAAACTATGAAGGTGGTTCAAAGTTTCAGCCGCAGCTCAGTAATCGTCAGGTAGGCTTCTATTTCACTGTTCCTTGTTAGTGATTTTGCATTTTTGGGTTATTCTTGATATTTTAACAACTTGTAAAGATTTCATGATAGATTGAGAGGCTGTATTGATATTGACAGTATTTAAACAACAAAAAAAGGGGAGCCCTATCATTGTAGCGACTATCATTAAAAATTCCTTCTCTGGTTGAATAATAACAATTCATTGACAATCTTTTATATGAATTATCGATGCAGGTAAGAAAACTGAGTGCCTTGTTTCGTCCACTTGGTGTGACACCACATGCGACTGTTGCGCCATCACCACAACATGCCCCGGTTAGAGATAGGTACCGGGAACCAGCAGGGTTGCCACCACCAGTTGATCGATATCACGACGATCGTGTTCCGTTACTTGTGGAGTCTCACCATATTGAACAAATTGGCCGACCTTCTATCAACCAGCACTTCCCAGCGGAACCCCATCACACTTATTTGCGTGAAAACACACATCAACCTACTCAAGATCCTTATGACACCAGGTAGCTTTTATATTTTTACTTTATGGCGAAGGAATGTTTCATTGGTTCTAGCAAGTGATCAGATTCAAGATGACATCGAACTTTCATGTTTGTTTTTTCTAGTTTTTTGGGTTTCTGCTACTCTAGCAATTGAAACATTTTGTGGACGTATGGTAGGTATAGAGTCGCGACGGATTTGGTCACCAGAGAAGAACTTATGAGGGAGAGTGAATATCACCGGTCGCTACTGTTGGAGCGAGAGAGAGAGAGGGAGAGAGAAAGGGACATTGTTCAGTATGTGCATCGTTCTGATGACTACTACACCCACCCAGTACATGCATCCGCATCACATGCCCTTGCACCACATTATTCAGATAATTACTATGCCCATCCGTCACATGCTCCATGGGCCTTACATGCTCCCCTGCCGCTGCATTCTCCCACAACATCATTTAGTGCATTTTATGATGCGCCAATGTCACAAGCCTCCCAAGCACAAGTGGCACGCGAAGGTCATAACCGGGTGTATGTTGATCCTCTTGATGGGACAGCATTGAGAAGGCCTAGACTAGCAGGATCATCTTATTGTTTTGCAGGGGAGCATGTGATGGATGAGCATAATAACCGGGTGTATGTTGATCCTCGTGACGGGACAGCATTGAGAAGACCTAGTCTAGCAGGATCATCTTATTCTTTTGCTGGGGCTGCTTCAGCTTATCGTTGAATGGCATTTCATTGGCTCGGGAGGCAATCATGTCGGTATTATCCTATGCTTTCCCAAATAGATTACTGCTTTTTCATTTGCATACCATCCTTGATATCTTTCGGTGACTATGGTGAAGGCTATTATGCAACTTGGTGTCTTGGTGATCTGCTGAAGTTTGGTTGGAGCTCGTCTGCTGTGTTTAATTGGTTGTGCTTGCAGATCGAAGGAAAAATTGCTTGCTGTGGTTTTAGCAAAGCTTGTTTTATGTTGGTATCTTAAAATCATTAATCATTGCCATATCATACTTGATTACTTAGATATTTGGGGTACTTGAATGACAACTTTTATTAGTTACAAAGGGGTATCGTATGAGTTCGTTTTCAAGATGTTATTGACTGAAAGTGGAGATTTTAATCTTCGCGTAGATTTTGACAGTTCTAGATTCGGAATGTAATGACTATCGTTGATCGTAGTCAATTTCCAAAAAAAAAGTCATAACTCGGAATATTTTGTCAAACACAATCGCGAAATATTTCCTAAATTTAAATTAGGTGTACGAAATCATACTTGCAAATATTTCCTTAATAGTTTCTATTTTCTTTTTTTGAGAAATTGACTACGATCTACGTCAGTCGTTACAAGGTATTGATACATCATGAAGATGTGTGACGAGCACGATAACTGCCTAATGTAAACTATAATGAAAGAAGTCTAAAACCTGACAAATTTATTACACTATTTACTTTATATATATAGACTAAATTACATGAGGTAACTTTTGATGACCAATTGCTTCGACCGAGACTCGATCCCACGGTTGCTTCGACCGAGACTCAATCCCACGGTTGCTTCGACCGAGACTCGATCCCACGGTCTTATAGGCTTAAGAGGGGTGTCCCACCGTTACACCAAAGGGTGGTGGACCCTTCATAGTTTCTATTGACATTAGGGAATTTCAACCGAATTTGTTGGAACGATATTGAGATTTTCGAGCGAAATAATGTAAGTCCTGGAGAAAATCCAGAGAAGCTAACATCCTTGATATAACTGTGTAACTGGCGGTACATTTTTTATGTTATGTTTTTTATTTTAAATTTATTTGAATGATCAACTCCTGACTTAACGACATAAATCGATTTTATTTGAATCGATGTTATCTTTTATGAGTGCAAAAATTATTCAATTTACCCTCGAACGAAACTGTGTAATTGATAATACCCCTCAGTATAGGTTATGTTAATCCTTTATATACAGTTATATACATCGATTTTATGTTTCAATATGATTCAATAATCTTGTTTTATACAACTTCTGTATTCCTATATTTCAATGGATTTGAAGATTTCCTTACTAAGCGAAATATATCGCAAGAACGGACTGAAATTTCCTCCGAAATCGAGATTTTATTCCCTGGTTGAACAACAAGAGCAAAAACCTACCTAATCATAACTCGAAATCTCAATTATTCAAAACTAGCTTCTTCACTGATCCATTCAAGAGTATTATTCTCAACATTTCAAAGTAATCAGACATAGCTTAGGTTGAAAACTTAAGGCTCTAACCAACCATGATGCTTTCCTGGCCATACTTCAATCTTCAAGATACAAAAGTTGAGGCACATAAACATTTGATATACATGTATCACACTCTCTTGAGACCTATTCGGAGAGGGCGTTCCTTGGTTAAACCCTGTGACTCAATTCTCAACCTGCTGTCCCAGGATCTGGACCTCGGTAGACTGATTCTAAGCACTCCTTCGCTTTCTGAACCTTGGATTGAATATAGAAACTCCCGCTTGTTTCGTTCCGCTTAAATAAGGTATCATATCGCTGAATAAAAAGGCTACCAATGACTTAGGTTCATTTCATATGCACAAGAGGATCTGGTTCTACTAAGTTGAGCAGGAAAAGGAAATAACGAACACAAACCTTCAAAACCTCCTCCCATGGTGTTCCCTCAGAGATGCCTAAGATCTGTCGTGCCTCTGGTTCAGTCATAGTCTTGCTCACTCTACGGACTGTGTTTTGTATTGTTTCTTGAGCAACACCAGACTTAAACGCGTCTGTTCACCGCCACATACGATAACTGAAATTAGAATGTGTAACTGATGCGTATGACCACACAAACAAAACTAGAATGAAACGAACAAGATACATAACCTAATTGAATTATTGAAGTAGTACACGTGGGAAGAAGAAATGGTTTGAGAGTAACTGGTCGAACAAAAATACCACGACCAATCTTCTGATACTTCAAATGGGAAAAGAACGAAAACTTACTTGTAAGTGCTTGACGATATGCTTGCACAAGAGCCCTTGCCAATATTCCAGAGCCCATAACTACTAACTGAGCAATAACTCTTGCAGCCTGTGCCACAAAAATCGTAGAGAAATCAACTTCAAGGACTAAATACCGATATAGAAAAGAGATTAGGGAACGAATTTTAGTTTGTCCTGCGGAAACTTTGAAATATATTTGTCTTGTGAATCTCCACCCCAAAGGTTATAAAAATATTGATAGAAGACCGAGCTAAGGAAAATAAGAAAATCTAATTGAATACATAAATATGCAATCTCCATAAGATAAAAGAAAACAAGAGTAATAGTCACATACCATGGTTGAGAAACGAGGTCCTGGTGAGATAAAATCACTTCAATAACAGAACAAAGAAGCGACCTAAAGCGTCGGACCTGAAACTCCAATAATTAAACAGAGGTTCTAAGAGGATAAAAACAAGCTAAGTTGCATAAGAATGACACTAAATAGTGAAACCTCAGGCAATTCTAAAGATATGATACTTTTCAGAAACTTCATCAATGCATTTGCAAGTCAAAACAGATTTTACTGGTATAAGTAATATTCTGATTCTTTTAAAGCACAGACCGAAATACAAAGATATATGTATTAAGCACTCCCTTCTCACTCTTTTCTCATCGAGTAATGAAGGTTGAACTACAAAGATGCTTATCTCTTGTAACCATGGAACATAAAGATAGGATACAGACATACACTACTTCATGCCGACCTTCACCTTCAAACCCTAGAGCCTACCAGTAACAGGGAAACAAAAAGATACCAACTTTTTCCTATCATCCAATTTTAGGAGCTTAGAGGTAACAGGGGAATTCGAATTTGATGCTAATCATCGAACTCAAATCGCATAATCCATTATCTATTAAAACACAAAAATTAGGGTTTTTTAGACACAATTTTCAGATTCTTTTACCCCAAAAGTTAGGGTTTGTTTCTCCAGGATCGTGTAATACACTTCTGAATAATAACTTCACATCAGAGATGCCGGAGAAACAAATTCGAATTGTATTACACGATCCTGGAGAAACAAACCCTAACTTTTGGGGTAAAAGAATCTGAAAATTGTGTCTAAAAAACCCTAATTTTTGTGTTTTGATAGATAATGGATTATGCGATTTGAGTTCGATGATTAGCATCAAATTCGAATTCCCCTGTTACCTCTAAGCTCCTAAAATTAGGGGTGAACATTCTGTATCCGAACCGACCAATCCAAACCGATCCAAACGGTTTTGGCCGGTTCGGGCACCGATCCAAAAGCATTATGAATTTGATGCTAATCATCGAACTCAAATCGCATAATCCATTATCTATTAAAACACAAAACTTAGGGTTTTTTAGACACAATTTTCAGATTCTTTTACCCCAAAAGTTAGGGTTTGTTTCCCCAGGATCGTGTAATACACTTCTGAATAATAAATTCACATTAGAGATGCCAAAAAAGATGAAAGCCTAATTTATGCTTTAGTTTCCTACAGTTAAAATAAAAAGAAATGACCTAAATGTTAGAACTTTCTAAACCCAAGAAAGTCACAACTTCATCAACCAGCATATATATCAGGTATTCAGTGATCCGTTCAAAACATCAAGAAATAAAATGGAACCTATTGAACAAAATTTAATATAATAAACAATTTGACAAAGAGGTTTATCTGCTGTTTACACGAAGAATCTAAACCGGAGAGGAAGAAGAAGAAAAACTAGGGTTTTCAGAGAGAGACAGCGGGACAGAACATAAGGGGTTTTCTTTTGGGTTAATTCCATTTTGGCTCCCTAAGATTACCATATCATCACCCGAATGCCCCTCAAAGATGAGCAACTTACAATATGACATTTTTTTAAAAAAATAATTTTTGGATTCCTCGTAAAAATAATCTACACCTAAACACACATTTAGTCCACCCTAATATTAATATAAGATTTTAAGCCAATATAATAATTATAATGGATATTTAGCCCAAGTTGACTCATCTCTATAGAAAAAACAGATCTCTATCGTTTCTGGTTAATCATAATACCCTTCATAACCTTTTATATTAGGAAAAACTCACTTTTGAAAACAAATCCCCAAAATTCTCTTTTTTTTTTCGCAGATTTTTTCGATTGATTTCAAACTTACTATCTGTTTCGTAATATACACGTTATTTAGTATCAATTACGTATATTTCTACAACAAAACACATTTAGTATAGTTAAAATATGTCTAGATGTCAAAATTACAGTAATTTTCTGTTTATTGATTCTTTTTTTGTTTCATAAATAACGTGTTATTTATTGTTAAATTGTCATACTTTATTTCATTTTTTTATGTGTCATACATAACACATTATGTATCAACAATGTTTCTTCCAAAAGAGAAAATGACTAAAATCTTATTTTCTGAGAAGATTGGATCTTAATCCCTTTTTGAATTTTATTTTGAACCTAAAATCCGTGGACTCTTTTTTTAACGGTTTACATTTTCTTTTCTCTTTTTTACCTTTTCCTAGAAAGATAATGGCATACATGTATTCATCTTTCTTCGTCCAAGATGGTGGGTGGAATAATTCTCAAACTTATAATTGAATCCACATTCTCCCCCTCTTGACTGTTAAAAACACACATCTCTGTTCCCTCCATGGACACCTTAGTTGGAATTGCCATCTCATTCATAGAGAAAGCTATCAAACATATGAAGTATCTTCCTCTTCAACCAGCAAGAGACAAAAAACCACCGCCTCTCAAACCTTCTCGACTGATTCTACTATAAGGGCCAATGATCCATTTCGCAGCAGCTTAGGATGGCATACCCTTAAAGTTTATCAGACCTTCTCGACTGATTCTACTATAGAGGCCAATGATCCATTTGGCAACAACTTAGGATGGCATACCCTTAAAGTGAACGGTAAGACTGCCTCTCAGGCTTCTCCTACTGGTTCTACCATAGAAGCCAACGATCCATTTTGGCAGCACCTTAGGTGGCATTGATTTTAAGTAGACGAAGAGGTTACATTTAGGTACTCAATGCTATCCAAGCTTCCCAACTGCACCCCATTTTTCCATTACAAGTCAGTTCTCCCAGGGATTTGGGGTCCAAGTGGGAGTAGTAGGTTAATGACATCACACATTATAACAAAGAAAGGAAATACTGGGTTGGATGATCCAAACTGAACAAAATTGTTTTCTTTTCCCCCCGTTTGAATTCTATGTTAAGAAGATAAATAAATTCCGTAAGACTAGATTACGACGTCGTTACAGAAAAACCCATAAATACTGTGATTAGTAACGAGAATTTCAATTCAATGATTCAACTCATCTGCTGACAAGCTCGAATGAGTTGGGTATCTCCACTGCACATCAGCCCAAGTACTTTGTCCGTCTGTAACGTCCTTTACAACAGATGCCACCTCTTCAATAGGTACCCGTATCTGATTCTTGCCGTCTCTTTCACGGATTGTCACATCCGTCGTTGAATCAACGGTTATGGCAAAGGGCACACCAAGTTCATCTGTCCTTGCATAACGTTTCCCTATCGATGTGCCTGCATAATTCATACATCCAATTGTAAATTTACAAGTTAAGATTCAAATTCATCTTACATTGTTCTATACAAATCCCTTATTGGATATCATTCAAACATATCCCACGATTGAATTATACTTTCGTGATGTATGATGTTTGCACCATAACCATGAACATATAAGTTTTATGACTCATGAAATATAGATGAAATCAAATAACAGGTTGGTGTACATACTATGCCAATAGACTAATGGGCTGAAATTTCAAAAAGAAAGAAAAAGGTCAGTATCTTTAAGCTCAAGGGTCACGATGTCCTTCAAAAAAATTAGAGGTGTCTCAAGTTTGATTATCCGAAAGTGGGAGAGTAATGTGGACAGTAGATGGAGTAAATCAGAATCTATTTTTCGTACCTGTTATATCGATCTTATGGGAGATCCCAGCTGCAGTCAATGATTTGGAGATTTGTTTGGCAACTTCCTCGTATTGCTGATTCTGAACAAGTGGAAAGACAGTACATTTGATGGGAGCAACAAGAGGAGGGAAACTGAACACATTCAATTGTTCATCTCCGGCTTTGCTTGGTCTAGTGTAGAACGAATGTTCAAAAAGACAATATATAATCCTTCCAATACCAAAAGATGGTTCAATCACCGAAGGCGTAAAAACTCTCTGATGTTCTTTCTTTATCTCCTTGGATATTGAAACCATGCTTGATTTAATTGTGACTGCCTTCCCAAGAGTACAGACTTGGAATTCTACCTCCCCTTTAGATTCTAAAGTGGCTTTCATTTCCATAGCTTCTTTTTCATTCATGGCCTGCACAAAACGAGGAGACTAGATAAGTAAAAGGTACAAAACTTTCCGCGAAAGACAATGTCAGGTTGGCACAAGTTTTTCAGACACATTATTTCACGCAGGGTTATCCGAGCATTCGCATGATACACGGATGTGAAATTCAGATACCAATAACAGTAAACAATGGTTAGAAGACTAATGTCTTCCTAATCCCAGCATTACCATTTCCCAATTATAGTTTCTACAACAGAATATTTTTTTGAAACTTTACAATAAAGTACTTCGTATTTAGATTACCTCCAAAGCCTCAACTACCATCTTTTGGTTACCCTTGAATGCAAGACCCAGCTCTTTCTTTACCGGCGCAATAACCAGTTTCTGAAATCGAACACAATCAAAAGCATGTGTGTTAAAACTATAGTCGTTCAGAGCCTGCCTCTCAAATTGGAAATGTGTATGACAACACACAACGTTACCTCCACTTCTCTTGGTTCTGTGAACTTTTCATGAGCCACCAGAGGCACGCCACTTTTATCCTGTTAGAAGTAAATACAAAGTTTTAGTGCTTCACAAATATTGCAATATACCTTTTCTGTGCTATGCATAAGAACATAATTTAAAAAATGGTAGCATGGCCTTTATAACAGAACGCTAAACTGGCGTTACATATGACCAATAAATTATCGACAGAAATTTCTTAATGTAATCATGTAAATATAGAAATACTTGAGTTTTGTGATAAAGGCTTTTTCTCCAAATATCTTAAAAACACCATTTCTCCCATTGCTAGATATGTAGTTGCAAATTGCAATAAGAGAGGATGCATTAACAGAATTACAGCATAAAACCATAAAAGTGGCATAAGTATGCGCTGACTACTCTTAAATCTTAATAATTACATCTTGTAGACTTGTACTAAGGTTCAAAAAATGAAGAGAAAATGTGACAGATAACTAATAATGAAAGTTATAGTTTATTTGGATTTTGAATACGAGATTTAAAACGGCAGATAACATGCATAAGGCTAATAATTATAAAAAAAGATAAAAGCACGACTTTTGATATAGGGAAATGTTAGCAGAGAAACAAGTTAGATGTTTTCAATTAATTTGAGATATAAAAAGAAGGCACGAGCATGAGAATTATATAGTTGGAGTATAAATGTACTAAATATCAGTGAGTCTTACAGAGTGAGCACGTAGGTCATATGCGGATCTATCTGCAATACCGACACACTCTATCCAGCCATAGGAGCACTCTATTTCTGCATCCCAGCAGTCAGCAGCATAGTGGGCCATCTCATTTGCAAGATGCTGTCTGAATCGTAGGCGGTCCTTATCAATCCCGAGACGTGTTAGGAATAGATATACCCTCCCGATGAAGTAGGCAAGTGTTTGGTTGTTAACAATTCCCTGATCAACGAAGACATGTATCAGAATAAATAAACAAAAAATTACACGTAGAGATGAGCAAGAACCAACCTTTGAAACTGCATCACCAAGTAGGAGTCTCTTGGCTTCCTGCCCTGTCATCTGTTCCTCTCTTGGAAACATCAAGAACTCCAAATCCGCAACATCACCGTACTTTGGATGAGACTTGTCATCTGGATCAACAAAGTGCTCAATCTCTGCTAGTGTAAACTCACGGACTCTAAGAAGGCCCTGACGAGGAGATATCTGAATTTACCAGAGAAATATGTCCAATTTAATTTCTCTATTTTCAAGTGAAGACACTTTAAGAATCATCAAGGTAGAATGTTTTGACTAAGAAAGGAAATACAATAGAAGATGCCAAGAGTCCAAACATGACCCTTTCCTAAAACCATTTGAAGATTGTCCAGTTCCATATGACTTGCACCAATGTTTGAAACTCATACCAACATACATATTGAACTCAATGTCAATATGCACCACATGCGTTTGAAAAAGGTACAAATGGACAAGAAGTACCATTTTTTTAATGAAAAAGTACCATATTTATTTCCACAGAAATCTCGCACATCCCCATAATCATAAACGCAACAAGTTACCATTGGACGTGATACCCGAAGACAAGTTTTACAGTACTCTAATATTTCACCTCATTTCTGAAGGCTTGCCCAATCTGAGCTGCGGCAAAAGGGAGTTTGTTCCCATTATAGTAATACAAGTCCTTGAAGTTCACAAAGATGCCTTGTGCAGTCTCAGGTCGCATGTAACTGCAAAATGTCAAAAATACAAGAAATATAATGCATGCAAAAGGAAACAAAAGTATAAACACGGGAAAAAAGGAAGAGAGGATATTTCAGTGAACCATAGAATGCTTTGAAAAGTAAGCTTTTCACCAAGAATAATATTCCGAAAAATGAAAATAGAAGACGAGAAACAAAAAAGCCGATCAAAGAGAGAGAGAA
>BEHA01000061.1:19871-60442 GCA_002897215.1 Eschscholzia californica subsp. californica
ACTTTATTTTCTAAGGGCCCTTTACGTCATTTTGACCCCCAAACTGACACATTGGACCTCCCTTTCATTTTTAGGCAACTTTGGGTGAAATTTTCATTTTGGCCCCCTTTTTGGACCAATGGCTCAATCCGTCTATTCTATATGCCTAGGAGCATGGATAAAAATGTAATTTACCGTTATTCCGTTCAGAGATAAAAGTTCAACCGTTTTCATTTTGGTTGAGCTGCAAACCGAAAGGAAGAAAAACCTTCATTTCGATACAAACAAAGCTTTCGCCTCTCCTTTTTAAATTCTCCTAATTTCAGCGGCGATTTCTACAAAGCAAAACCAGCTAGAGAGAGAAAGAAAGAGTTAGAGAGAGAGAGAGAGAGAAGAAAACCTAATCTTATAAGTATTGTTGAAGATCTCCTCTACATTTCTCATTCTCTTCAAAAATGGCACAAGTAGTAGCTACTAGATCTTTACATTCTTCATTTTTATGCCCTAATTCTGGATCTGTAATGAATAATCCACTCGAGAAGCTCAAGAATGTTGGTTTTCCGGTAAAGATATTTTCTTCTCGAGTAGAAAATAGGAACAACAAAGCCTTTCGGAGCAGCAGCGTTTCTGTAATGGCGAAGAGATCTGCAAAATTTGATACGGAAGTTCTTCCTGTATCACCCGAAGATGTTCCAAAGGTTGTAAATCTAACTTTTAATCCTATTATTCCTTCATGAAGTTTAAAATTGGATCTGTACGTGAACATTTCAAAAAAAAAAAAAAATACTTGTCTAATTTATTTCTGTGATTCTAAATCATTGGCATGCAACTTGCCCTAATTTTAGACAGTTAAGCATTTATTAGGTCTGTTCTCGGTTATTTAATCAAGTCATTGCATTTCGATTTTGTTTCTTCCCAGTAATGACATCCGATTACCCAAAAGTGAAAAAAGAAAGGTTTCGAGGAGGTTAATATTGATTAGGTATTAAATTTGATTGATTCGTAATCGTCTACTTAATCATGCGCCTGCCCTAGTTGTTCTTGAATGTGAAGTTCTGGGTTTTCTTCTTGCAATTTTTAACTTTTAGTTTCATTTTTAGGTTTTGGGTCAGTATGGTTGTAGTTATAAATGAAGTCATGCCCAATAGTGCTTTTCACAGAGTAGTTTTTGTAAAAATGCAGCTTATGATTTGAATAGATTTCTAATGGAGCACTTAATAAGGAAAATAAATCTTAAAATGGGTGTTGTAGACTTGTAGTCAAAACATGCACTAAATCTTCTCTAGTTCTCAAATGAGAAGATTCACTTGTCGATTTAATACAATGAGCTTTCCTTTGTTCTTAAGAAAAAAAACATAGGGACAGTATTTTGGGAATAAAATTTGAATCTTTTGGAGCTGGACTATCATGCATGAATCATTTTTATTAACCATATTCTTGTTGCCTTTTTATCAATTAATGCCAAGACTAGTATGTAGTATCGCTACTCAGTTTTTACTTATTTTCTTTTCTCAATGGCTACATTCGATGTGTTCTAATCTGTTGCTAATAAATTGTATCCATTGGTAATCAGAGAGTAGAGGAGTTTCGACCTCTTCAGGGATTCCAACAGCTTGGAGACACAGCAGTTGGCGTGTGGTCACAACCTGCAGTTAGACGTAAGACAAAGATTGTCTGCACTATTGGTCCTTCTACTGATACAAAGGAGATGATATGGAAGCTAGCTGAGGCTGGGATGAATGTTGCTCGAATGAATATGTCTCATGGAGACCATGCATCTCACCAGAAAGTTGTAGATTTAGTTAAGGAATACAATGCACAACACAAAGACAATGTCATCGCAATCATGCTAGATACAAAGGCAGGTTTTATAATTTTTCTTTAGTGGTTTATTATCTACTTGGTTTAGACTCTAAACTTTAATTGAAAAATACTTGTGTTAAAATGGTCATTTGCTGGAGCTAGTAGTCGTAGAATTTAGAGTTTTATCCTATTCGTAATGTGGACTTGTGGCTGGTCTATTTGAGACTTCTTCACAATCAGACGAGTGAAACCCAAAATCTCTTACGAGCAAATCAAACTGTCATAAACTGCTCTTTATCTTTTCTATGTTATGTGAAATTTTCTATACTTTGGCAGGGCCCTGAGGTCAGGAGCGGTGACCTGCCACAGCCAATTACATTGAGCAGTGGACAAGAATTTACTTTCACCATCAAAAGAGGGGTTGGCACAGATACTTGTGTCAGTGTAAATTATGATGATTTTGTTAATGATGTTGAAGTTGGCGATATGCTTCTCGTCGATGGTATGCAGCAATGACCTTTCTAACATATATTTGTTATTTATATGCTAATTACCTCATAATATCTTCATGCTATCGAGCCAATCCTGTAATGCTACTATTCAATCTTGAAATGACTGGTAGTCGCATTTCTTCCCCCTCTAATAAGACCATGTCCCCATAGGTTGGTTTATTGTCATCTGTCAAAATAAATGTTATGTTTATATTCTTTGCAAACTAGGACCCAAGGCTTATTTTCCTTCGAAAACCGCATTTGAAAGCAAATACATGACTGTAAAAGGTTAAGTTTTGTGCGCTTCTGTTCTGCTTTTAACGTAGTTTTACGTTCAACCTGAGGTCAGTGCTGAAGCGCCACATGCAAGTATGGTAAAAATTGTCATTAGTCATTTATTATTGATCTCATAAATATTATTTATCCCAATATCTTGCAAGTTCTTAAACTTTTTCTAGTAGAGCATTTTTTCGATTATTAAAAAGCAAAACGAGAAAAAGAACGACAACAGTATACTATGAAAATGTTGCTTTTTCTTAGATAAAGTTAGGTTCTATAGAAATCCTCAAACTCTTACTAGATAAAACCGTCAGGAGAAAAATAAAGCGCCCTCAATTCTGTTATAGTATATAAGCAAGATTTTTTGAGCTACAAGTCTCCATTAATTTGTGGTAGCTCTTGGACTTCTCAAATGATAGTGACATGAAAAGCTTCTTCGAACCATGAACAATACGCTGGAGTGATGAGTTGACACATTTGCATTGAACTTCGATTTTGTAGGTGGAATGATGTCATTTATTGTCACGTCCAAGACAGAAGACTCAGTCAAATGTGAAGTTGTTGATGGAGGGGAGCTTAAATCTAGAAGGCATTTAAATGTTCGAGGAAAAAGTGCTACCTTGCCATCCATCACTGGTGAGACTTTGCTACGCGGCCACATCCATCAATGGCACAAGAATACTAACAAAGTCGAAATCCTTCCGGTTTCCCTTCTTTAAAGATTCTGAGAACTCTTTGTCTTCGTTTGCTGCAGAAAAGGACTGGGATGACATCAAGTTTGGAGTGGACAACAAAGTTGATTTCTATGCTGTTTCCTTTGTTAAAGATGCAAAAGTGGTCCATGAATTGAAGGATTATCTAAAAAGTAAGTATCAGATAGAGCAACTCATTCTTCTTAAGACATTTTCAACCATCTACTAAATCTCGGGCTACAAGAACTTTGCAGCACTCCTTACTTATAGTTTCTCCTTTATCATTTTGCAGGTTGCGGTGCAGATATACATGTGATTGTGAAAATTGAAAGTGCAGACTCCATTCCAAATCTTCATTCTATAATCACTGCATCTGATGGGGTGGGTTGATATTTGAGTCTCTTCATACCTGTGTTATATAAGTATAACTATTGACTGAAAGAATGACAAATATAGGAGTATACATAATACATGTTTAATCTGTTATGTTCGTCTTCTTTTTCTAATTAAAAGAGCTTTAAATAGTTGAGAGCCCTCTGCACAAATAAAAATGTGGCGAATGGGGATTACAAGAATGATACAGAGAATATTGGAGGAAAACTAACAAAATTTTAAGAGGGCTATCGAATTAGGCAATGGTCAATATTTCTTTTCTAATGTCGGGACCTAAATTCATCCACATTCCAGAGATGCATGATAATTGCCCAAGCACGCAAAAGGTCATAAACCATCGTTTACCGAAGAAAGTCAAGAAACCACCATTTTGGTTAACCAGTAAAATGTTCACAATCCCTAGTTTGACAATGTTAGATTTGGTAATTTTTTTTATTGGAACTTGATATCACACCTGCAGGATACGTTTATAATCTATTACTTTTTCGAAAATCATCTGTACAGATATAACAGTAGTAGATTCCTGATTCGAATTGTACTATTTATAGGCTATGGTAGCTAGAGGAGATCTTGGGGCTGAACTTCCAGTTGAGGAGGTTCCACTGTTGCAGGTAATTTTTGTATATTAGAACGAAGATGTAACAAAGATGTTACAGAAGTAATAAATGCGTCAAGTACTTGATTACTTAATAGAAATTAAATTGCTTCTTCACACAGGAAGAGATTATTAGGCTGTGTCGAAGCATGGGAAAAGCTGTTATTGTGGCAACAAATATGTTGGAAAGCATGATTGTTCATCCTACACCTACTCGAGCGGAGGTCTCAGACATTGCCATTGCAGTTCGTGAGGGTGCTGACTCAGTTATGCTTTCTGGAGAAACTGCCCATGGAAAGTAGGTTTTCCTTTTTTTAGTTGTTTTATCTCCAGTCAGATTAGAATAAGAGGGAAGCTCATCTGTGTTTCTTTAACGAAGACGAGCCATTTAGTATGTTACTAAACTGTAGCCTTGGCCGTCCATAATATTCGCTCTATAACAATATGGTAGGCAGATTAATACTGGCTGTCTACTGAATTGGTTTTCCAACATTATTTGGTTGAACTTATCGAAGGAAAAATCTAATAGGACGCATAAGAGTAATATACGATCCATCTAGTTGTTTGGTGGATGACATAGATGAATTATAATACGCATAAAATCCATGTAACCATGATTAGTAAATAAGCATGGCATCTTGTCATGTATAGTTGAATGTGGAGATCCGACCTCCCTAGATACTGAGTGCAAGCAAAGATTATGTTTACCAGATGCACAAGAAATGAAAAGGATGGAGATCAATTTCTCGGTTTTTATCTGTGAAGTTCCAATTCTTGATAATCAAATGCCTAAGACCTCATATGTTGCAAGTTGTAGTGCTTCCTGATAACCATAATGGTTATCAGTTGGATTAATATGTGTGTTATATTTCGGCCTGGGATCGCTGGACTTGCCGCTTCTGGCCAGATTGTATCTGTCCGATTTGCGTATAGACGCATGGTTCAGTGGGTTAACCATGGTTCAACATGGGGGTGCTACCTACTTGATGCGGCAACTAGATTATGTTGGTCAAGTGTTATAATTAATTATGTGGAGTTTATTTTGTAGATAGTAACATGATCTTTGCTGCTTTGCATCTCTGATGAGTATCTGCTAATTACGTAGAGACTCATAATTTATGCCCCAAATTTGGACTATCAATTTGAAATCTAAATTTTTTAGATATTACTTCAATGTAGGTTTCCCTTAAAAGCTGTGAAGGTGATGCACACGGTTTCCTTGAGAACTGAGGCAGCTATGGTTCCAGGTGAAACACCGGCCAATCTCGGCAGGGCCTTCAAGGTTACCTACTGATCATTTAATTAATTATGTTTACATGACAAGACCTTTTATTAGGTACGGGAATTTTTTTTCTTATATTCCTTGACAGAACTATCTTCTGCCCTGTAGAACCATATGAGTGAAATGTTTGCATTTCATGCAACAATGATGTCCAACACTCTCGGCACTTCCATTGTGGTTTTCACCCAAACTGGTTTCATGGCAATCCTACTGAGCCACTACCGGCCTTCTGGCACCATATACGCTTTTACAAATGAGTAAGTTTCCATGCACATTCTCTTCGTTAAACTCTATTAGTTATTCCTCATCAAAGCAAATTCAACTCGAAGAGGCAGTAATACTTCCCTTCAGAATTATTTGAACCCATCATTAGAAGTGATCTACTTCGTTATATCTATTCAGTTTGCTATGTTTGGTGACTTATTGCTGCTAATAAATCATATGAATGAAGAAATTTGAGTCTTGTTGACTCTATAATGAATTTTACTTTAATCAATGCACAGGGAAAGAGTAAGACAGAGACTTGCTCTATACCAAGGCGTATGCCCCATATATATGGAGTTCTCAAATGATGCGGAGGAAACTTTCGAGAGTGCCTTATCGTTATTACAGGTAATTAAATTCTTCCACGTCATTTTCAGAGACTACCGGTGTCATTTCATTAGTTATCCCCACCGACTAATCGTATTTGGGTGAACCTCACACACATCTGTTATGGAGCACTGTTTGGAGATCTACTCCTTCATTACCTAGTCACATTCATGTCAATCCTCAAAGAGCAGCCATTCAAACTTCATTTTTTTTTCTTAATAATTTTAAACGCATTATTTGTAACCTTGCTGAGTCCTGGTGTCGAAGTTCAAACTTGCAAAAAATCCAGTGAGTTTTACCTCTGCTGCATCGAGGTATGCCCTCTGATGTATTATTTAAGGAGTAAAGGAGTTTGAGCCCTAATTTGGTGCACTAATCCTCTACATGACCTTTATGAGATCTAACCAAGTTCCCCTGTTGACCGAGTTGTCTAGTGGACTGTGACTCTTTGTATTGAACTAATAAATCTCCTGTGCGATAAACAGAAGAGAAAGTCGATAACTTTGTCTCTGCAAATTCCCTTGCTTTCGGACCTGCTGGATCTTTTTGAGTTTCACCTATTATACATAGCTCATAGTCTTAAGAGTTGGGATCGGCCGATCCACCTGAGTGATACGTGGATGAGCTACATTTTTGAGTGGCTTGAGTCGATCCCAACAAAGCCCAAGTTGCTTTTTATGTTTTAACCGTTGAAATTTAATTTGAAGTATTGGAGTTTGTAGCAAACGTTTGTGAAATCTCTCAGGTTGAAGTATTTCATTATTTTGTGTTTCTGAATCATGTGGTGTTTCTTGTTCAGGAGCATGGGATGGTAAAGAAAGGGGAAGAGGTTGCTCTAGTGCAGAGTGGGAAGCAACCAATTTGGCGGTTCCAGTCTACTCACAATATCCAGGTCAGGCAAGTCTAATTCTGATACACCAAAGAATAACTACAACTGATCAGACTTCGCCTACCCTTTGGCATATGTTTTCTGCCATTTTCATTCGATGGGAGTTTTCGCCAGAAGAGTCCCTTTCTCTCATGAATGGAGTCGCCAGAAGAGTCCCTTCTCTCATGAATGGAGAGGTCTTTTGTCTCCTTGTTAGCTTCATCGCATATTTATATTTTAGTTTCTTTTTGAGGTGGGATTATTTATGAACTCTTAATTTAAGCTCTTATGGGAATGTTTTTTTTTTTTTATGAAGTTGGAAATGTTTTTGTTAGTTGACAGTTTTGAGTAAAAGATAAATTGGTTGATAGTCTGAATTTCTATCTGAACTATTGTCCCTTTAATCAGATTATCTTAAAATCTAAATCCAGCAGATCTGGTTTAATCTTGGGGACCAGAAAGAGTTGACCGAACTTCATCTATTAGGGCAACTCCAATATAGGGGCTAGGACTCTGAATTTTGGGAGGCGGGAGTTTAATGTCGGGCTCCAAAAAACCAAATTATATATGTGCGTGATGTGCGTGTGCAGATTCTTGATTTCAATTTTCAACTATAAATTATTAATTTGATATTATTCTACAGCAATTGAGAATTTAAAAAAATAGTTGAAGAGAGAAACAAAAAAAATGATTGGGTGGGATCCACCCAAATGTGACGGTTGAGGAGTTTCCGAACGGTCACATTTGGGGCTAGAAACTCAAGGGTGGGGCTCCCGGTTTGGAGCTCCATGCAGCTGGGTGGGACTCTCAAATTTGAATTCAGGAGTCCCGACTAGAAACTCGAGGGTGGGGCTCCCCGTTTGGAGCTCCATGGAGCTGGGTGGGACTGTCAAATTTGAATTCGGGAGCCCCACCAGCTCCCGAATTAGAGTTGCCCTTATGTTCCGGAAAGCTTTTTCTCTGTTTAATAATTTAAATGACATTTGTACATAATTGATTATTATATGATAATTTGGAATCTTTATTGTAAAATAAAGATTATGTGAAAGTAATGATACAACTAACGTAATTGCATCGTACATAAGTTCTATCCTTTCGCTCGAAAAAAAACTATCTCGTGAAGATGGCAAAAGTAGACTGACATTTGTGACTTTTAACAAAGAGGCTTGTAGTCAACACTTGCTTGTGAAGTTGTTGAAAATGTTGACATAAATTTCAAAACTCTGGAGGTCACAGGTTCGATTTTGACAGACGGTTGAATCCAGTTATCGTGCTTATCACATCTTCCTGATGTATCAATGCCTTGTAACGACTAACGTAGATCGTAGTCGTTTTCTCAAAACAAAAAAAATTAGAGGCTTGTAGAAGAACATTACTTGACATGCTCACCCGAGATGTTTTTTACAAGGGGTTCTCTTCATTCGAATAAGTTGTTTTGTTCATACACCCAATCTCATTGTTCTGCTACTTAAGGAGAACTAGAAGGGACACTTAATTCTAGGAGTACGGAGAATGAACTACTAGAATTTGAGACATGGTGCGGTATGTTAGCTCCTCTTCTACGAAAATATAGAATCTAGGACATGTTCCAAAAGAGAAAGATAAAATCAAAGAATATCATACACGAGATGTCTTAGCAATATCTTTTTCTACTGTTGCTTCTAAATCAACTTGGACGATCCATTTCTAAGTAGTTCGTCTCCAAACACACTTTTGAGGCATTGATTTACAATCAAAATAGGGTGAGACAGCGACAGTAATTAACTAACGAATACTTCTATGGCTGAGGTTGAGGATCTCGAGACAGGAAACGTAATGTCTGACTTAATGTTATTGACATTATGTAATATTGTTATTTGATGTTTTCCTTTTATCTACTGGCAGAATCCTCATATCTCAAACTAATTAAAATTTAATGAGCATGAAATGTTGAAACAAAGAACCATACACTAGTGTCTCTTTGGTGATACATTTAGTTTGATTGTATCTTTAAGTTTCCAGGGAGAACACATTGATTTCATGAAGAACAAACGATTACCGGTCGCTGATTAAGTATCTAGTAGTGGTTAATCAACCAATGTGCAAGAGATAAATTTTGGTCAAAAGACAAGTTTGAATGATATAATACATCATGACCACACAATGTAACTGCTCATCTTTATCAAAAGTAAAGCCCCAAGTTTTCCATAAGAACCTAAACAATTTATATTTACAATTGGATGAAACCCTAATTAACACCACAAAACACTAACCAAACCTCACGTTATTATTTCGGAGTGTCAAACATACAACTCCTTTGAGTTCTAACCATTAAAAATCAAAAGGTTAGACAGCTTTATTCATCTATTCATGTGCAAATGATAAGCAACTTATCCAACGACAACACGGTGACATAGTGGAATGTCCTTGCAAACACCAAATCAAAAAAGAGAGGGAGAGTAGAAGAAACCTTAGATTTATCGCTTACATCCAACGGTGAGGTGTCGTATCAGAAGGTCCGTCTCGCTCCGAAGAACCACCTGCTGCTTGATTATGGTTACTTGACAGCATTGCCATCAGACTTCCTCCATGAACCCTACCTTCTGGAACCGAAACTAAACCAGGTATCGTGCCCCTTGTATGGATTGGCAAATGAGCTTCTGCCCACAACTGTAAAGAGATGCCCAAATGGTTTCCACTATAACCTGCAAATGCGTTACCAACATCCCCACTTTCAGTAACTTCTATCTGCATGTCCTCGCCAGTGATAACCTCTTTCAATTTATCGTTCTTCCCAGTTTTCCGGTTCTGAACAGTAGGACCAAGACTGCCAACACCATGGACACGTTTGTCTTGCACCAGGGCACTATGAGAAGCACATAGACCAGTCTTCCCTCTAGCAAACCGGTCACAAGGAGTATCAGCTTCCCTTCCAAATTCCGATCCAAGCTGACCCCAGGAGCACCTTTTGCCTCCGCCATGTGCTTTGCAAAAATCAGTGCTTCCTTGCGCACTCTTCCCACACCCCTCGAACTTGCATCTTTTACCACCTCCATGACGAACACAAAAGTCTGTTCGTCCTCTCGCACTCTTAGTGCATTCTGGTATTGCGCATCTTTTGCCACCTCCATGAGCCACACAATAAAGGGTACCTCCATGAACACTCTTAGGACAGACTCCATCACCTTGGAACGAGCATCTCCTTCCACCACCATGTCCTTTACAGAAAGGTGTGCTTCCTTCAGCACCTTTAGTGCACCCCAGAACTGTGCATCTCTTGCCTCCGCCGTGAGCTTTGCAGAAATTGGTGCTCCCTTGTGCTCCTTTTGTGCATTCAGAAACCTGGCAACGCCGACCACCACCATGAGATATGCAGAGACCAGAGAAACCTTCTGCACTTTTCGTGCAATTTTCCATTTGGCATCTCTTACCACCTCCATGGCGGATGCAAAGTCCAGATCTTCCTCTTGCTGCTCGACTACAACCCTCGTTACTGCATCGTCTGCCACCACCATGAGCGATGCAGTGGTCAGTTCGGCCTTCAGCACTCTTTGTGCACCCAAGATATTGACAACGTCTGCCACCACCATGAGCCTTGCAGTAGACTGTCCGACCCTCAGCTCCTTTGTGGCAGCCTGCTTTCTGACACCTCCGACCACCACCGTGGGCGATACAGAGACCAGAAGCACCTCTAGCTCCCTTCTCACACCCCTGAAACTGGCAGGTCTTTGAATTGCAGTTTCGTTGAAGCAGTTCAGTAAGCCCAGAAGTGCAGGTGTCTAAGCTTTTTGGTGTAGTTACCATGGTTGATGATAGGTCAAGAACAACTGCCTCTGGAGTGCTTTTGGTGGGAATCTGGTTACATGAGAACCTAGCTTCTGCATTTTGTGGACTTTGTGCTGGAGGCATGGCGTGCTTAAGTTGCCAGGATGATGACATTGATCCTTCATCTACATGCTCGGCTGTGCTCATCACTAGAGGAATATCTATGCAAGACTTACGTCTGGTTGAGCCACAAGTAATACTGGTAACATCAGATTCAGCAAATCCTGTTGAGAGACTTAATTCGAGCCCAAACTTGGGTTTCACATTCTGGGTTTTAGAATTCAATTTCGAAGGTTTCTTTGGGATAGTAGATTTTTCATTGCCAAGATGGAGATCGAAGTCCAAATAGATATCCATGGAAGATGACGAGTCAGTTTCTTTGGCAGAGGAGATGGTTGTACAAGCTGTTGCTGAACTCTCCTTGCTATCTGAGGAACTTGGAGAAGGACCTAATCCAAGACAAAGAGAAGAACCATCTTGTGGTCCAGTTTTTCCATTGATCGCATTCCACTTCCTCTTAATCCCTTGTGGCACAGGAAAGCAAGAGGCTGAAGCAATAGGAGAGTGAAGCCGCAAATCAGTGTCGATAGAAAAATTAGCTGCAACTCCTCCACCTCGAACAACTTTGCTCAAAGTTTCAAAAGCATTTGATGATGCCTTAGCTAAGAACCCCACTTGCTCAAACCTATTTCTATTTGTATCCATGTACTGTTTATTTGTTAATCTAACTTCTGATATAAATTAAACCTATCTATTTACAATAAATAGCAGTCTGCTTTATTCCTAGGTAAGAAAAAAGAGAAACAAAACTACGGCTAGAAGACTTGAATACAAGTCAGCCCACCCCCACTAACAAACCCTGATGTATCACAACGATCCATTTCTGAGGAGGAAGAAGACAATGTTGCTAGTCAATCACTGAATAGGAAGACAAATCAAACATCAATTAATATCTTCACAATAGCGCTGTTGCATTTAATCATCCTGTTCCATAACGACAAAAAAAAAGATCGGATTAGTTAAATCATCCGATTGCATGGAAGTGTCTCGTATCCTTTTCTACATAGGGAACGGAAATAATGAAGAAAAGAAAACACAAAATTTAATGCTTCTTTCTGAATGGTAAGCACATTAGGGGAAATAATCAAACTGTTTGCAGCTTTAATCATGTATACTATGATACACGAACATCATTTGTCAGTCAATATCTTCTGATATGATATGGGAGCAATAATACAGCAAAGAGATGCAAGCAAATGCTGACATGATAGCAAAGAATAAAATTTTCACTAGTAACACTCGTACTGATCCTGTAACTGGGGTAGTAGATTTTCACCTTCAAAAGCTTACCTTTCAAAATCTTTATGACACGTTCTTCTTACCCAGTCTCCGGTTCCTTTCTACTTTTCTTTCTTAAGTAAATAAACTTATTCTCCACACTTGTGATAAACCGAGTCCTAAGAATACTATATAATATATCTTTAACCCCACACGAGAACAAGAAGAGCCAACAACAAGTACTGAAGAAGGGCGGGCCTAATGTCACCGCGAGCAAACTCTAGGATGAAACACAACTGCCCAAAACCCTAACATATCAGTGAATCATGTCCTACTAATGAGCTAAAGTGTACCTCGGGTATTCGGGTGAACACAACGAAGACGATCAGCCTACGAAAACTATCAAATGTAAACCTAATATTCTTCTTCCATTTTAATTCTAAAAAAATTATCACAGATTCTTAAAATCAATTAAGTCTTGTGTATTAGTGAGAGCTGATTTAGATAGATCTGATTCAATTCATCTATTTACAAGTGCAAAATGACTAATTTCTCTTGGAGAATCTAAAATTAGTGGAAGATAGTTAATCATCATACACAAGAACAAATATCCAAGTTTACTACAATTACTAGGGTTTTAATCAGGAAACTAAGTAATGACTCTCAATTATGATTAAAACAACAAAAGGGAAGGAAAAAAAAATGAAATTTCAGAGTTAGAAGCGATCAAAATACCTTCAAATCGGCAGGGGTTTTAATTACACTGATAATCTTCTAACAGAGTAATGGGCGAATTGTAGGAAATCAAATTTAGGGTTTTCAAATGCCGAAAGTGGAAGGCCACTAAATCAGTAGTGGGGAGGAGGTGAAGAAACGGGTGAAAAAGGAAGGAAGGAATACACAAATAAGAAGAAAGAGCGCACGTTAAGAAAACAATGAAGAAGGCGTAGGTTAAGGCTGAAAAGCGGTTGTTTCTAGCCTTCGTTGTTAAGATGGACGGTTGGATTTTGTTAGTTTGTTTCTGTCTGCGTGGCGATTCGATATTGTCAAACGCGACATTTTACATGTCATCCATGACGTCAATCTCTCCACGTAGTTGTAGGCTCGCCGCCACTCTTTGTGCCTTCCCCCTATGGGTCCCTCACTAAGATATTTTTGATTAGGGATGCTTCTATAGGCCCCCGATTCGTTTTGACCATAACACTCTCCAAAAGCGCCCTTCCCCCAAAATAGTCCTGTTCGAGAAAATAAGCATACTCTTAGCTGAATAGTCCTAGTGGTTTTTTATTTGAAATTGTCAACCGGAAATAGTCATAGTGGTCTTTGATGATGTTGTAAAATCGTCCAACTGTGGTTTCCATTGATCAGACATTAGCTTGATGATAGTCATGTGGCATAGTCGTTAATAAAAATATTTCTCATCACGATCATATCTCCGTAGGGATCGTGTCTTGTGATACAGAAAGCTGATATTCGACACTATTTGGCCTACTGTCTAACTCCTACTTCATTCAAGTAAAGCACAATGTAAGGTGTTGAGCTTACTTCTGTACACTTTTTTAATCCCTAGCTCAAGTGGCAGAGTATCTTCGGATCCACTTCTCTGCTTGTATTCATGTCATGATAGAGTTGTAGGTGCCTATAGACTCAGATTCGACCTCCCAACAATCTCTCTGTTTAGAGTTGGGATAGGTGGCAGAGCTCTTTCTGGTCTGCCTCTCTGTTGACCCTATCGAAGATTCATACTTGTGTTATGTGGGATACAACACGTGTTGCTCTGGTCCATCTTTAAATTTCTTGACTGGTCAACGATGACCAACATTTGGTTCATCATAAGTCCTCCACTGTCCTTCGCAAAATTGATGATGTCGAAATATTTCTAAAAAAATGATATCAGTGTGAACTATAGTGAATGTCCTTCCTTGAGCCAAATATGATTCGACATTGGGGGCCTGCAAAAAAGGCACTTTGACGCTCAGTTCAGTCAAATGTTCCATGTTATGAAGTAATTTAGTTAAAGTGTGTAAGAAATTCCCCTTTTTAAGCAATTCTAATATGTTTATATAGGTTCAAAGGGCAGTAGCAAAGCACCTGCTGGGACGATCGATGTAGTGTGAAAACACTTGTGTTAGAACTAAAAGTCGCGGAAGCTACCGAACCTATCCTATAAATTGATCCGATCCTGAAGATTAATCGAAAAGCTAAGCCAAAATCAAATATGCGAACAGAATTTAACGAGGTTCGGCTTTAAAGCCTACGTCCTCGGGCGAACAAGAAATCTTTATTGAAGGATAGATGAAGACGACTCACACAACCCGCAAGTTCGTCCCAAGATGATACCGTATAGAATTAACCTTCTATACTAAATCTTCGACGACCGAGAAATTAAACACCGCTCAAAACTATGAACAAATTTCTCTCTCACTTGCTCCCTCTCTAGCTCTCTCTAAAGAAGAGTTGTTGTTGAGTTGTTTTTTGATTGTGTTGATGGTGATGTTTTGATTAAGCACTCAATCCCTCCTATTTATATATTATATAAGCCGGTGGAATTGAAACCGCCATCCATCAATTTGGAAATTTGCTTCAATTGGAAATCCCAATTCAGAACCGCCTATATCCAAAACCGCCACAAGCCATCTTTCACAAACCGCCTCCAAGAAACCGCCTATACCCTCTCACAATTCTCCACCTCGTACACAATTTGATACACTTCAAATTTTGGACGAACACCAGGATACTCCTTGTAAGATATATCTGCTTCTTGTAGCTTCATCTGACTGCACCATATGACCATGGCTGCCTACGTACCCTTTTACAGGATCAAGCCTACCGTAGTTCTACCAACTCTTCACATAAAGATTACCTTGTCGCCATTACGCCCTTTCGGGCAACTTAACACGAGCCGATTTGCAGCAATTCCAGACAATGCTGAAACTTGCTACACGTCACCACTTTAGTCAACATGTCCGTGGGATTCTCATCTGTGTGTACCTTCATGAGAGCAACATCACCTTCCTCTATGACATCTCGTACAAAGTGATACCTGACATCGATATGCTTAGTGCGAGCATGATGAACCTGATTCTTCGCCAAGTGGATCGCACTTTGACTATCACACCATAAATCTACGTGCTCCTGCTTAATCCCTAGATCATCCAGAAGACCCCACAACCACAATGCTTCCTTTACACCCTCGGCCATAGTCATATACTCGACCTCCGTAGTAGATAACGCAACTGTAGATTGTAACATCGATCGCCAACTAACTGGAGCACCATGTACCCTAAATACATAACCAATAGTAGATCGTCTTCTATCTAGATCGCCAGCATAATCCGAGTCAACATAACCGCTTACCTGACATGTGTCTCCACCAAAGCACAAACCCGTATCAACGGTACCCTTCAAGTACCTCAACACCCACTTCACAGCTTCCCAATGTGTCTTCCCCGGGTTTGCCATAAACTTACTAACCACACTGACCGCTTGTGAAATATCCGGACAAGTACACACCATAGCGTACATCAAACTGCCAACTGCACTAGCATACGGTACACGATCCATATGATCCTTCGCCACCGTAGTATTGTGAGATTGTTTTCCCGAGAGCCTGAAGTGTGGTGCCAAAGGTGTTGACACCGCCTTCGCATTCTGCATCCCGAATCGAGAAACTACTCGTTCGATGTAATTTTTCTGACTCAAGTACAGTTTCTTACTTGACCTCTCTCTCTTAATCTCCATTCCCAGTATCTTCTTTGCAGCGCCCATGTCTTTCATCTCAAACTCTTGACTGAGTTGAGATTTCAACTTATCTATCTCCACCATGCTTCGAGAAGCAATAAGCATGTCATCCACATACAAAAGGAGATAAATAAAGTCACCTTTGCGAAGCTTCTTGATGTATACACTGTTGGGATTTAAACCCTTATACTAGTGTTTATAGCGGAAATAAGACATCTAATGTCTACACTAGTATCCCCAGGATCACATGCAAGACTAGTAATTAAACTAATGGAGATAGTAGATTACCTTAATCGCTTTTCCCTCGAACTAGTTGAATTGATTGAAGAAGACCAAGAGCTTCAAGTGTAGCTCCTCTACTTGGAACACAAGCAATCAATTTAATCTCCCACCTTGTTGTATAGCTAGCACACCAATGGTGGTTGGAAAGAAGAACACCTTCTTCTTTGACTAGATAGATAGTTAATGGGAATTAGCTCACTTTCTCCTCTCTACTTGATGTGGTAGAGTAAGAAAGCTTAGAGAGAAATTCCACACCTTATTCTCTGCCCTAAGAGTGTTTATATAGAACCCTAATAAGAATCCACCTCCTTTTAGGTTTCCTAAAACACCCTTTAGAATAAGATTTAGGGAAATAGTCGAAAATAGCAACTATTGATATTTTCTCAATTCCCTAAGGAGATGACGTCCAAACCCAGCCAAAATTGGCAGATTTAATTTTCATAACATAAGGAAACGTCCCTCCAAAAATCAGCCCAATCCGAGCCCTAGAAGTGCCCGAATCGGCTAAGGCCCAAAAACCCTGTTTTTGGCCTTTTTGTACTATCTTTGCCTAATTCCTTTTTAGGCCTATGAGATATGTTTATGGGACACTCCCATGATTATATCTCACTCCCACTAGTCATATCCTAGATCAATTTGACACTCTTATGTGTAACCCGTTGTAGGATCCGATCGAAGTTAGCCGCGAATTACTTCGTAATTCGACGATCGTAGTTGGTCTCTAGCTACAACTCTACGATCCCTAAAGAAATCGGACTTGATGATCTTCCACATCAATTGTCCTATCCGACAAATTGTTCGCATTGTCACCTTGGTCGAAGGACATCTCCTTCAACTCCTTCAGACTCCCACTTGGACTTAGAACAAGTGCAATGCCTCGATTCCCGTGTCAATTTAGTATCCCATCTGATACGTCATGTCATTCAGACTTTCTTGATATCCGAGTACAACTGTAAAAGACAAACGATTAACTTTTAATCCGTTTGAGCGCGGCCACGCATTTTCAGTTGCTACTCATCAAGTGGCCTTGAGACACTTTGTACCTAATGTGATTAGGGTGACACAATCCATTCTTGCGCTCCCACTTAACTTCATGTCTATCCTGTCCTTCCCAGTATCCGTCTTTATAACCTCCTTTTACGGCGCGGCGTTTGACGGAACCAAAGTCGGGCATTCCTTACATAAGATGAGTGGAGCACTCATGTTTTGAGGAATCTCTCCAATTGTCTTTATGAGAAGTATTGACGTTCATCACGAGTGATGTACTTCTCATTTGAGGGTTATCCAGTGTGTAAACCTTTTACACACCCACGTAGTCGAATAGAATATACTATTCCTATAGCCCATGAAACTGCGCTATCCCATCGACTCCCGTGCTAGTCTTCGTGAGTCATTGTTGTCCATGCAATGACCTGGACCAGGGTTTTTGATAATAAATATTCCAAGTTCACTTAATAGGGTTTCATTCATCAGATCACGTATCTGACAAACCTATTCGGAATGTTTTATTATCGATGGACTGTCGTTTAAATACTAAACCAAATTTAGACGACTTGTGAAATAACTCTATTATTTCTGATAACGAGAGTTGTAAATCTGAACCTCTTCCGTAAAACTCTTTTTACCCACTCAGTTTTACTCGTCGAGGTTTATTCCAAATTTACCTCATGCCTTAGACTGTGTATGAGTCTCATACTATGTCTTAGGTGACAGTTTAGTTTGACTACGTATGTAGTCCGTTTTTAAACTTTGCTAATTATCAATTAATTTGAAGATTGCTTACTTCAACCTTGATAATTTCTAGTAACTTTTACTAGAGTTAAGGCTTTTAATTCTTTATGTAGTATTTGCAACAGTTCCCGGCTTAAAACACTTTTAGCCTACTTTCCTTCCACGTCTGAAAGTTTGCTACGATGACATGTTCAACTTTTGTACTACTTCATCCTTTAGCCTTCTAGGATGTTTCTATGTAGTGTTTCGGTTTTCAAATCCGAATTTGGATATTCAAATGCTAATCATATCCAATATGATTGACTTTATGTATTTGAACATAAATCTCCCTCTCATGCTTGTTTGCTACATCGGTGTCATTTAAAACTCTGATTTAGCAACGCTCTTAGTCATGAGTTTTGGGTCGAAATTCTTTTAGACTTTCCGAGTCTTAGATTTTCTGTTTCGGATCTCAAGCATCTCAGCGTACTGAGTCTCTCCAATCCTATCATCCTTTTGATCTATGTTTATAGATCTTCAGATGCCCAAAATGGCATTTCATCCTTGTGTGTGGTCCTTTTATTGAGTCAGTGTGTTCACTGTTACACAACATCTTATGTCGTACTCAATCTTTTGTATGTACTCAGCATACGGACCCGGAAGGTTTGTTTCTCCCACTTGCCTTCTTGAAACTCGTGATTCAAGATTTTCTTCATTCCTCAGGAATCAAACTTCTTTGATTGCCTTTTTGAATCGAAGGTTCTAACTCTTGCGTGCTTTTAATCCGTCGATAGATTTTTGAAGCATGCTTATGAACATAACTTGATTGGAAAAATCTTATTCTTTTTGTCTAGTTTCGGGAAACATGAATGTTTCCATCCTTCTCAGTTTTCTACTTTGGAAAACCAATTTAGGTCTTCTGTTGACTTAAATTATCAAGCTTCATGTCTTGACGAGATATGGTTGGCTTCTAGCCAAAATCTAGAGTCAGTTTCCGTTTCTGCGCAGGTCTTTTATCTCTTCAGAAATAACCTTTATTTTCTGAGTCTTTAAGATTTTATTTTGACCTTTCAGGGCTTTTGAACAACAACTTCGAGTTATCTCAACTACTTTGAGATATTCCTTTAGAGACACTTTCACTCGCTTTGAGAGTTCTCCTGCGAATGTCATTCGCTTTTGTGCGGTGGGTTTACAAGATCATATCTTTAACCTTTCCTTTTTCGAGGAGCCGCAGTTTGTTGCTCTTGGTCGAATTTAATCGTCTTGTACAAGTTTCATGATTGTTCTTCATGACCCTCCATGATTTTTCACATGATCGAATTAAATCGACTTGTACTTTTTCTCCCACTTATTCTTGTAATAATTAGTACTTTTCTCCAAGACTTTTAGGTGTGCTAATTACTAGAAGAATACTATCATGAGCAGCAAACACTTTGTTCTCTTGATTGGTTGTGGAAAAAGCCCAAATTTCTTCTAAAGAAATTGCGTCAGACTTTAGCAAATTTTTGTAATGCGTTTACAAGCTTAGCTGTTAGACGGACTTTGGTAAGTGTGAAAACAATCGTTTCTAGAATATGTCCAAAAATATTCGGAAGACTGGCTTAAACCCATCTTTGATCGAATTATGCATAGCAATGTTCGATTACTCCCACTGAATCCACCATCCCTCAGATGTGTTCCATGGAGCGAGTTGGGAAACAGTTTCTCAACTCCTTTGATGGTTATCAAGTATTTGACTCAAGTTTTTACCACTCCAATCTAATTGGATGACTTAAACTCTCTTGTCAAAATTGATTTTTTTTACTTCAGTTTGTACTTTGTTTGAACCTTTCAAACATTCCGACTTATACTTTATGATTTGTACGTTTCCATACTTCATGAAGTTGTCAGAGTACGTATTTGAAGTTTCTCTCGTTAGCTTCTGCAAGTAAACTTATAGGTCTGCATAACACTGTATGAGTCCTAATAGATTACCAGTCTCTATGCCTTTTGAAAAGGGTGACTTTGTCAATTCAGTCCTTAAGACCTAATTGACAATGCTGAAGTTTAATGAGTTTGAATCTCTTGATTTTAGCCATTATCAATGTTAACCTTCAGTTAATTTTACCACTGGTTTAAAACATCATATGTTTCTAGAAGAACAAAATAATCACTATTAAGTTCTAAGCTAGATCAGTGTCTAATAGAAGACTTTGATCCCTTTCAGCATCCCTAGCATTACTGTTTCTGCTCCCTCTTGGATCTTTATTTCTTTTAATCAAGTATGTAATTCCCTTAAGCTCCCACTGAGCCGCTCATCTGGTCTTAAATACCTGATGAAGGAATTTTACGATACTTGTTTTTAACTTTGTTAGCAAGGATACGGAACCGGAATTCATAATTCCATTCCTTTTGTCCTCCAGGTGCTAAAGGTAGTTTCCTTTTAAATGGTCTAGCCATTGTTTTAGAAACATTCACAGTAATGAGGAATACTCTTGATCATGTACTCGGCAACTGCTTTTCTTTGATCAAATGTTTGTCTCACTTGACTGATCCTTTTGCCCTTTTGAATCTCAAGATCTCTTTCTTAGATTCTTTGTACCAAATCTCAAGAACCTTTCTTAGACTGGATATTCCCGTATGTTCTGCTCAGTTTGTTTGTAACAACCTGAGTGACTCATCTAGGGTCTTTATCAATCTTTGTTCAATCGATATTGAATTGGGTGATAGATGTATTCTGTTGTCTTCCCTTAGGATGATTTTCAGATTGCCTTGGAGGTCTCGTACCTCTCCATTTATGACTTCTGTAGGAATTTCTTCCTTAGTTTGTCTTAATGGTTATGCTAGCATTCATTACTCTTCCAAAGAGAATTTTATACGATTGCTTGCAAATGGCTTTTGACCATCTCTTGTATGAGTCAACATTGGGATTGGGTATTCTAGTGACCTTCCTTTTGAATCTGAGAACTATTCTCGGATTCATTCTTCCATTCTAGGAAGTTGATCAGCACCTCCCTTAGGTGTGATTCAATGTTGAAATCGTTTGTGTCATCCTAAAACTACATGAAGAAATGGCAAAGTTTTAAAACTCGTTATCGTTTTTGAAAAACTTAGTTTTCCCACATTATTCAATAAAATCGTCCCCGATTGAATAAGTGATTCCAAGATCCCACTTCTTCGGAGTGAAGTGGACTTTGGCCCTGCCCTCCACTTCCGTCGTCCTAGGTGAGTGAACTACTTCACTGATCATACCCTTATGACTCTTGGTTCATAGATAGTCATTGATGAATGACTAATCTATCCTTTTGCCTCGAGTATCCAAGACTCTCTTGCTGATCTCGTTGAGTAGAACCATTTAGACGTGTAGGCCTCTTCTATAGACCTACCCGCATTGTCCCAAGGTAGAGGAGGTACTCTGCTTTGGCCGACCCACCTTCCTCGAACAAGGGCGCAACGAGTGTCTTAATCTGGATAGGCGATTACTCAAGATTACTTTTGGGGACTTTTACGCTAGTCTGGCGTTTGTTATAGTGAACTATTTAGCCTAACTAGCATCCACGACATAAAGCGTAAATAAGTAAGTAAATGCGCGCGAGAATGTAAATCAAGCAGACATGGATCCTAGTATGGCCCCTAACCTAGAAGATCTAATCTCCTTTGGTTTTCTTCTTGTTTCGCCTTTTGGTTCGTCTTAGATCGGCATCTTTGAACCTCCATTGATTTACCCCACTCGCCTTTGGATCTCATCCTCGAGTTTCTTCAATGGACTCATAGACCCTAAACTCTAATTACAAGACTCTAACGATTCGCAGATCGTATAAACTTGAAATTAAAATTAATTACAAAGCATGCACCCATCCGTGCTTAAAACAAGAATAAAGAAATAAATCTATGGCCATACTAGTTTCCCGCATTCACATCACATGCAATCATATAATATATCAAGGCTAAGAACTATATATGCATGATTATCTTGGGAGATACTTTTGTTGACATCACATGTCACATTACGGACCTTAAGTCTAAATTCGAAGAATTCAACTAATGGTGCGTTCCGATTTTATCTTTTATGATTTCTAAAATCAACTTTAAGAAAAACTCCGTTTTGGGCTCGAGAAAGCCCGGGTCAATTTCGGGAAAAATATTGGTTCGATTCTTAATGATTGCATAAACCAATTTAAAGAGAAATCCGTCTTGGCCTTCTGGATGGCCCGGATTGATTTTGGAATTATTTGGTTGGAATCGGAAGAAATTTTGGCAAAAACTCCCACTCGAATGATGGTCCCTTTTCGTGGTCCGAAAAGCCTCGAAAAAGCCCGGGACAAGTCCTAGACAAGTCCCGGCCCAAGCCCACAAAAGGGCTCGGACAAGGTCCGGACATAGCACGGCCCATAGGGCCGGCATGTCCTGGCCGAGGCCTATTAAGGCCTGGTCTCGTCCTGGCCGGAGCCAGGACGCTAGTCCATGTACCAGACGCGTCCTAGACGTGTCTGGTGCTGGACCGGACCAGCACTAGGTGTCCAAGACGCGTCTGGTGGTAGCTACTGGACGCGTCTCCAAGACGCGTCTGGTGGTAGCTACTGGACGCGTCCCAGACGCGTCCTGGTATAGCTACTACTCGTTCGATGTAATTTTTCTCACTCAAGTACAGTTTCTTACTTGACCTCTCTCTCTTAATCTCCATTCCCAGTATCTTCTTTGCAGCGCCCATGTCTTTCATCTCAAACTCTTGACTGAGTTGAGATTTCAACTTATCTATCTCCACCATGCTTCGAGAAGCAATAAGCATGTCATCCACATACAAAAGGAGATAAATAAAGTCACCTTTGCGAAGCTTCTTGATGTATACACTGTTGGGATTTAAACCCTTATACTAGTGTTTATAGCGGAAATAAGACATCTAATGTCTACACTAGTATCCCCAGGATCACATGCAAAACTAGTAATTAAACTAATGGAGATAGTAGATTACCTTAATCGCTTTTTCCTCGAACTAGTTGAATTGATTGAAGAAGACCAAGAGCTTCAAGTGTAGCTCCTCTACTTCGGACACGAGCAATCAATTTAATCTCCCACCTTGTTGTATAGCTAGCACACCAATGGTGGTTGGAAAGAAGAACACCTTCTTCTTTGACTAGATAGATAGTTAATGGGAATTAGCTCACTTTCTCCTCTCTACTTGATGTGGTAGAGTAAGAAAGCTTAGAGAGAAATTCCACACCTTATTCTCTGCCCTAAGAGTGTTTATATAGAACCCTAATAAGAATCCACCTCCTTTTAGGTTTCCTAAAACACCCTTTAGAATAAGATTTAGGGAAATAGTCGAAAATAGCAACTGTTGATATTTTCTCAATTCCCTAAGGAGATGACGTCCAAACCCAGCCAAAATTGGCAGATTTAATTTTCATAACATAAAGAAACGTCCCTCAAAAAATCAGCCAAATCCGAGCCCTAGAAGTGCCCGAATCGGCTAAGGCCCAAAAACCCTGTTTTTGGCCTTTTTGTACTATCTTTGCCTAATTCCTTTTTAGGCCTATGAGATATGTTTATGGGACACTCCCATGATTATATCTCACTCCCACTAGTCATATCCTAGATCAATTTGACACTCTTATGTGTAACCCGTTGTTGGATCCGATCGAAGTTAGCCGCGAATTACTTCGTAATTCGACGATCGTAGTTGGTCTCTAGCTACAACTCTACGATCCCTAAATCAATCGGACTTGATGATCTTCCACATCAATTGTCCTATCCGACAAATTGTTCGCATTGTCACCTTGGTCGAAGGACATCTCCTTCAACTCCTTCATACACAACAATCATAGTCACTTCTGCGAAAACCATGCTTTAGCATGAAAAAATCAAATTGTTTGTACCATTGGCGAGGGGATTGCTTCAATCCGTAAAGAGACTTCCTCAAACGACATACTTGATTTTCTTTACCCTCAACCTTGTATCCCTCGGGTTGAGCCATATAAATTTCTTCTTCCAAATCTCCGTGCAAGAAGGCGGTTTTAACATCGAGTTGTTCTAGCTCAAGATCACTATGAGCAACAATACTCAATAGCACCCGAATAGAAGTATGTTTCACGACTGGTGAGAAAATCTCATTGTAGTCGACCCCTTCTTTCTGTGCATAACCCTTGGCCACTAGTCTTGCCTTATACCTTGTACCCTTGATCTCGGAAGAATCCTCTTTCTTCTTGTACACCCATTTACAACCAATAACAGACTTACCTTCGGGCAATGGGACAACCTCCCATGTCTTGTTCTTGTGAAGAGACTTCATCTCTTCTTCCATAGCAACCAACCAACTCTCTCTTTCCTCCGCGGTAATAGCTTTTTTGAAGGTGACCGGCTCGTCGTCTTCCACCGAGAGTGCATATTCAACCACATTTGCCTGCCTGTAATGCCTAAGAGGTTTGTCTGACCCTAACCTCTGTACTGGCTTATATAACCGTTTCGGCCTAGTGTGTACCGAAACATCCTGCTGCTGTTGTTGTAAAACTTGTGTACCTTCTCCTTGAACCTCCTCATGATCGGGTTCATCAATTTCCTCATCCTGAGTACTATCCTGATGCTCCACCTGATCATGATTCCTAGAAACCCGTTGGTCTTTGGCTTCTACTTCCACTACTTGAGCTTTAGTAGACCCAACATCACCACAACTAGGCACCGTAGCTTTCGCCATAGCTACGATAGATGACTCATCAAACACCACATCTCTGCTGATTACAAACTTTTTGTCTTCCGTACACCATAGTCGATAACCCTTGACTCCTGTAGCATATCCTAAGAAAATTGCCTTATTTGCTCTATTGTCAAGTTTGTTACCTTTAACATGGTAATAGGCCGTACAACCGAAAACCCTAAGTCTCTCGTAATCTGCATGTTCAACTGACCACACCTCGTAAGGTATGCCGCCATCTAAAGAAGAATGTGGAGACCTGTTCACAATATAACAAGTTGTAGCAACATATTCTGCCCACCATTCTACGTCTAATCCCGAATTGGAGCGCATACATCTAGCCTTCTCAAGTAGTGTACGGTTCAATCTCTCTGCGACTCCATTCTGCTGAGGTGTGTTTACTACTGTCCAGTGCCTCACAATGTCTTCCTGATTACAAAACTCCTTGAATGCCCCATCCGTGTACTCGGTCCCATTATCCGATCTTAACATCTTCAGCTTTCGACCAGTTTTGTTCTCAACGATTGCTTTCCACACCAGGAACGTGTTGAATACCTCATTCTTATGCTTCAGAAAATAAAGCCAGACAAATCTCGAATGATCATCAACGAATGTAACAAAATACCTGGAACCACCCTTGGAAGGTAACTTTGCCGGTCCCCAGACATCGATATGTACGTAGTCTAATACCTCTTTGCTCCTGTGCTTGCTTGTAGAGAACGTCACCCTGTGTGCCTTCCCGAACACACAATGCTCACAAAACTCCATGCAAGGCTTCTTCATGTCCTTCAACAAGCCTTTCCCGCACATCAAAGATAGACCCTTTTCTGACATATGCCCAAGGCGCATATGCCAAAGCCTCGTACTAGCCGTTGGATCCCTTCCACTGATTCCTACTGCTACATCTCCAGTAATTGTTGTCCCCAAAAGTTTGTATAAATTACCATAACGAGTACCTCTCATTACCACCAAAGAACCCTTAATGATTTTTATGGAGCCATTCTCTATAATTATCTTACAGCCGTTCCGCTCCAACACACCAAGGGAAATTAGATTTTTCCGCAAATCGGGTATGTGTCTAACGTCCGTCAATGTTCTCACCACTCCATCGTGCATCTTGATACGTATTGTTCCGAGTCCTACAGTTTTACATATACTATCATCACCCAATATAACTGTTCCACCATCTTGAAGGAGTTGAAGGAGATGTCCTTCGACCAAGGTGACAATGCGAACAATTTGTCGGATAGGACAATTGATGTGGAAGATCATCAAGTCCGATTGATTTAGGGATCGTAGAGTTGTAGCTAGAGACCAACTACGATCGTCGAATTACGAAGTAATTCGCGGCTAACTTCGATCGGATCCTACAACGGGTTACACATAAGAGTGACAAATTGATCTAGGATATGACTAGTGGGAGTGAGATATAATCATGGGAGTGTCCCATAAACATATCTCATAGGCCTAAAAAGGAATTAGGCAAAGATAGTACAAAAAGGCCAAAAGCAGGGTTTTTGGGCCTAGGCCGATTCGGGCACTTTTAGGGCTCGGATTGGGCTGATTTTTGGAGGGACGTTTCCTTATGTTATGAACATTAAATCTGCCAATTTTGGCTGGGTTTGGACGTCATCTCCTTAGGGAATTGAGAAAATACCAATAGTTGCTATTTTCGACTATTTCCCTAAATCTTATTCTAAAGGGTGTTTTGGGAAACCTAAAAGGAGGTGGATTCTTATTAGGGTTCTATATAAACACTCTTAGGGCAGAGAATAAGGTGTGGAATTTCTCTCTAAGCTTTCTTACTCTACCACATCAAGTAGAGAGGAGAAAGTGAGCTAATTCCCATTAACTATCTATCTAGTCAAGCAAGAAGAAGGTCTTCTTATTATCCAACCACCATTGGTGTGCTAGCTATACAACAAGATGGGAGATCAAATTGATTGCTCGTGTCCCAAGTAGAGGAGCTACACTTGAAGCTCTTGGTCTTCTTCAATCAATTCAACTAGTTTGAGGGAAAAGCGATTAAGGTAATCCACTATCTCCATTAGATTAATTACTAGTTTTGCATGTGATCCTGGGAATACTAGTGTAGACATTAGATGTCATATTTCCGCTATAAACACTAGTAGAAGGGTATAAAACCCTACACATCTATACTCCTATAGGTAGTAAACCACTCCCTATTTGGACACATATGGTGTGACGCCCCTGAATCAAACATCCACTTATCGGAGATGTTCTCAGACACTTCTGTCACCGAGAAACATTCGTCAGGGTCTTCTGACACATATCCCGCCTCTTGCATCTCTTGTTTCCCTTTGTAGCCTTCGTTCTTTTGCTTCAACTTTCTCTTTGGACAAGCCGCTTTAAAGTGGCCAAGTTCACCATAACTAAAGCACGTTTTCTTGAAAGAGCCTCTAGATTTGGATCTAGATTTCCCGTCCTTTCCCCTTTCAGTACTCCTCCCCCTCGTTACAAACAACCCTTGTGCTTGTTCCTTGTCTACTCCACCTGACGCCATACTGTTAGTAGCAACCTTACGAAGGTCATCCGCTAATAACGAATTTCTCGTCTCTTCCATGCTTAGGCTATCACCAACAAGCATCAAAGTTTGAACAAGGTTCTCATAGGATTTAGGCAATGAAAGTAACAATATGAGGGCTTGGTCCTCATCCTCAACCTTAACATCAATATCCTTCAAATCTGAGATAATCCTGTCAAAACTATTTACATATTCCTGAATAGAAGAACCCTCTTCCATTCTACATGTGAATAATTTGGATTTTAAGTAGACCCGATTCGTTAAAGTTTTCGTCATGAAATTGTTTTCTAGCTTTAACCACACACTCGCCGCCGTTGTTTCTCCGTCTACTAGGAACGCCACGTCCCTCTCAAGACACAACATAATGGTTGCCCGTGCTTCGAGATCTAACTCTTCCCAATCCTCATCTGACATATCTCCTGGTTTCTTTCCCGTCAACGTCTTGTGTAATTTCTGCGAGATTAGCAGATTCTTCATCTGCATCCGCCAATAAGAAAAATTGTTTTTCCCATTGAACTTCTCTATCTCATATTTCCCTGATTTGACTGTACCACTTCTCGATCCCATCTTCTCTTCGTTCAATCTCAACAAGGCTCTGATACCAATTGTTAGAACTAAAAGTCGCGGAAGCTACCGAACCTATCCTAGAAATTGATCCGATCCTGAAGATTAATCGAAAAGCTAAGCCAAAATCAAATATGCGAACAGAATTTAACGAGGTTCGGCTTTAAAGCCTACGTCCTCGGGCGAACAAGAAATCTTTATTGAAGGATAGATGAAGACGACTCACACAACCCGCAAGTTCGTCCCAAGATGATACCGTATAGAATTAACCTTCTATACTAAATCTTCGACGACCGAGAAATTAAACACCGCTCAAAACTATGAACAAATTTCTCTCTCACTTGTTCCCTCTCTAGTTCTCTCTAAAGAAGAGTTGTTGTTGAGTTGTTTTTTGATTGTGTTGATGGTGATGTTTTGATTAAGCACTAAATCCCTCCTATTTATATATTATTATTTATATATTATATAAGCAGGTGGAATTGAAACCGCCATCCATCAATTTGGAAATTTGCTTCAATTGAAAATCCCAACCGCCTATATCCAAAACCGCCACAAGCCATCTTTCACAAACCGCCTCCAAGAAACCGCCTATACCCTCTGAGAGCCATGTATTATGGTTGTTAGAAGATAATATGTGGTCGAATGCTTATCTTTTGACAATAAAGGTTCGCGTATGAAAAATGAATCTTCGTTGTTATCTGACATTCCGTGTAATTGTTATTTTCTTCTGGCAAGGCAAAGCTCGAGGTAAAAAGCTGGCTTCCGCAAACAACTTAGCTTTGTTTCTCTGATCGGAGAAAGGCTCATGCAGAGCTGAATCAGATCCTCCTTTCTGCTTGTCTCGAGGCAAAGTAGAGTTCAAGGTGTTGATCTGACTTCTGCAGACTTCTCCACAATTCAAGGTGCCTAAGAGACTCATGACGACGTTCAACAATCACTTTGGTTAGAATTTGTCTCAGGTGGTAGAGATTTGTGGGATCCACCTCCCGATGTCTTTATCGAGGGTTTGTTCGCTGGACACATGAGTGTCGGCAAGTGTAACTCAAGTCAATCTGTTGACTTCTTGACTAGTAAAATCTGACCAATATTTAGCTCAACAGTTACAATCTTACAGTTGCTATATAGCTCAAGAGCGAGGTTTTTATTCAATAATTTGCAAGTAGGAGATCATTTGTTCAACTTTAAGTTTTATTGCAACTGTTCAACTTTAATTAACACGCGGGACTAAAGAAGACATGAATTAGCAAACTCTAAAGGCCAGAGAGAAAAAAGAATTTTTAGAAAGCCGTTTCTTTCTCCATACCTTTTGAAATGAAAGGTCAGGGTCATCTTCGTATAGTATCTCATGCAAAGGTATGTTCCCTATTCATTAGCAATCCTAATGAGATATTTTCAGTAAACTATTTAAAATATTCATTATATTGAAAATACTATTTAGTCAGGTCTAATCTTAATCTTCGTAGTCTGCTGTACTTATATTTGGTGGAAACAACTCATCCTTTGCAGGAAGTCAGGAACGATCCGGGTCCAAAACAACAGAGCAATCGTTTTGGACTCTCACGTATTTGAGGGCCTCACATTTCGAATTTTATATGTCACTTTCGATTTCCGAATAATAATTAGCAGTATTATTTTAAGTAACCTTAAAACATGATATAGGCTGTAGTTTAGTGGTTAAGAGTTTGAAAAGGATTCAAATCTTCTTCCGAGCACCATTAAGAATTTTATCTATTTTTCTGTAACATTCATTACATAAGACCCCAAATTTTGACTTCTCTAGGGGCCTCTCAAATATTTCGGACAGCCTAATCATTTGTTATTGACTATTTTTTCGCCAATAACAGATCTGTTCAGAATCCTGTTAAAGGAATTATTTTAAGGGTCATGGGCTTTTAGTCCATAATAACATAAGGGTTTAGAGCTTGTTTAAAAATAGATTTTTAGTTCTAACTCATCTTATGATAACGAAATAACCTATCCCATTACTATTAGCATCAGAAACCCACTTAAGGACGTTTCCGAGTCAGATTGGGCACTTGTGATCAACTAGAATCCTCCGATCCATTATAAAGAATCTATACCTAGAGAAAATCAGAGTCTACAGTAGTAGGTAAATTTGTTTTTTACTCCTCTCCCAGCTCCAACATTCAAAATGCCTAATTTCTTTTACTAGTTTTTTTTTGGGCAATTTACAGATATTAATTAAAGATTGCAATACGTTCTTTTGACATTTAATGGATCGAAAGGTTTAGGTTATAAGATTTATTGGAATTGGAGTCGATTTCGGATCGGTTTGACGATTCAAACCTAGAAACGAAGAAGCTCTAAAAAGAACCAAAACAAAACCTGAAGAATTAGAAACTTTAAAAAGAACCAAAAGATGAGATATAAACAAAGCGTTGAATCAATGAATCCTATATTTCGTTTTTGTTGACAAGTGAGAAGTTGAAGAACCCTCGATTTCAGTTTCAATCTTCAATCTATAAACCCTAATGCAGGCTTCTATAGTTCCTTCGCTGAATTTGCTATTAGAGAAGAGGAGAAACAAGATGATAGAGATTAGAGAGAGATGATGAAGAATTGAAGATTCAAATACTCCCAGTATGAATCACGGCTCTCTCTAGCTTTAGTCCAACTGTCAAACCCAGCTTCCCTATTCTTCTTTTCTTCCTTCTGCCGAGACTTAACATAAATTTCATGTTCAAACATAACATTAGGTGCAAGGAAAACGTAAAGTTTCAATATACAAATATTTTTAATGTGAAACATATGTAGGCCACATTCTTTTAACTCGATTCAGGCCTCGGAAATCGCAGGGCCTGCCCTAGACTTACGATCATAGTTTCTTCATGGGTTTTTTTGACAAATTACCATTGAACAAATGATTATGTAACTATGACATTGGAACCTTTACCTAATCCAAGACGTATAGATCACTATCCCTGCTTTTGAATTCAGGATTTCGACACTTGAGTCTCAAAGAACCATCATATCAAACTTTAAGAACATTTAGATACAGATATTAATTCTCTAAAATCTGCATTATTAGAAGACACTGATAACCAAAAGAGTAAGGGGAAAAGCCCACAATTACATATTTAAGGAGAAGGACTCAGTATGGGGTTTTCCATAACGAAAAATACTAGTATAAAATACAATACTGAGAGAACCTAAACCTGGAATTTACTTATATGCATGTACGTAGTCAGCATAGCATCACACGACTACAGAAAGAAGCTAAAATAGTATACAACAGTAATATTGAAAAAAACTACAGCCATACCATAGATGTGTGCACGTCATTATGTAGAACTATTGAGGAAATGAACAATTGCCTTGTCTACATCATTATCATACATAGCTAAGGCTTCAGTAACACTGTTCGATGGGAATCCCATATCCCTCAGAGTTTTGTAGCCATTAACAAATTCCCTAACCTGAAAAAATTGCGTAGTGTTTCAGCTAAATGCAGTGCACAGAAAACACATAATAAATACAGATATGGGATGTTGATTCGAGCATAAATACATGCAAGGAATATTAAGCCTCTCAATACGCAGTTATCCTGTAAACATGCCTTGTTAAATGCGCAAAACCACATAAAACCCAGCACCCACCTAAATTTTATTCAAAATTACCCACCTTTAGATTTGTAAAAAGAAGGACTAAACCCCATCGCCTTTTGATTTCTAACCTTGCAATTAGAAGAATGAGCTAGATCGGCAGTGAGGGCAGGACAGGTTAAAAGAGACTATAGTTGGAGACATGAAGTCCCTTTCCGAAAATTATTAATTGTAGAAAGAGGGCATTAGATTGGTGAAGGAAAGAAGGTAGTTGGACAGAAAGAAGGAATAATAATTCAGTCCCTCCCCAAATTCTCTCGATTTACATATAAAATGACGTTATTTTTGTGCTAGAGGGAGCACTCCCATAACAATTCTTCAAAAGATAGGGGAATAGCAGGTTATCACTAAGATTCTCGTCCTTCCTGGATGGTCCTGGCTTGTTTAATAATCCAATCAATGGAATGTTTCTATAACTTAAGTAAGACTAAGGTTGTGGTGCTACAATGTCCATCTTCAAGATTGCAAGAGATCTCAAAATTAGACTTATCGAATAATTAACTATAACCAAGTGCACTGAAAATATTTTTTACATAGGAAGACAGACAGTTACCTTGGCCGGATCATCTCCAAAGTTTGCAACTGCAATTGGCACAGCTTCTCGGTCTAATCCTGAAGCAATGTATTTGGTCACCACTGGGTCCGTGGCAGCGCCCTGTAGTATTAAATCTGGTCATATCCAGTTGTTTGCTCAATAACGATAAAATTAAAAAGAGAACATTGTCCGTGGCAGCGCCCTGTTGTCTAGGTTTTGAATGGACTGATAAAATTTAAAAGAGAACATTGTCGGTTTGCCTGATATGGTAATACCATCTTAAAAGAACTAACCTAGACAACAGACGAAAGAAGATGACACTTCAATAGGCGACCATCAAACTAGTTGTTCTGGTCAGACATTTCTCCCTCTTGTCTTCAGTTTTTGGGATCAATTTTTAAATAATATAAATATAATATACAAGGCCTTTTTTGAAAATAGAGATTGTAAATTTCACACTGTCTATCGGTTTCATGCCAATGCCCATATATACTTAAAAGACAGCAAAGATCCCTAAAACCAATGAGCTTAAAGGATTCCTTAAAGCAGAAGAAACTTTTATCCAATAACATTAAACTACAGCAATACACAGTTCCCTTACACTGAATGAATGAAAAGAAATGTCAATAAAAATTGTAAACTTTCTTAGGAGTAGCAAGTGACCAGATAAAAAAGTAACCACAATGAGCTGATATATATCACAAGCAAGATAACTATGATTTGAAACGATAATTCATTCAAAGGAAAGGGTACACTTTCTATCTGCGGTGTTGTTCAAAGCAATGACATAGTATAACCTTTGGTTGACCATCTGGGTGAAGTTGGAGAACGGATACACTGACAAAGGTGAATTTCTACAGGTGTATATCACCAACAGCGGAGCACTTATGAGAGGGGTGTTTTACTTTGGTAAATTAGTGAATTCTATGTAGAAATGAAGGTGAATCTATCAACCATCACTTCTTCCATTGTAGCCGCTCCTATGAGTTATGGGTTTACTTCCTAAACTAGATCCAAGCAGATTGGTGCAATCTAGAGATGATTTCAGACCTAATGCTTCAGTGGAAAAGGGTGAAGGTGCCTGCTACAAGAGTAAAGTTTTGGAACTTGATTCCTCAAGCAATATATTGGGCATCTAGTCTTTTGTTTTCTCATTTCATGTAAGCTAGGAGGCCATTATGACTGTTTCGTAACGAATCTACCTTAGCTAGTTCAAAACGCCAAGATTGATTGCATTTTTTAACGTTTGCTTCTTTTCTTTTTCTTTTACATGTCCCATTCATTTTCATAAAAATTAAATCGCAGTTTCAAAAACGAAAATTTAACTTAAAGCGTATGTAGCCTTTGTTTCCCTATCGCAATTAAATATCTACGAAAGATATCCCATATATAACTTGATTATCATTTTTTCTCCAATATAGAAGAGACCGAATTCCCGAAACTTCACATCAAAATGCAAAATCTATGCAATAGTTACGGTGCAGCTGATTGAAATTGAGACCACTAGAACCTCAAAAATGTCTAGTTTGTAAGTATATATCCTAACTATCATCAGAAACGTAAGAATCGAAAACAAAAAGTTGGAAGACATTGACTCGGAACGATAATTTACCATAGAAGAAGTTGATTCCACGGATCTAGGAGGGGGATTTTCAGACCCAAATCGACTCCAGTTCTGATTACCCTTTTCAGCCTCTGCAAGTATTTTCTTCTCAAAGTCGAAATCAAACTGGAAACTGCTCCGAGGGATTTCACCCACATAGGAAGACAACTGGGGCTGCAAATTTAATGAGCAAATTAAATCAAAGCGCAAAATCGATTTGATTTGGAAACAGAAGAGCATTAAGGTTAAAAAGAAAGACTTACAGGTGGAGTAATCCGATATTCCGGTTTAATGGTAACCCTAATTCCTAATCCTGCTGCAAATTAGAAAACGGGTCTCAAATATCAATTCAGTAATACCTAAAATCAAAGCAAGTAAATATATAAATCAAAAACATGGATTGATGGAGTCCAACGGTAGAGAGAGAGAGAGAGAGAGGGAGAGATGTACATGAGGCGGAAGGAGCGGAGTTCTGGTGGAAAGAAGAGGTCCGGCCGGTCGGAGGGACACCAGGATGACCGGAAGTACCGAGTCTAGGATAGAGAGAGGAAGAGTCATGGGTTGTGTTGGTTGGTCTGTACATAGGGATGTGGGCATCATATGGTGGCCCTGCTCTCGTTCTGTAATCATAATCCATTGCCGCCGGACAGACCGATCTAGAGAGAGAGAGAGAAGAAGAGAGATCGGTTTGGGTCGACAGAGTAAAAATATCCTGAAATTTGTTCAAATGCCACGCAAATTTCGTCCCAAGTGGGGAAACGGGAGATTTGTTGTTTCTATTTTTTTTTTTTTTTTTTTTTTTTAAGTTGGACTGTGGACTCTTTTTTGACGGAATCACCAAAGAATATTCTGTCTTTAAAATTATACTTTAGACAATTCCCAGTCTACCTTTATTTAATCAATATTGCATTTTTGACCCCTTTAGTTTATCTAATTCATCTTCTTCTTCTATCTTTAATCCATCTTCTCCCTCACAAACCCTAATCACTCAATCAACTAAATTGACTTTAGGATTTACACTAGTTGTTCATATTAGGTAGATTTAAACTACATATTCATCTTCTTCCTCACAAACTTAGGGAAATTTGTTGTTGGAGAATTGACTCACGGAACTGAAACACCAACTCTCTCTCAAACTACTTGTTTAGAATTTAGATGTAAAAATGAAAAACTAGCAAATCTTCTCCATCAAGTTGGTCGATCAATTAAGAAATTAAGCTAAACCTGTATTAGAAATTTGGTTTATTGATCAAATCGATCGCGCCATTTCGTTTTTATGTGCAGTTATTCGACATTCACTGACCGAATAGACTCCAGTAAGTTGTTTGTCCTTCTGTGCCTAAAATCGATTACTTCGTGTCGTTTTTTATTGAGTCAGAACAACACGTAGCTACCGATTTTATGCACAGAAGCTGGCTGAGCAAATTTCGGTTAGTTGTCATGAATTTACATGTGTTTTGTTTTGTTTGTAGGAAATAATATCTTTTTTGTGAGATGAGATCGTTGAATGTTTGGTTATTCCACGTGGGAGAATGGAAAAATGTGGATAAGAAGAATATAGATGACCTAGATCGTGGAAGTAAATTACGCCTAGTTATGGAGAAGAAGAGTATGTTCTTTAGAGGTCCAAGAACAGATACTAGATTAAGGTAGTCCCATTTATGTTGTTGTCCATTCAATATGGCTAATATCAATTTTGCAATCATGTATAGATGAATGTTTTGTATTCTTGCCGTTTTATGTAAAATTTGAATATCAATTTTGTAAAATTATGATTTTTGTTCAAGTAAGAATATGTTAAAAGTAAGGCTAGATGTACAAGGTTAGGTCGAGTTTGATAACAAAAGGTTGTTGGTTCTCGATGTTAGGCCTGAAATTCGAAGAGAATAACGTATTCTTAGCATTTCTATGTAACAACTACCTATATCATGGTTTCAATACAAATCAGTGGTTTCATGTCGAACTCCCTTGAAGGGAATTGACACGAAGCCACCGATTTGAACTCTAGTGGCTTAATGTTGAGTTATTTCAGTCCTAGTCGGTGGCTTCATGTCGAAAGTCTTTGAAGGGAATCGACACGAAACAATTGATTTGAACTCCAGTAGCTTAGGAAGTTACTGGAGTTTTAGTCGGAAGTTTCATGTTGAATGTGCTTGAAGAGAATCGTCATGAAGCTGACGATTTGATGTTCAATGATATTTTTGGTTCGTCTAAAAGTATTACTTGCCATAGGTTATTTTGACGATTGCTTTTTTGGTTCGAAATTTCGTAACGTTTCATCGAGCACTTGACTAGCAAAACTATGAGACCCACGTTTTTCTAACATGTAACTCTCTCATATTATAACGTTATAACATAAGGTTATCTCTCTAGGAATTTTTTTCAAACACTTGATTGAAAAAACTGAATATATCGGACTCACATCTTGCATATAATTATTTCTATCAGTATAGCATTATGTAATAATGTATCTCTTTTAGGAATTTCATCAAACACTTAATTGGCAACTTAAGAGATCCATATTTTCTCTTAAATGCGTCGATAGCCACTCTCTTAGGAATTTCATAAATACCAAATCGGTGGGTTTGTGTCGATCCCTTCAAGGGAGTTCGACATGAAGCCACCGATATCCACTGCAGTCGAACTCCCTTGAAGAGATTCGACATGAAGCCACCGATATAAACCATTTTACTGGTTATTACTCTCTCCCTAAAATATGACCCATTTTTGTTCTTATTACTCATGAATAACCTAAATTTACATGAGCACCACAAAGTATTTGATAACACTTTCAGTTCCATTTTCTACTTACTGAAAATAGTACCATACAATCTAATTAGATAACAAAAACAAGTATTATTGAAATAGAAAGTAAATAATTTACAATGTTATGACACAACTACTCATATCTTGTGCAATTACAAAAAAAAAGTATTAATACAACAATTTAACGAGTGAACAAAAACATTAAAATGACTCCCAACTACTACACAACAATAACAAGACTCAGTAACTAATTGTACACTGTTAACTAGAGGACATGACCCTAACAACAATCTTCATGAGTTGACCTTGGAACTGTTGTGTAGTTGTGATCCCCAGTTTCATGGACATAGAGCTCATCTCGGACATATGAAGGTGTTGAAAGGCTCACGCGACAAATCTGAAAATTTACATATAAACCACCAAGTCATAGTTCAGTCTAAACAATAAAAGGCTCAATTGATACTAACACAAGGCTCTTGATGTTACAATATAGTCATCTCTTTTTACATATCGACGAAAAAAAAATGCAGACGCTGTCTGGTATACAGTTCCACCAACACAAGATTATAGACACGCCCATGTATTTAAGCTTTGAATAACTATGATGAGCGATTTTTTCAGAAAATAGAACATAAGATATGCTCATGCTGAGTAAACCAAATATAGACAACATGAAATGATTTAATAAAACAGAGAATACATAAATACACAGATAGTAAAATAAACAATAAGTTATCTAGGGTTAATCATGTTAGCACTAAATGCATTCATGAGTTTGATGTTCATGGAGTAAGGATTGGAGGTGATAATACGAGAGAATATCAAACCTTTTGAATTTCATTTGATTTAATCATTTTATGCAGCAAATAAAGAAGGTTCTAAGAATATTCAAATAAGATAGAAATGAATCTAATTCGAATAGAAGATAAAAGCCTAATTCGTATACATAAACCCTAATGAAAACTCTCTGGCTATATCACATTTCGAGCTAAAAATCCTTTGGCTTTTGTTTTCATCATACCTCAAATTGATGATTCATGTTCAGTAAAACAATTAGGTTCATCACACCGAATATGAAAGCCTCAAATTGGTGATTCATGTCCAGTAAAAAAAAACCTAAAAATTTATGTCCAAATCAAAACCCTAAATTGATATTTCATCATACCAAATTGGAAACATAATCGTGCAATAATAACATTGAAGTCAATGAAAATACCTGTTGGAGAAAGAGATTACAAAATCGACTGCAATAATTCCAAAATTCGATTCATAGAGAGAGGGAGAGAGAGAGAATTTTGGGCCTTCCAGTGTGAACAAAACCTGGGTAGTTGATAATGATGCAAGAAGGAAAAAGATTGTAGCTCTAGTTCGGCTGGAATGAGAGAGAGATGAGTGGGTTTCGCTTGCTGATCTTATAAGGGAAGAAGAAGATGGCAAGGGTTATGTTCGGTTGCGGAAAAAGAAGAAGAAATCTAGTTTTGGGGGTAAACTGTGGATATCTAGAATTTCTAGATATCTTTTTATACAAGGGTAGGTTTGGAAGCAAAAATTTGAAAAACTTAAAAGAAGACATTTTTGCGAACATTTTCCCACTTGGGGCAAAATTGCTCAAATGCCCCCAAAGCGAGGCATTTGAGTAAATTTCCCGAAAATATAAGGGAATGGGGAAATGAAATTGCAAGCAAACACTATTTTCTTTCAACAAGACATAAAAAAATACTATTGTCCCTTGAACACAGAACGTGGAAAAGATCGTATTCTTTAACAACTTAATTATTGGTTCACCTAATCTTCATCACAATTCAAGGCGGAAATTCCGTCGAGCTCGGGAGTCTATGGATATTTCTAGTCAGGGCATTTTGAGTAATCTATGGAAAAGACCGTATTGTTCAACAAATTGATTATTGGTCCAGTTAATCTGCGTCAAAATTTGAGGTGGAAATATTTTCGAGCTCGGGAGGCTATGGGTATTTCTTGTCATGGCATTTAAGTAATCTATGTTAAAAATTAGTAGATTTTGGGGGTGTCTGGGAAAAGCTAAATTTTTCTTGTTCAAAGTCTGTTTTGGGGTATTAGTGTACAGAAAAAATAAATTTCAGATTATTCATCACAAATATTAAAAAGAAACTTAAAAATATAGTATTAAAGGCACACATCTAATATAAGGGAAAACCTGTAATTTTGTATAGGTTTGGATGACTGTGATAAATGACTTTGCAACGGTAGGACACTGGCTTGATGATAGTCATGTGGCATGACCACCAGAAGATAATCTTTGATTATGATCATAACTTCTAACGTGAACGTATCTTTTGACAAACAACTTGTATATGGGAAGTAGATCTATGACACTATCTGGTTTTCCTCATAACATCATTTTCTTGGGCAGAGTAGAGCTCAAGGTGACGAGCTTACTTTTTTATACCTCTTTACTCCGCCTCCCTGGTCAGAGCAAGACTTAGGTGACAATGCTTAGTCGGGCCACCTTTCTGATTGGCTTCATGTTATGACGGAACTTTAGGTTCGTATGAGTCTCTGACAGACAAGCCAAATAATCTATATGTGAAAATAATCGCCTTTGTAATGAACTATTGGAACCCGGTACAGAATAAGTGAAGTCGAAAAGGTACAATTGTACTATTCATAAGTTGTATATATAGTGTTACATTTGGGTTTGTATATATTGCAAATATAGAAAAGAATTTATATAGGAAATTTATTTAGGATTTCTTTCCTATTTCTTGATCCGTCAGAGATTTTTTGCTCTTTCTCTTGATACGCCAATACCCCCCGCAAGTTGGAGCAGGGGAAGAAATCTGAGTCAAGCCCAACTTGCAAAGAAGTCGTTGGAATTGATCAGAACCAAGAGGTTTGGTGAAGATATCAGCTACTTGATCAGCAGAGCGCATGTAGTGAGTATGAATGAGGCAGGAGGCAACCTTTTCACAAACAAAGTGGCAATCGATCTCGATGTGCTTGGTGCGTTCATGAAAGACCGGGTTACCAGCAATGTGTATAGCCGCTTTATTGTCACAGAAAATCGGAATTGGTTCTGGAATGGAAATGCGAAGATCTTGAAATAGGTATTTCAACCATTGGAGCTCTGCAGTAAGAGAAGCAAGAACACGGTATGCTGCCTCAGCAGAAGACCGGGAAACCGTTGGTTGTTTCTTAGAACGCCACGACAATGGACTATTACCAAGCATGGTAAAAAAACCAGTTGTAGAACGACGGCTAGTGGGACAACTTGCCCAATCAGAGTCAGTAAAACCCGAAAGGGTTAGAGTGCTCGCTGAAGAGAGGAGAATCCCGTAATTGAGAATAGCTTTAAGGTAACGTAAAACTCGTGTAGCAGCATCCATATGAACTGAGCGGGGGTGCTGCATGAACTGACTTAAATAGTTCATGAAAAAGAAGGCGCCCTATGAGACGACGAAAAGAAGTTGGATCGTCCAAAGGGGTGTCGTCAGCAGGTAAGAATTTTAAGCGTTGTTCCATAGGAAATGAACAAGGTTTGGCACCAAGGAGACTCGAATCGCGTATAATATCTAAGGTGTACTTCTGTTGACATAAGAAAATACCCTTAGGAGACTGGGAAACCTCAAGGCCAAGGAAATATTGAAGCCACCCCAAATTTTTAAGAGAAAAACGTTTCTCGAGACGGAGTCGAAGGGAATGAATTTCCTTAGTGTCATTGCCAGTGATGATGATGTCATCAACATAAACAAGAATATAAATAGAAGTCGAACCACAGGAATAACAAAAAAGAGAGTGGTAGGAGGAAGATGGAGCAAAGCCCCCAGCTTGTAAGCCGGAGGAGAGTTTGGCGAACCACTGACGAGAGGCTTTAGACCATAAAGGGATTTATGCAAGCGACAAACATGATTATCATCGCTTTTACTAAAACCGGGCGGAATGGTCATATAGACCTCCTCGTCTAAGTCACCCTGTAGGAAAGCGTTATTCACGTCTAATTGAAGTAGGGGACATCCCTTAATGGAAGCAAGAGATAATAAGACACGTACTGTCACCATTTTGGCGACAGGGGCAAGGGAGTTCGAGTCCAAGTATTATTGGTCTCGAGTGCAGAGATTTCTTTAGACATGGCATTACGCCAGATAGGAGAAGCGAAAGCGATTTTGTAAGATTTAGGTTCATCCGTCGTGATTACGGAGGTTAGGAAGGCCCGATGAGGGGTACTGAAGTTCTCAAAAGTGATATAATCAACTAATGGATAGGAAGTCCGTGAAGGGTGAGATTGGAACTTGCAAGGATGTAATAAGCCAAGTAACTTGGCGGGTGTCGATCCCGAACAGGACGAGAAGTGAGTTGCTCGGGAGGAAGCGAGCCATCAGTCTGCGCGGAAGGAAGTGAGGCGTCAGGCTGCTGGGAAGTAGAAGAATGCAAATCAGGATCATCACCTAGATTATCCACCTGCCTAGAAGAGGTGGGAGAATCAGCTGCAACTGACGTAGGCGGG
>BEHA01000061.1:60447-72000 GCA_002897215.1 Eschscholzia californica subsp. californica
GTATATCTGGGGCTTCACCGTTGGAAGAGGAAGTGTTAGGGGAACCCGCAGGAGAAAGCAGAGAAAGCACGAATGGGTTAGGTGAAGCAGAAGTCGGAGGGGGATATTCGATGTGATCATCCATAATATGAAGATTGAAGGGAGTATATGTTTGGGATTCAGAAGAATCAAGAGAAACTGTGGAATAAAGAAATTTATCCTCAAAGAAGCGAACATTTCGTGATTCATAGAGAGTCTTACTCTCGAGATCATAAATGGTGTAGCCCTTTTTGCCGACAGGATAACCAACAAATATGTCTGGTTTCGCTCGTTGGTCAAATTTGTTCTTAGCATGAACGTTGTGGGCAAACTAGAGGCAACCAAACACCCGAAGAAGTTGATAGCCCGGCGGGGCACCGTATAAGAGTTCATGAGGATATTTGTTAGAAAGAAGAGGGGTGGGCATCTTGTTAATAAGATACGTAGCCGTCTTGAGACATTTACCCCAAAAGGAAAGGGGGAAATTAGATTGGAAACGTAAGGCACGAGCGACATCGAGTAAGTGGCGATGTTTGCGCTCGACCACGCCATTTTGTTCAGGAGTGTAGACACAACTGCGTTGATGAACCATGTCATTTGATGGGAACCAGGATTGAAGGTCCTTTGTAAGAAATTCAGTTCCGTTATCAGAACGAAAGGTCTGAATAGGGCACGTGCTAGGGAGACCCAAATCAGAAGGATTTGATTTGATAGATTTCTGATATTGTTTAATTGTGAAGTGGAATAAAAAATCCAAATAAGACTTCGTTTCAGACTTAGATTGCATTAAGAAGGTCCAAGTGTAACGAGAATAATCATCAACTAAAGTGAGAAAGTAACGTTTATTTGAAAAAGATAGGACATGAAAAGGTCCCCAAATATCAGCATGTACTAATTGAAAAGGAAAAGTACTAATAGAATTACTTTTATTAAAAGGTAATTTTGATTGTTTTGCCATAGGGCAAACAGTACAATTATCCGAATGAGGAATATAAATATAATTAAAACGTTTGGAAAGAAAACGTAAACGGCCTAAACTAGGATGTCCAAGGTGACGGTGCCAAACGCCGAGCGACTTATTAAATGCAAGTGCTGTAAAAGTACTACATAAGTAATAGAGACCCCCATCTTCATCAACCTGACCAATCAGATGTTTCGTCGATAGTGCCTGAAGAACACAACGAGTAGGGTTAAAAGTGACTCAACAATTAAGAGATTTACTTAATTGGCTAACGGAAATCAAGTTGAATTGAAAACTTGGAATGTGGTAGACATTGTCGATGTAGATAGAGTCAGAGAAAACAACTTTACCAACATGTTGAACTAAAAAAGTGCCCCCATCAGGTATTTGAACATAAAGATAAGGGGGGCCAGTTTGATAAAAAGTAAAAACACTCAATGAGGGACAAACGTGGTTAGAAGCACCACTATCAACAATCCATGAACTAGAAAGTGTTAAATTAATTTTACTTGTCAGGAGAGTAGTTGCTGGAAATGGAGAAGGTCCATGAATAAGGGACATGATTTTATCATAGTCTTCTCTAGAAATAGTCGGAGCGGGAGAAGTGCTCGAAGTGGACGCGCCAGAAACCGCCAAAGATCGCTTAGTACTTGAAAACGATCAGGTCGACCATGAAGAATGAAGCACCGTTCAACGGGGTGACCAGTTTTCTTACAGTGGTCACAAACGACATTTCTGTTGCAACGGTCAATAGTGTGACCGTTCGTTCACAAGCTTCGCAATAAGGGCGAGGTTTCTTACCTCGGTCGGAGGGATTAGAAGACTGTGACTGAGAAGATTGAGTCACCTTAGCAACGAGGGCCGAATAATCAAAGGGAGCACCAGCAATGATGTGTTGTTGCTGCTCTTCTTGCTTAATCAAGTTATACACCCGTGCAAAAGGGGGCAATGGTCAATGAGGAAGATACTACTCCTAGCAGTGGAAAAACGATCATGAAGGCCCTCAAGGAATTCCATAATACGGATAGTGCTGACATATTCAAGCATAGCCGTGCCAGCACCACAAACACAAGGGTGTGGAGGCATTACTGTGTCATGTTCATCCCAAAGAGACTTTAGCTTAGAAAAATAAGAAGTAACAATCAAATTACCTTGACAAAGTGCAGCAATATTCTTGCGGATTTGAAGCATATACGAGTTATTTGACTGAGCATAATGTTCCTTCAGAAATTTCCATACCAAAAAGGCGGAAGGACATCGCGTACAACTTTTCCGAATTTCAGGACAAACAGAATTCTGAATCCAGGCTGAAACCATTACGTCACAACGTGTCCATAAGGCAGCTGATGCAGGATCCACCGGCTTAGAGAGAGAGTCGTCGATAAACCCCTGCTTGTTTTTAGCAACAAGGTCCATGGTCATGCCATGAGCCTATTAAGCATAGTCATCTCCTGAAAGTGCTGGAGAGTAAAATACGGACGTCGGGTTATCAGATGGGTCAATGTAATAAGCCGCAGAAAAATCCAAATTCGAGGCATTCGTCTCCAAAGGAGAGGAGTCATCAGAGGCCATCGTATCCAAAGGAATTGTGGTTTCAGAAGTCATGACTGTTCAAAAAGAGTTTGAAATTGAAAACAATTAATTGACAACAATTAATGGAAAAAATAAAGAAAAGTAAACAATTAATTGGGAAGAAACTAATAACAGTACAAGTAGAAATTAGTAACCAATTAACGTAAGAAATAAAAAATATAGAATATAATAGGAACTGTTATTGGAGTCTCAATGTACTCAAATTGGAAAATGGTCGAATGGGCCAAAAAAAATAATAATAAAATAAGGTGGATGGGCCTTGGAGTTTAAGCAGGGTCTATCCAACCAATTCAAAGTTATGGGTAATTAGTTTCTACTTTATACTGTGTTAAAGAAATAGAAGGCAACAGAGAAGAAGAGCAAGAACGGCAGTAAGAGGAACGGTGGAGATCGGAAAAGGAGATATATCGGTGAAAACAAGTAAGTTATGGAAAAAACTTGTCTCCCCTTCTCTCTTCTTTCTCGCTTTCTCTCTGTCGTTCTTTCTCTTGTTCTCCCTCTCTCTTTCTTTCAAAGTGAAAGTCTGTGTGGGAAGGATTATGGTTGATATTTACCGAAATAAAAGTCACCAGAGAATGGGAAATAAGCCTAGGGTTATGAAAAAAAACTTTGAATCAGATTGGTGGTAGTGGAAGAACCCTAAAGGATGCTGAAGCAGACCTTGAATTAGGTCGAAGTGATTGGTATAAAGGGAGTTAGACCAGTATGTTCCGAGTCTAAAACGATGGGAAATGGAGCAAGAATCGAATCGGACCAGTAAGGTCGAATGTGAATCTGAAACTATCAAGGAAATCCAGAAAATTTTTTGCAAGAATGGAACTGACCTGATCGATACAGTAAATAGAGTAAAATAAGAACCAATAAGTCGATGGAGACGATAATTATGCTCTGATACCATGTGAAAATAATCGTCTTTGTAATGAATTATTGGAACCCGATACAGAATAATTAAAGTCGAAAAGGTACAATTGTATTATTCATAAGTTGTATATATAGTGTTACATTGGGGTTTGTATCTATATAACAAAGCAGGAAGGTTGTGACTAGGACAAGCTGACTAGGACAAAAAAGAGGAAAAAATTACCAACTAGATTGTTTTGTGTTGACTAGGTCAAATCCAGAGATAAATCCAACCGTTTGATCTTTAATCTTCACCTTTAGATTTCTTACCTTCTCACAAAAATATTAATTTGTTCACCTTCTTTGTGGATCAATAATAACCTCCCATTAAATCATTGATTTGTCTTAAATCAGTAAAGTCAAAAATTAATTAGTTTAAGACTTTTAGTTATTATTTCTTAAACTTTTCCTCTCCCTTTAATACAAAAAAACTCTCATTCTCTTCATCTAACGCTCTTTTCATTGAGTCTCTCTCTTTTCCAACAATTCTTATGCAATCCATCTCCACAATTGCTGTCTTGATTACCCCATCTTCAAAAACTTAATTAAAAATTGAAATCAAGAAGTAAATAGATTCATTCTTTTTATTGAAGTTTAAAATTACTTATTAAACAATCCTAAAACCATAGCAATATTTGAAATTTCTGTGAGTTGCAGTTGTTTGATGAAAGTCCTCAACCAGTCCAGACATTGTATCTTCAAGGTTACGTCAAATTTGTGTTATTAAGGTATTTGGTTATCTAATTTTGATGTTCTTACGTCAAATTTGTGGATTCAATATGTTGTTTTGACCTTCATTCACTTTTGTTTTCATTTGTTGTTGAAAGATAGGGAATAGTTTCCTTTATTATTTGTTTGTTTGTAATAGAAGCAATCCTCTCATTGAAACCAACACCAAACTAGATATTTTATCATTATACAAAAATAATTCTCTTATAGAAATTGAAGTCTTGTTTCAATGCACCGGGGGGAAATGAGTACCCTTCATGCTTAGACTTTAGTAAGATAAATTTCGTCTCATCTTCCAGTCTCATTCATTACATGTCTCTTCAATTCAATAACTAAGAGTATTTAATTAATCTATTCATTTTAATTGAAGACTCCTAATCTTTTTTTCGTCGATATTTTACTAGAAATTACATTTTTTTGTGAAATGACTACATTTATTCATATATATGCAATTTTATACGATTTGATTTTACGGAGATACTCTTATTTTCACTATTGGTTCGATGATGTTTCTACTTAAATTTTCAAAATATTGTAAACTTAAATCGCAAAAAATCAATATTTTATTTATATGAAAACGAAAATTTATATTAATTATAAATGTTTATTTCATTAACCGTTATTTTGTTGTATTTTCATTGTTTATGTAAATTCATAAAGGTATAATTTCATCTTTATATTTATCAGTCATATTTTCACTGTGTAAGAATAATGAATTGCAACCTACCACTATATATATACAACGTTTAAATGCGTAAAGTGTTCACAGAACACGTCGTGCCATAGGTAGGGGTGGGAATTGGGCGGGCTCGGTCGGGCTCGGGCTACCAAGTGTCGGGCTCGGGCGGATCGGGCTCGGATAAATCGAGCCCGAGGTAGTGAGCCGAGCGGATCGGACCGGGCGAATCAATGACTTGAAGTGCCCGTAGCCCGTCTGAGCCCGGCTACCCGAACGGGTTTCAACGGGCTCGGGTCGGGCGGGCTCGGGTTTTAAAGAATTAAAAAATATAAAATAAATAAACAATAATTTAATTAAAAAAACAATAATTAATTAAAATACCAAGCATTTTATATATGATTATCAGATTATAATATTATATCATAAACAAAATTACATAATCATGAAAAGACCCATGCTAATAACAAAAAGTACCAAAAGGTCCAAAATATAAACAAAAAAGTTACATTTCCCTCCTTCATTAATCGAGCAATTGAACTTGAGACATGCTAGGACTAAGAGTTGGTTCGGGAAACCCGTCGTTTAACGGATCAAACTCCTTCAAAGTAACATTAAGCTCATGTTTCCACCAATCCTTAAGACAAACACAACACTCCAACATTTCCGGAGTTAGGCTACTCCGATAGTCCCCCAAAATTCTTTTACCTAAAGAGAAAGCCGACTCGGAAGCAACAGTCGAAACCGGGACAGCAAAAACATCACGTGCTATTCGAGACAAAATCGGATACCTCTTCTCGTTCTCACTCCACCAACCCAAAACATCAAACTTTTCAATATTATCAACCGAGGGATCCGGCTCCGACTCATATCTAGATATTTCTTCGGAAGCGGTAGCTATAGGGTCCTTTCGAACTCTCTTAATACTTCTCCAAAAAGCACCACGACTAGACGATCCATCGGGCTCACTCTCGGGTTGATCAACAATAGACGATGAAGAAACGGATGTAGGCACACTCAAATCAGCCGTATACTCTTTAACTAATTCGCGTAACTTGCCGATCATGGTTATAGATTGCTCAGTAGAACACTTGATAACATGAGACGAAGTATCGAAACAGTTCTCAAGTTCAGTTAAGAGCATATCAACTTTCATTTTGATCCTTGGATCTAAAATACATGCAATACCAAACAATACGGGAGTTTCACCCCAATACTTGCAAAATTTAGCTTCCATCGAATGAATAATGCCCGCGAACATAGGATCATCTCGATTATCCAAAAATACCATCCCAATATCAACCAAATACTCCAAGACGGAGTTAAAAGTCACATAATCAACACCAGAAAAGAAGTTGGTTGCCTCATAAAAAGGCTTCAAAAACATGTACAACATAGTAGCGTGCTGCCAATCACTACTCGATAAGACAAAAGGTGGAGATCGTCAATCGGATCCTTAAACGGAAGGGCACTTCTCAACATAAGATAAGTTGAGTTCCAACGATGTTTTACATCCAACTGCAATTTTTTAGGAGAATAATTCTTTGATTCACAATGTGTTCGAAATTGTGCATTTCGAGTCTCCGATGCTGCAATATATTCAAGACAACCTTTCAGCCGTGTAAGCATTTCTTTGAACTGAGGAACTTTAAAACCATCTTGAACAACTAAGTTCAAGATATGACAACAACATCGAACATGAAATAATTCACCTCTCAATGGTAAATGAGGCATTAACTCGATTAATCGAGAAACAGACACAGTATTTGCACTAGCATTATCCATTGACAAGGAAAACACTTTGCCAGATATCACCCAATCATTAGTTAACTTATCATACAAAACATTGGCAATGTGTTCCCCAGTATGAGACTTGTCCAACAGAATGTAAGAGATGATTCTCTTTTGGACACACCAAATCTCATCAATGTAATGCGCTGTTATGCACATGTAACTAAGCCTCTGGTTCGAAGACCAGATTTCAAAAGTAAGAGCAATTCGACCAGGAGCACTAAGTAAAGCATTTCTAAGTGCATCTTTTTCTTCCTTAAAATATTTAAGGATATCATTTCTAACTGTGCTCCTGGAAAATGACTTGAACCCAGGATGGAAAGAATCAGTAATATAAAACTCAAAGAAAGGGTCCTCCACAAATTGCATCGGCAACTCACGAAGGATTAAAAGCTTGATCGTGTTTTTGCGAGCTCTCGCTTGACTAAACTGAAATGAACCCATATTTCCACTCTTTGGATCTTGTACCAACTTTGTTGAGATAAGTCGATTTTTAGATTGGCAGCACACTTAAAGGTGTGTCTCTTGAAATGAGTTGTTCCATTAGAAGATTTCGAATTTCGAGAAACACCACAAAAGTTGCATTTGGGCATCTTAATGATCTTGCTTTCATTTTTAGGATCAGGAGCATCATGAAAGGAATAAAAGTCCCAAACCTTAGAAGTTTTATCTCTCGTACAGGTTGATTTTCCAATCGGCACATCTACTTCGCCTGCGGGAGAACCAGCAGGAGCAGGAGATATTTCTCCATGAACACCACTCTGACTCTCCGTCAAATCAACCTAAGTAGAACCACAGCCAACATAGAAAGTCATTCTACTAAGCTGAGTTCATGTGAAGAGAACTAAGATAACGAAATTCATCATCGGTTTATAGGAACATCAATTTTCATTCGGACATTCAATTTCTAACCAGCTTCCTTGAATCACCCATTTTGGTTACAATGTTCTAACAACAAAGAAGTGTCCACATTTGGGAGAACCATTTAGGTTCTTCATCAATTCGGTCCTTCTAAGTGTTTAAACAAAGCATCCAAAACTGGAATGACAAGTGATCCAGTCTGAAATCATGAATCCTACAGAGAAGTTAAGAAACATACAAGTTAGAAATAGACAAGTTCAGAAACAAATAAGTTTAGGAACTTAGAAGATAGAAAAAAAAGAGTTAGAAAAGAAGGTAGAAACATAGTAGTTAGAACTTAGAACACAGAAGTTTTAAAAAAAGAAGACAGAGAGAAGAGAGAAGAAAGAGAGAAGAAAGAGAGAAGAGAAATTTTAGAAACATAGTAGGTTAGAAATTTTGTTGTTTTAAAAAAGAAAGAAAGAGAGAAGAAGAAGAGTAGTTCAAAATAAGAAATCAAAGATAAGTTGTTTTGGAAAAAGAAAACAGAAAGAAGAAAGGTTAGAAAACTTGTTTCAAAAAAGAAAGAAAGAGAGAAGAAGAGTAGTTGAAAATAAGAAAATTAAAGATATTGTTTTAGAAAAAGAAAACAGAGAGAAGTGAAGGTTAGAAAACTTGTTTTAAAAAAGAAAGAAAGAAAGAAGAAGAAGAGTAGTTGAAAATAAGAAAACAAACAAAAATGTTGTTTAATAAAAAGAAAACAGAGAGAGAAGAGAAGTTTAGAACAACTAAGTTGAGAAAAAAATAACTTAATTGTTTTAAAAAAGAAAACTTGGTTGTTTGAAAGAAACCAGAGAGAGAAAGAGAGAAGAATAGTTGAAAAAAAAACATTAAAAATGTTGTTGTAGAAAAAGAAAACAGAGATAAGGGAGTTTAGAAAACTTGTTTGTTTTAAAAAAGAAAGAAAAACAGAGAAGATTAGTTTGAAAAACAGAGAAGATTAGTTTAGAAAACTCTTAATGGTTGATGAAGGCAAGATCATTCGGGCCGATTGTATATTTGTATGATATCTCTATGACTATCCATTATTCCATTCCATCTAATGGTTCTGAAACAGAACAATCTGATCTATTTGATCAGACAGATCGATAGTCAGATCTGTCTGATTAAATAGATCAGACTCAAATTAGATAGATTTGTTTCAGAACTAAAAAAATAAATAAAACATCCACTACTTTGTATGTGATAATCATAGTATCATACATATCAATGAACTATGATAGTATGATACTATGATCTATTTATGTAATCGTTATGAAACAGACACTCTGATCTGTTTGATCAGACAGATCGATAGTTAGATCTGTCTGATTAAACAGATCAGACTCAAATGAGTTGAGTTCTGTTTCAGAACTAAAAAAAAAAATTATCCACTATTTTTTCTTGTTTACAACTTACATCGACATCAACCACAAAAAAAAAAAAAATTACATGACAAATAGATTATAGACCTATATCTGATCTATTTGATCAGACAGATCAAAGGTTTAGGTCTGTGATCTGTCTGATCAAACCGATCTGACTCGTTAGAGTCAAGAACCTCACATATAATCATAACAAATAACATTATAGACATTATTCATTACACATTACAACCTTTAACAAAAACAAGCAATAAATAACATCAAATAAATTAAATAACATCAAATAAATAATAGATCTGACTCTAAGATGAGTTCGAAGGCTTAACCGCGTCCTTTGATCCGAAGACCATCAGCGTATACCCATCATGAACATAGCATCAGAGAGATCAGAGACTTCGACCACAAGTAATTATAAACTTCGACCAACAATAAACTTCAACCCACATGTAGTCTACTGGAAAATCACAGAGAGATGATGATGTACTAACCACTTTTCGAAGCACCAAGGCAAGGACGATCAACAATAAACTTCGAGTTCGGTGATATACAAACAGTAGATGCGAAAGAGAGACTTCGACTTCGAGAGTTTAACCCTAGTGGTCTTTAATGGAGATACTAAAGAGAGAGATTAGTTTGAGGCTGAAAGAGAGAGAGAGGGGGGCGGAAAGAGAGAGAGAGCGGCGGAAAGAGAGAAAGAGAGAGAGGCAGATAGGGTTCGGTGAGACTTGAGAGTGAGAGGCATTAGGGTTTTTAACCTGAGAAAGAGGGGGTATTTATAGGTGGTCGGATTTAATCCAACGGCTGAGATATTATTTAATCTCAGCCGTTGGATTAAAGAAAAACTCGCGGATCCTTCGGGCTTATCGACGGGCTACTATTCGGGCTCTACAAACGGGAAACCTATAGGGCTATATAAACGGCAACCTATCGGGTCGGGACTCGGGCGGGCTTTACGGGCCGGGACTCGGAATTGAGAGCCTGTCCGAGTCCCGACCCTATTAGCCCGAGATATCGGGCCGGGTTAGCCCGGCTCGGGGCTGCTTCGGTCATCGGTCTCTCACGGTTCGGGCCGAACGGGCCGGACCGCGGGGTTTCAGACCGTTTTCCCAGCCCTAGCCGCAGGCACGGGTTATGGCTAGTAACTAACATAGTAAAAATTTAAAATTATTTTATTCCTTTATGATCTTTGAGACAAATATACGAAACAAAACGTGTCGAAGGCACGGGTCATACCTAGTATATTACAAATATAGAATGAATTTATATAGGAAATATATTTAGGATTTCTTTCCTATTTCTTGATCCGTCAGAGATTTCCTGCTCTTTCTCTTGATACGCCAACACTATATGGTTAGAATTGAGTTCTTGTGGCAGAGCGTCTTCGTGTCCACCTATCAGTTAGTTCTATCAAAGGTTTGCTTGTGTTCATGCAAAGCCTTATGTGTCGAGCCATGTCAATATGTTGACTTTTTGACTGGTTAGAGTTGTCCAATATTTGGCTTATCACGAGTCTCCCATTCTTTAGCAAAACGAGGATATGCTCATGAGTAAAAGAATTTTACCGCTAGTTCATTGATAAGTATGATACTATGATTATCACAACATAACCCTACTTGATTGCATCAATGAGGAAGCCAAGTTTAGAATATCACTAGTTTATATCCATCCATGGATGCTCATAGTCTCTTGTGGATGGGGTGCCCGTGGACGGGTCCGAAATTAAGGTCTTTCTCCCACCCTTGTATTGATTTTTTTTCTTGTTAAAAGTTTCCCACCTCTATATTAGGATATCTGTTTTAGATTATTTTTTTCGATGAGAATATCCATTTTAGATATTGTAGTACTCCCACCGTCCCATTTTGTGTAGTTTTGGGAATTCAACTTATTAAAGAATGTTATTTACTGTTGACAAATACAAAGACCTTTCCTAAATTATCCTCATTTAATATATAGTATTTCATTAAATACATTGCTATAAGTGTAGAACCAATTTAAACCTTTGATTGATATTTAAGAAAAATGATAGTTTTGAAAGTTTCATCATTTTAATAAAATGAATATTATAAAAGGAAGTGAACAAACATTTTGAGACATCCAAAAAAAGAATAACAATCAAACAAAAGGGGACGGGGACGGGGACGAAAGAGAGTATTTAACAAGAGAATACTAAATACTTTTAAAAGTAAATAAAGATGGGTAGTTAAACCAAGCAACAAGAATTTATTAACCAAGTAATGCAAAATGGGAAGGCTAAAATACAGCATCACCCGAAACAATCGACCTAAATTCTAAACCTCGAACCTCACGTCAATCAGTATATAATCACCCAAAAACATTCAAATCAACGGTACAAGATATTTCAGGAATAGATTCTGGCAACCATTCGAGCTGATAAGTAATTTTCCTGAAGAAGAAGCAGTTGTAATTTATTGGGTAGTAACAGAGAGACGTGGATGGTTGATGAGTTTTTTCTGATAAATTTGACTTCCCTTTTGAGCTGTTTGATAAATCAAAAACCCTAAAGTTACGGATGGATTCTCAAATTTAGAAAAAAAATTATTAGATAAAGTCTTTATAAAATCAAAATGTGATTCCCACTATTTCAATCCAGATCTTGTTTT
>BEHA01000061.1:82556-102049 GCA_002897215.1 Eschscholzia californica subsp. californica
ACCGGTATCTATATCAAACGAAAGTAATGCATCCTGTGGTACGAATTTCCACAGTTGATTGCAAGAAGTACGGCTTGCAAAATATCCAAATCCAGTGATTGCTAAATGAGCAAATGCCCAATGCCGATCCCTTAATAACATGTGACATAAGTTCCATAAAGCGGCAGTTGTTTTGTTTCCTTCTGTTTCGTCTATATCCATGTTACCTAGACCTGCCATTAAAACACATAGATTTGGTTTGCATCGGTATAAATGAGTTGGATTACTATCTCCTGCTGAAGCTGCTGCAGAATCATCCACTACAAACAAGGAGTGGAGGTTCATTATGAACTGTTCCATCTCATGATACCCGTATAGATGCCTCGTATGTGAGATGATCCCTATTACCTGGCTTAGAAGTTCGCAGTAATGTTCCTTTAAACTGTTTGTACTACTTTTGTATCTATGAATCACAGCATTTGCGAAATTTAGAGTCTTGACATTAATTTGATCAACATTAAAACTGATCTTGATGCTGCACAAACGACATAAAAAGATTTTATTATTACTTGTCCTCTCCATGCCTATGTAGCATGGAATCTGATACGGGTATTAGTATCTGACACCGGGAACAGGTGTCAAATGTGGTGAGAAGAAAAATGCCAATAAGAGGCCCAATACTAATATACTACATTATACACAAGAGACATTAACCTAGAGTTGTATTTTATGGTCCTAACACGACTGTTCACATGGGGCATAGTGTACATACAAAATCTCTTATTCTACCAATTAGCCTAACTGGAGTGTCTGGCACAAGTAGCAGACTGTCTAATACGTGTATCCTAGATCCGCATGGCAAAAAGGTATCAAATGAACAACATCCGTGTTTCATGCGTCCATGTATTAAAGTCACGTTTAACCCAATGGGAACAACTGAAAAAGCACTAGTATTTAACAGAAAAGGTTGATAGGAGTACTTACAGGGAGGGTAACACAGATGATAAAGCATAGACTGGTTCTCCAAGGAGATGAGTACTAGAAGACCTTGAGAAGTTATCAGCTAGAAGTTTCGTCTCGTTATTTTCAATGTAGCTAGCATATGCAGTAATAGTTCTTTCATTAACAAGCTTTTGAAGCCTAAATGACAACAGATGCAGGGGGAATCCTTCTAGGATTAAGGTTATGTACATGAAATATGATGATGATGAACTATCATCCATTATTGTACTTTGAAATCGATCTACTGTACCATCTGGGGCATAAGTAAGAATTATACAGATTGATCTTGCCATCTTCCTCAATGGAGATCCTTGAATTAAGCCTGGTTCAGTAGATGCCACGTACTGGAACAATGAGCATAGTTTATCAATAATTTCATTCACCTTCTCTAACCCAGCATGACGGAGAATAAAGCACAAGAGTTCCACAATGATCTCAGAAAGAAGAAAATGAGGATGAAGAAGATTCTCAAGTAAGAAATATTCGATCTCCTCGAAAGCTGAACTTGAAGAGGCAACAATCGTGAAGGTCTTTAGTGCATGTAAAATGAAAGAGAAGATGGGTTGCCAAGTTAACTGTGGCACTGTTCCAGAATTATGTAGAACCGGAATAGAGAAAGCAAGTACAGAAGAGTAGGCATCTTCATCCACCAAACTGTGAATAAACCATCCAAGCTTTCTGCAAATGCCAAGTCTTACCTCTTCTCCCAGGCTAGGAGAACTTTTCAGAAGATTAAGAAATAAGGCGAGACGACCAAGCATTAACACCCTCGTTTTGGATATAGATTCACAACTGACGGTAAATATTTCATCCGTTAAAGCTCTTTCATTTGTAATAACTTCCTTGGGGTGAATAGAGCTCGAACGATCTTCATCTGTGAATAACCAATCCAAAATTTGGAGAACAGACTCATGTTTTACTTCAGCTGAATTGAGTAAAGTTTGAAGTAGATGAAATGAAGCTGGCTCCAGAAATTCGATCAACAATTCACTTGAAGCCCTCAAACGAGTCTCTTTGCTCAGTGAAATACCGAAGGCAGAAATCATTAAGACACATAAAGATATCTCCTTAAATACTTCAACTGCTTCACAAGGGTACTGCGTGGATATTCGAACAGCATTAATTATATAAAACTTAAGCGGAAGGAATACCCTCTTTGCTTCAATTGCAGATATATCTTCATTGGGTTTAGAAAACCATGATTCAGATGCACACCTCAGAGACTCTGTGGCAAGTGAGATTAGATTTAATATAATGTTTGCCACATTTATCTTTTGAGCTAAACCCACCTTCCCAAGCTGCAGTAGTGTAACCACACCTTTCCATGATACATTTAGAATTGTCACCAGATTCCCACCACCACCAGCTGCGAGGACACCCAATTCGCACAACTTGTTTATCGTGCACTTCATCAAGTCAATAACATGATTCACAGTATCACCTTTTTCCTCGTCCATGGAGCTTTTTTCACCCTCGTTGAGCGTGCCACAAGATTCCAAACTTAGGCTTACATAATATGTTTTGCAGAGTTTTACCGAAGCATCTAGGACCAACTGTACCACCTTCAGTAATTCTGATGCAGTTAAATGAATCCTCTGTTAAGAAATGATCATTAATTTTAGTCACATGTTGTGAGACAGTGAGAGAGGATGTAAAGTTTTTAAGATCGAATGAAGGGTAAAGGTACAAGATCAATATCAACATTTAAATACGTTATATGAACAGCTAGCTATGCAGGTTAATTTGAAAAGCTTTGAACTATGACTCTACTGCACTAGTTGCATGCCAGGGCTTTCTACCATCTGCTATGAGCACCACTTGACTACACCATCTAGTGATATAAGATAACAGTTTGAAGACAATATGACGGGATTAATTCCTTGTACACAACTGACTTTCATTAGCCTAGAAGTACATCAACTTTTTGAAAAATAAACAAGTTGAACAAGTAAAAGGTGTACATCTCTTCACAGCAGAAATCATCGAGGCAACTCTTAAGCTGGTTTAGAACTTTAGATATAATGTATTACTCAGGGAAGTTATAGAGGACATTCACATGAACAGCAGAAGTCACATTCGTAGTAGGTATAAATAAACAGAACCATCTGATTTATGCTATTAAGAAACAACACATAGAACATTTGCAATAGCATGAAAATCACGAAAACACCAGCCTTCACCTAAAACGGCCACCACTTTGTGGTAGTAACATGGTGTTTCCATACATAACTTTAGGACTTCAAACGGTCCTAGGTCCATACCCAAGTCCAAGGTCCATGTGTTTCTGATCATAGCCTAGAACTCCAGATCTCAGAAATACGATAGAAACTGAAATTTTCAGTACAGCCATATTTACTAGAATTAATAAACTTTTCAAATTTAGTAGCATAGGAATATCTCCTTACAATGACTACCTTCATCTCGGAGACTGAACTTTTAGTCAGACTTAAGCATTCGAAGAGGAATTTCTCAAGAAGAAGTAAGCCATGATCCCCCATTACAGGCAGTCTTGTACAAGCTGAAAAGCTAGCTGCAGAGAAGCTTAACAAGTTCAAAACCAACTGCAAGCGAAAGTGCAAGCAAATCAGGAATTAGGAAATATACAAATAAACAGCATGAAGTCCCTCTCCTTATAAATTTAAGCAGTGAGAGGAAACATACAAATGAACAGCATGAAGTCACTCTCCTTACAAATTTAAGTAGTGAGAGGAACCATGCTTAATGACTATCCAGTTCTTGTTGCTATGAGTTTAATTGAGATGCTGAATTGAAATCACGTCCGAAGGGCAAAGAACAACAACAGATGCAAAAAGGGAAATAACACATAGTAATTTATTGCAGGAACTGATATGATTAAGCCTATAACATCCTCTCTCATTTAACACCTGCGATTCCAGGATAAATGAATTTTGAGCAGGCAAAGAGAGATCTCTTAACCCCAACAGCTTTATGTCATTAGAAAGAGATCCGAACATATTCATATTATACAGAGGTAGGTTACATACAAGATACAATCTAATTACAATATTCTTTTGGAGTCCAATTGGATATGACCCGAGGGGTATGAGGATGTTGTTCTCACCATATCACTCTCACTCCAGTTACGTATTTCTGTAAAGCTCAGAATTGACTTGTTGATGATCTGTATTGTCGAATCTAGCTTTCACTGTTATTGCTAACTAAAAGGTCTGACAGTGTTAAGACTTAAAAGTAACTCAATCATCACTAACTGCTATAAGTAGGTTTCTTTTTCCTATCCAGTTACATTCAATGATACCAAAGCCTGGCTTCTATATATCTGTGAGTTCCAGTTACATAGCTGAACAAGATACAGCTCCCTATGAATAATTCATTTCTTCGTGCGGACTTCAAGAGGTACTACAGGACTTCCCATTTGTTTCCAGTTACGCTTGTGGGTTGACAAAATCCTTCTCCGTTGCTTTTACATGCTTTATCCCTTTAACTGAGTTCAATCTTAAAACAATTCTCCTGTCCAGCGAAGATGTTTTCAGCTTTGAATTCGATTTTTTTTTAAAAATTGTTTTAAGATTTGATTTTACAACGAAGACAAATGCATGCAAGAACTCATGCCATGATGTGTATGCAAGTAAATTAAACATTAAAAAATTTCAGGTTCAGACTCAGATTCCTTTACAAACAAACATCATCATAGGTGGTTTGTGTTTTTATTAGGTATATGAACGTGAGTTGCACTTGCTTGTATTGCCAAATATTTATTGTACACAATGAGCTAAAATCTTAGCTGATTTCTTTATGAAGGTTTGACTTGAACAATCAAGTTCATCGCACATTTCCTAAACTAGGAGATCTTGCAGCATTCAAAGTTAGGTACATGAATTTAGAAACAACCATATTCAGATGCCTAAGAATATATATCACCTAATTGCGTACTACATCAACTCAAGTACCACCCACCTGAAAATAAGAACTTGCTAGTCTTTCTTCCTGAGATTCCTCCACTGACAAAAGCATCACGTTGAGATTTTTTCCACACCATTCGCTTGCCTAATAAGTGATAGTATTTTAGAGTGTCCTTTCTGAATAAGCGCACAAAGGTAACACCATAACACCACTGTTTACCACAGTAATAAGAGTAGAAGGAAAATTTTGACAAAATACCTTCAGTCCAAAAGAGAGGAATTGTTCCAGACATCCGGATATATCGGCTTCTACATATTTTCCAGCAACATGCAGAATACTTTTGTTTAGCATGCACTGGGATATGTCCATGCAAGGGGAATCTTCCCAAAGTGTCTATCATGATGTTAGGGTAATACTTGTGCAGAAAAGCAAACAACTAAAGCTTAAAACTACAAAAATTAATACGAAATGTTCTTACAATTATGGAAAAGACAAAACAATAGGATACTGAAAGACGTTCAAAAAGATTAACCAAGTCAGCTGCTTCGGATAGGTCGGAATCCCCAAGTTGGTTGACCAGGTGAATACGACTATCGAACACCTAAATTGGAAAAATGCTTAGGTTAATAACCAAGTTTGCAAGATCCATGGGGCAAAGTAGAAGATCCTAATGAACTTTGTATGATTTAAAGTATAAACTTTAAAATATTGTTGAAAGAGTAAGTAATGGGTTAAACCAACAGGTAAAGGTCTACTATTAAGCTAAGCAGTTGGGCATGGAGCTACTCGAGATTGGGCAGGGCTGTACGCCGACCGTCACAGATAGGAGCGGAGTAACTCGGACGAGTTTTCACTAACTCTTATATATGTGTACTGTAAACACACCTTTTGTATAAAAATACATTTTATTATATAGATACATATCTACACACACCCTCATATATCAATTCACATATAATGAATAACATACAAATATATGATAATGATATTACATAAATATAGGCCGCAAAGGCGCACACTCCATATTGTCATTCAAATCAAACTTCAATAATTCAGCTTTTCTAACATAAGAAGTGACTAACTAGGGGTTCGTCCTTGGATCAACTCGGACTACCCTTGAGCCCGAGCCGTTCCCGAGTTACGTAGTCGATGCTATTCTTTTATCCTCCAGAAGTCAAGATCACATAAAAAGTTGTATTTTCATAATGATACATGGTGAACGTTAAACTAAAAGGAGTTGTCATTACCTACTCAAACACACATAGGTTGGAGTTATTTTACTTTTTGAAAAATCTTGGAGTTGTCATTACCTACTCTAACATAAAAAGTTGTAATTTCATAATGATACATGGTGAACGTTAAACTTCTATTACGAATCCACTTTCTCATTTACCAATGAAAACCCCAGGTGGTCCAGTCTAATGGTAGGATAATACTTTGGCCCGCTGTGATTACTTTTACATACTTTTAAGACTCTTTAGTTGTATATGTTACTATCAACCATGCACCTGTTCTAGCTCTTTTTTCTCCTCCCGAAACAACCCCCACCATATCTAATTAGAGACATGATATTACGTTACGCAAAAGAACATTAGGACCCAATGCACATAAAAGTTAAAAGAAACCAAATATGTTGACGGAAATTAGGGATTGTTAATGTGATTTCAATGTCATTGTCGTAAATACCTCTGCTATTGTCTTATCATTTCCTTCATCCGGAAAACAGTCCTTTCCTTGCCCCTTCAGTGTAATAGTCAGATACAAAATAAAAAATTAGTTTTCTTATTTAGGGAAAAGGATAAAAGTATGTAGTAGAAAGTAAGAAAAAGATTACTCTACTTAGTAAAAAGATTACACTACTTAGAATTTAAACATACCATTTCATCCAAGTCAGCATTAGCCTATAAAATGAGAAAAAAAAATGTGATATCAGTAAGCCGAGGAAGTGAAATAATTTCACAGCAGCAGAACAAATGCCCAATAAATAGGTTTCGAGCATTTCTGGTTTTTAGTTTAAGGTCTAATACAAGACACCCAAAGAAAACTTAACCTTTATTAGGTCCTAAAATCATAAAGCGAATTCAGAAATGATAACAAAGAGTTTGTTTCAAACTTCAAATAGTAAGGTTACTACATCAAGCTGATCAACTCATGTTCTCTTTGTTCATTGTGATAACGGAGTAAATTCCAGCCCCCCAACTTTTCAATGAACAAAAATTATATGCGGGAAACATTGAAAGCAAAATCCCTGAACATAATCGACTAAAAGAGTCTGAGAGAGTGAACAAAGTGAGTCAATTAGATCTTTCTTCCAAATGTACGAATTTTATCTAATCATCATACTGAGATGTGATTTGCAATGCAATAACTTCATACTAGATCTCAAACTCAAATTCTTGAGTACCGCACATGGCTTTCATGGTAGTTTATCGTAGTGCATGATCATGTGTTGATCTATGTGCAGGATTGTGTTCCTGTGTTTGTGAGTCAATCTTGCAAGAAAAGTTCTCAGTCATGAACAGATTCCTCATATCACCTCCAAAATGAAAACAAAGCAGAGACTGCCTCTCAGATATGCTTGAGGCTTTTTCCGTAGAAGAAGAAAAACCCTAACATTTTGCAAGTATTAACGCCACAAAAGCGACACCTTTATGACATAGTATACTAAAGTGAATACAGTGAGAAAACTAGATGTTCGTAAGCAGATCGATTTTTTAAACAAACCTGATGGTTAGTCAAGATTGAACTAAAAGAAAAAAAAACATATATCCTTCTATACATGAACAATGAATCACCCAAATGGGTAATCAGATTAACCTTCATATCTTTATCTCTAAACAAGCATAGATATTGGAAATGGAGCAAAATCAAGCACTGAGTAATTGGTCGAACACTCTAGCGTGATAAATAGAATATTCCTAAATGAGAAGCTTCCTCAAATTGCAAACTCGCTTATAAGTTTATCATCGTCCTAGGAGCTAGGGAAAATGAACACCTAGAAGAATTCTACTGTGACTAGAGAGAGAAAGATAGTTTTCTGTTTCTTTGGCTACTTGTACAGAATAGAATCAAATTAGGTTAGCATTTTTTTTCAGTAGGCCGTCTCGAATAGGATGAAACTGATAAAAGAGGGTTTTGAACAGAAAGAGAGAAGAAAAGTATACCTCGCCATTAAGTTGCTTTGGTTCTACTTCGTTGTCCATTAGAGAAACGCTTCTGACTTGCTGAGCGTCCGCGGAAGTGTGACTCTAGAGAGAGAGAGAGAGGGGCAGAGAGAAGTAAGGGCGGGAATTTCAAGTCGCTGGATCAACTCAGCTCATAGGGCATGTTTGGTGGGCAGGAAATAACGAACCAGCAAGGAAAATATTTCACACCACATGCATATGTTGGTAGTATCAGTTACATGGATGAGTGACGATCAAAGTTTTAGCAGTAGTTTAGGTTTTTTTTTGTTTTGACTGGCTTGAAGATAAAGTGAAAAGATTGATTCTATTGAAAAAAAAAAATATATTTTTCGAGTGTTTTGTTTGACCAAAATAATAGAATAATCAAATTCTATTAAAGAATCTTCTATTATGGCTCTTTTGTTCTCGTTGTCATATCTCTGTCGTCTTTGTCTCTTCTTCTACAAATTTCTCCACGAGCAAAATTAAATACTTTAAGCGTACCAAATCCTTCACTCTCTCTTATAGAGTTCGGTTTGATTAGGTTGAAAGAGACGAAGGGGGTCAAAGATTAGTGAGCAGAAGAAATCATAGCATTGAGATGGTTCTCTTCTTAGTTTTTACCGAACACTTTTTTTTTTATCATGGAAAAAAGTAATTTTCTCATTCCATTCTTTTGAAGCGACCCAAACAGAACCTTTCAATAAATGTAGCCTTTTTTTTTGTTGCAATAAATCTAGCCCTAATCACATAACTTTTGCCGCGTCGCCCCTCTTTCTTTCCCGCCAAAATTAATTCTTCTCCTTTGTCAAAGGAGTAAAACCCAAATCGAGTTTTATCAAATCACTCTACAACTTTGGATTCTGGTGCGTAAATTATACGGAAGAAGGACGAAACCAGGAGAATGGAGATGGATATGGATATGGATGAGCTTGAACGGCTCGAGGGGCTTCTTCCCGAAGAAGAAGAAGAAGACTACTATTATCCCGATGAAGAAGAAGCCGAACAACCAAACCACCACCACCAACAAATTCCTCCGACCACTCCTAAAATTCCTCCACCTTCAGGCGGCGGCGGTGGCGTTGTTATCACCGATAACCAGATCAACAGTAACAACAATAATAAGAGGTCATGGTCAAAATCAAACTCAAATGATCTTGATGATCCCTCTTCAGATGCATCATTTTCGAGTGGATTAAAGAGGAACCGACTTGAAGAACCTCCAATTCGTCCAGAAGGAGATGAGGACGAAGAGGAGTGGCTTCGTTACTCCCGGCCACCGACACCACAACCCTCAGTTCCAGTGGTGGAAGAACAAGATCAAAATCAAGAGAAATTTATATCTCGATTCGCTTCAGAAGTCGATGGGGTTTGCATTTCGGTTACTGGACCTTCAGGGTGTCGAGTCTATGCCAAGGTAACCAAGATGATGAACAACACCAGCCTTCACAATAAATCAATCACATCCAAATCTTTTCCGAGCAAGGGTATAGCTCTAAACCTTCTAGTCTGTCGTTTCTCACCAAATGCTTTTGGGGTTCATCATTAACATTTTAATTTTTATATTTAGATTCACTGAAATAATTTTCTTTTTTTACTATATTAAAAATTGGGTTGTGAATTTTGTTGCCACACACATGATTTACTTACTTTTTTGAATTATAATCACATTTTAAAGCATGAAATTAGTTGTCAGCATTTCATATATCATGTGTGGCAGATGCTTTAATAAGGATGCAGTTTAGCGATTAACAATGTTTCATTTGTTAGTGTGTGAATTTGCTATTACACTATACACTACCTTGTTATGCTTGTTTGATGTATTTATCTATTTCAAAGTTTCATTGCTTATACCTTATTATCTTGTGACTACTCGTTCATTGTTTTGCCCACTTATATCTTGTAGGTCTGATATCGGAACCTGTCTCCGTTCTAATGAAAAGATGGGAGGAAGATGCTTCCATAAAGGTACATATTTCAAGTGTATAACATTTCTTTTCTTATGGAAATTAGATCCTTGTACGTGTGTTAGAAGTCAAATGCCTTGTCAAGGCGTGAGACGACCAAAGGCGATATGCCTATTTTTTTGAAGTTGAATCTTTGGTATCGTGTTGAATTCTCGAATGTATGTATGAAGCTGAGGTATTTAAGTAAATATTATCAATATTGAAGAACAGGAAAATACATATAAGAATGAAGGGACGAAGAGCTTCTTGGGTGCCATTCCCTTGATTTGAGGCTCTTGCCTAGGCGAAGTCAGAGGGTTCATTGCTCCACTTAGCATCGCGCCTCAAATAATACAAGTACATGCTAAATTATAATTTTATCTTACAAAAGCAAATAGTTGCCCACATAAAAAATGTATTAACATGAAACAAAATAAAGTAAATAGCTTTCTCAATATATTCAATTGGTGCTACTTCTGGTAGACTCTTAAATATTTCTAATGGTATTTGTGCATTAGTGATATTTCTATCCAATAAATATCTCAAGCATTTGTAGTCACTTAGAACTTGAGAGTTGCTGTCGAGGTTCCACTGAGAAGACTGTAATGTAAAATAATCAAGTATGAACTTTGGTGCATATATTTCATTTAAAAGTGAGAAGAAAGAACAGTAGGTGCTGGCCGGCAATGGGCTTATTCTGTCTGTTGAAGCTTTGGGTGATATGATACAAAGTCTTTAACTATTTTTTATGTACAATGTAACTGTTTTGAAGGATCAGTTATTATTTGTAGTGATTTAAAAAATGAGGGTTAGATATGTAATTTATACCTCCCAACTCATAACTCCTAGCTCCCTTATATGCGTATTGAAATTTGAAAATGTTCCCTGATCACTTGTAGATGTCATATTGAAGGCTTTGCAGGTATCATCTGAATCTTCCGATGCTTTTGTTAGTCACCAAAGTTCAGTGGTCACTGAAAACCTTTGGGTGGATAAATATTCTCCAAAATCGTTTACAGAGCTTTTGAGCGACGAGCAGACAAATCGGGAGGTACATAGTTTCTTACTATTTGAAATTTTGAACTCAAGCTCCTTGTATGTGGTACGTCAGTGAAGTTGTTTTCTTAAGACTGGGACTTCAATAATTAGCGCCCCTTTCTGCCTTTTTTCAGATTCTTTTATGGCTGAAACAATGGGATACTTGTGTATTTGGATCTGAAATTAGGAGTACATCCACTGATGTTTTATCTTCTTTGAGACGACATACATCACTTGCTCAACACCAAAAGCTCTCTCATATAACTTCTTTTGGGAAGACTGGGAAAACTTCCTTTACAAGTAGTGCTTTCAAACACTCGGATAGTTTTAATCGAGAGCATAACAATGTAAAAGAAATTCATGAATCAGGGAACAAAAAATCAATGAGTACTGGTCCACCAGATCACAAGGTGAGCTGTATATATGTTTATTTTTCACCAACGAGCTATATGAATTTTATCTTTTCAATAGGTATTGTAACTGTTAGAATTTTAGCTTGGCAGCTCAAACACCAACCAAGGTATTAGACACATCATACATATGTTAGGAGATCCAGAAGTCTTCTAGGGTTTTATTTCTTGAAGTATTTAGTAGTTTCTCCTGTTTCTGAAGTTAACATTTATTTAGAAATTCATATATTTTTTTATTAGAATTGTAGGCCAGCACAACCCCTTAATTCTAGTAGGCCCATTTGATCTTACACATTAGTAAATAGTGGCTAGTCTTCATGGTTGTTCTTCTTCTCTTATTACCTTTCGACTGTTAGTTAATTAGATTTATCTCCCATAACGTTCTAGTATAGGTGCTAATTGGTGAAAATACATTCATTATATACAAAAAATTCGAGGATGTACTACTCTGTAAATATGTCAAAAATGCAGAAAATGGAAATTTTGGTAACTCAATCAAATGTGCTTCCGTTGACAAAATCAAAGTCTTGATTTCTATAATGAACTCTTGAATCTTGATGTATTGGTATTCTGGAACTTTTAGGGAATGACTTATTCTGATGTATGATACGTACCAACATCTCAATATACTGATACATTTCCAAAATACAATGCTACTTTTAACCATGGAGGGCAGGACACTGGCTTGATGACAACAATGTTAGTTCAACGTCATTTTTTCTAGTCCTTTAGACTATATGTTTTCTGTGCGACGACTATCTGCCTCGAGTATGAAATTTTATTACCTATCTCTTTCAGGTTCTCTTACTCTGTGGCCCCCCAGGGCTTGGGAAGACAACTCTTGCACATGTAGCTGCTAAGCATTGTGGATATCGTGTTGTGGAGGTTTGTGCCTTTAGTATAATCTTTCGAACTTGTTATAGTTCTTTAATGTAGCTTGCTTTGCATTCATTGTCCTATAAATAACTTGTCGTGGTGTTTACTTCATAGTTCTAGATAAGAATCTGCAATTTCTGGATTTGTGTTGGTCATTAACATGTAAGGTGAAGTGGTAAACATAACCTGAATACAGCGGCTCTGGACTCTCTCTCTCTCCCCTTCACTTTTGGATTTGATTGAAACTCAAATTATTTGATCTGACTGAGTATTGGTAATTTGGTATATAGTATGTCCTTATTTCCAATAGAATCACACTTGTTTGGCTCGGACCTAGTATTGATTGGTTTGAGTGGGAACATAGAGCAACCGAGATAAAATTGAGGTATTCGACTTCAATCTGAGTTTGAGTTTTAATAGCCCCATATAAGAAGTTCAATATGTTGGACTATCACAAAAACATGCTTAGTTCAGTTAACAAGTTAGGTTTAGAACTTAATATATTTAGGATGTCAAGCAAAGGTTCTTTATAAAAGAACAGAAGACAACCCAAGTTTATGGAAGGTAGATACGGCATGTCTACCATGTCTTGTTCTTCTTAAATTTATTAATGCTTTCTATTTCTTTTCTTTTTCTTGTTATGGTGGGGAGTATCAGTTGCCATGTCTACCATGTCTGACGTACCTGTGTTGCACGTATTTTCTTTGCAAAAAACTAGGTATCATTTACCCATGTGACATTGAATAACAAAATAGTGTAACTTGTCTAGTTTGAGAAGTCAATATATTATAAAATGTATCCGTTGTCATCAATTGTGCGCTAATAGGTTGCTTTAATTCTATAATTTCAATCTTTATTCATTAAAATAATTTGTCTTTGTATGCGGGTCTTCCTTGTGTATTTTTGTTGTTCAATTTAGTGGTATGCAGCTTTCACCAAAAGGAAACATTGACTAACTATGTTCTATCCATAGATAAATGCTAGCGACGATAGGTCCTCGTCAACAATAGAAGCTAAAATTCTTGATGTTGTGCAAATGAATTCTGTCATGGCGGATGCAAAGCCTAAGTGCTTGGTAAGTAGTAGATCAGCCTCGATTATAATTTGCCCTTAGATCAACCTCTTTTGGTTCTTATGACAAGTTGGGTAACCAGGGAGCTTTCTAATAATTGATTAACATTCGCTCATAGACATGTATTGTCTACGATTAATAGATGATTCTGTACAGATAATTGATGAAATTGACGGAGCACTTGGTGAAGGGAAGGGTGCTGTGGAGGTGATCCTAAAAATGGTAATCTATATATGCGTAGATAGTGTTTGGTTGTGTGATCTAATTCATTTCCCTGTCATGTGTGTCTATATGCACGTTAGTATGTACTAAAAAACGTAAGTGTATATGCATGTGTGTGTGTGTATATACGTTTTTCAAACATCACGAGATTAACTTATTTGGTAAATCCAAATGAACACCTTTTTTTTTTAAATAATATCTACACGAGTGTTCTAGTCATGGTCATGAATGCACCAACAAAGAGAATGTATTAAAGGTGGCAAGGGTATACACTTAACTATGAAAAGTCAGTCAGTTAACAACCTAACTGGTATTAAACCACAAGTATTGTTTCCAACCAAAGGCAATTCTAGAAAAGATGTAGATATTCAGGCCGAAGCAGCTAGATAAACCATGTCAAAAAAACATAAGAGGTGAGTGTTAGGCTTCAGAACAAAAGCCCAATATCCTCAAAACTCTTTAAGCTGCAAATAGGCTCTAAGTCTCTAATTGGTCTTAATAAAAAGAGAAAAATTGTTAGGAGAGAAACTTTAATTGATAAATAACCTAGAAGGTTAAAATCCCTTTGATTGCTATAAGTCTCTTAAGTTTGTACGACCTGTATTATTAATAGCAAAACCAGGTTCAAGTATTTAAAATACATGAAAAAAATGTGGATTCTTCAAAAAAATGAAAAAAATGTGGAAAGACGCATCTGTTTATTATGACGGATAAAGATATTAGAACTTTCTGTGTTTGACTGTTATAGAATGTTAAGACTTAAAAGCTAAATAATGTATTAGGTATCAAGCAACATTACCAGATATACTCCTCCCCCTTGTGTACTGCGTATCCGATTCCCCATACCCTTTTTGGGTGGGTTCGCAATCCAGTACCATAAAATTAGTGTACCGGAACTTTTAGGCTTAATTAACCCTAAGTCTTTGTAAAAATCTATAAACTTGACTAGTTGGGTATTTAGTTACTAAAATTTCTTAACTAATTTGTTAGATTGTTAATTTTATGGAGGTAGGACGTACGACAGATTGAGAGTATATGTATCTATCATAAATGCATCATAAAGAGTATATAGTGTTTAGGAAAATAGTCCAAAACGTACTGCAATCGAAAGTGGTGTACTAAAGAAGCATACCCTAGCATATCCGATATTCACATGGTAGCGCACCGTTTACCAGTACCACGTACCAGAGCGATCTGTGTACCAGGTAACATTGGTATCAATATAGCAATCCGTGTACTAGGTAATATTGGTATTAGCATAGTTTGCATATGCCTAAAAGAATCCCCATTTGGTGCCAACTTCCACATGACCAATTTCATTGGTATACTCCTGACCTAGCTGAATGTACTTGGCCTTCTAAGTATCTATTTCTTGATAACGTTCAATGTAACTTAATTTTTCCTTTAACTATGAAAATAATTGTTTTGTTACCTCACTAAATGCTTTTCTAGAATTATATTTTAGTCAGCCTTCTCACCTAAAAAAATTATGGATGACTAATTCTGACTAATCAGCACTAGTTGCAAATCCCAGTTCGTCGACTACCTATTGTGTATTGACTTAGAGATCGATAAAAAAGATTTTGTCAGGACGACTCATGAGTATGATACCTTATCTTATAATAGATACTCCTAGGTGTTGATGGTACCTTCTGCTTCCAGTTTGGTTCGTTATATATTCAGACAATGCAGTATTGGTGTTATTCGGTCCGGCCAACCTGTCTTGTCAGAAGCAAGTGCGACGCCCATCAGAAGTGGCCCGACAAGCCACGATTTGGGCTGGCCTGGCCCGTCAGAAGCGGCCAACCGGTAGGCCATGGGCTGGAATGACCCGTGCCTCACGTATCTGGGGCAGCTCGTGACTGTTCAAAATGGGCTAAGCTGCGCTGGCCACGGCTGAGCCAGGGTGGGGTGAACCCTGGCTCTGATAAGGGGTAAAAACAAAACCATTAATCTAGACATATTCGTTGCAAAATTTCAAGGATTCCATTAACAGCATTAACATAGAAGTGGAGGACTTCTTAGGTCTTTTGTTTCATTGGAGTAGGAATATTGGATGGGCAAAAAATTTGCCGTATCATGATTTTATTTCGAATTGGTATGATATTATGAAGTAACAAGTCAGGGTTGTAAATCATCCTTATTCTTTTTGTATATTCTTCTCCCCCTTATTTATTCAAACTTTTTATAAAAAAATAATTCATTACCAAAGTTAAAGTGGTTTCCATGTTGTCTAGCACAGTGGTGGTCACAAGTTCGAATCCTACGGCTTGCTATTGGTCTCTTTACTCTCATTTCTTGAGCTAGTTTGGTGTTGGCCCCCTACATTCTGTTCATTTTAACTTTTGGTCTCAATTTATGCCCCCTACTTATTGACAACGTTACCTTTTGACCATCTTTTTTGCTAAATCAATCTTTGCCCCATTTTGTTGGATTTCATCCAAGCTATGCTAATGCTATACTTTTGTCCGCAAAGGACCTATCACATCTATTATTTTTTCTAAATAAGCTACTAACGTTAAGACAATTAGTTTTCTTACATTTTAAGGTCTTTCAATCAAAACATTAACGTAAATCTTATTTATCCTTGTGTGAAGAGTTGGAAATAACTCAATTTGAATTGAAAAGTTCAGGTACATGTTAGAATAATGATAGAAAATAATATATTTACTAAGAAAAATATCTGTCAATTGTGGTTTACAAATACATATACATTGCAAGTGAAAGTTTACTTTCTAGTAATTTGAGGTTACTCAGGGCTGACTTAAATTCCTGGCTCCGCCCATGCGCGCCGGTCTGCTGTCCTGTTCATAAGTTTCTTTTTTTACAACTTTCAATATTTGTCACAAAGAATTGGTGGGGCATAGTCAACTGTGATGAACAATCTGTTTTACAGGGTGAAAAATATATTTTAAAAAGGTCAAATATGGTCACAATGATATTCAAAGTGGCCAACAATGGTCTAACAATGTTTTAAATGATAAATTATGGTCAATGAAATGATGAATTGTGTATGAGAGACTTAAGAGAAATTAAACAAATTTTATACGCAAAATTGTTTTTTGTGTATATGACATGCTATAAAGTGTATAATATACATAATGGGGTAATGTACTATCGTTATGTGATAAAACTTATTGTCATAGCATAATTATATTGTTATACATATAGTCATATAGTATATCATAATACTCATATTTACATATATATATATATACACATTACTTATAATATATTGACATGTAAAAAAATCATGGGCCGGCCACTGGGCGTCTAGACAGGTTGGCCCCTTGACGGGGCCTGGCCTAAATGGCCCGACGTGCCCAAAGTCCACCTGGGGACCGTCCGAGGTCCTAGGCCAGGCTCGTAGTGATCTGCCTAATAAACAATACTATAGTTCAGGATCTCTTTGAAGAATTTTGGACTTCATTTGCAAAGTTTAACATGAGCTACTGGGAGTACAGGAAAAGACACAGTATTGTAGAGATTTCTTTTAGTTCTACCTATTAAATTGATTTGAGTGTCTATATCAACTTTTGTTTTCTTTTGGATGTTGTAACTGTGCACTTCCTTTTGAGAATTCTATTCAGTGTAAGTTAAGATTTATTTTTTATTATCTATGCAGCTTGCTGCTGAGAAAAAGTCTGAATTTGGAAAGGAAAATTTTGCTCAAAAGGAGCAAGGAAAGTTTTCATCAAAACGAGGAAGGAAAACCGCGACGTTGTCAAGACCTGTAAGATTCAATATCTGACACACTGTTCTTTATTTTATTTTCTGTATTCTGTTTTTATATTTATGGGATTTTATATAATATATTGTTTAAAATTGAAGGTGATATGCATTTGCAATAATCTTTTTGCGCCTTCACTGAGGCCACTGCGTCAGGTAGCAAAGTAAGTCTTCAATCTGATCATTTTTTAACAGGTCAACGAATAAGAGATATTTTTTTTGAATACTTTGAATTAATATTAGGAAAAAAGAAAAGAGAGTACAAAGGGAAACAGGAAAGAGAACAAACAAAAAGAAAAAGAAAAAGAAGGGAGCTGTACAAAATTACATCTAAAACAAAATAGTTTCCCAACTCGAAACAAAATCAAGATAAGTATACGCTCTAGCCCAACCAAAGTTCCTACTCCAAGAGAACAAAACTCCAATAACGTCTTCCACCTCCACCCTTCTCGACACACTCAAATCCTTGAAGATGCCATCATCCCTAGCTTTCCAGATAGACCAACCAGATTCCTAGCTTTCTAATATATCTTCTAATAAGATATATTAGAAGAACAATGACTAAAGAGGTTATACAAGATAGTAGGCAAAAGGAAAAATCTTGAAATACATGAACAACTTAAGAACGTGGAACAACTTAAGAACGTCGAACAACTAACAATGTTATGATCACAACCTCCCACTATAGTAAACTTCCTAAAGGACATGTGAATTGTGATACATCCAATGTTTTTTCTTACACTAAAGAAAAACAAGACATAGTCGCTAATTTAGTTTTCTCCAATCATCCTTTGAAACTTAAGTTGGCAAAACTTTATTTATCGTTCTTTTGTTGGGTTTCTGCACTTCCCTATAGTTGCATACCAAGTACAAAAACTTGCATAAATTCCAATTTAGCTATTATATTAGAAACTTTTTGAAGTCTTATGATTCATCTGCTATGCGTTAATTTTGTGTTTGTACTGTAGGGTGCATATGTTTGTGAAACCATCGGTTAGTCGTGTGGTGAACAGGTAAATTGTAACCTCTTTTCTGCTTATTCATTTCTTTGCAAATTAATTACATGAATGAACTAGTGGCTCCATCTAACTGTCATTGAAGATCACTGGCAACATTTGATAGTATTATTATCTCAAAATGTTTATATTAGGCTCAAGTTTATATGCAACAAAGAAGGATTCAGGGCAAGTTCTGTTGCGCTTACTGCACTTGCTGCACATACTGGTAACTGAATTCTACATTTACTTTGGTTACTTTTGTTGTATAATATACATGTTTGCAAGTTGAAATCAAAGTGAAAGCTTTCCAAAAGAAAAAATTCAGTCAAAATCTCAACTCCCTAGTGGAAGACATGAAAAGGTGATCTATGTCGCCTCTCTTACAGACACAGGAGAGAGAAGTTCTGACACAGGTTGTATTCCGGATAAGGTTCTTCACTGTGTCGGTGTGTCCCTCGTCAAAGCTTCACTCTAGCTTTAGTGCTGTACTCTAGAGTCCTGATCTGTGATCTCATTTTCTTTCTTCTTCTCCTACTATCTTCTTCACTTCTCTTGTTCATCATCCTTCTCACTTTCTCAGTATGCTTTTCGGATAAATCGGAAATTCTTTACGAGTTTACGTTATCTTGGATGTGGAGAATAGGTAAGAATAAAAGATGGGAGGCGACCCTGTCACGTAAGGAATTGTCACTGGTTAGTTTGTTCCTTAGCAGGAGAAGAATCATGGTGCACTAGATGCAACTGAAGTGGAGATTAGTTCATCATCTTTTCTGGCTTCCCTGCTGCCAAACCGGTCTGGGATTTTTCTCTAACTCTACTGAGTTCATTGCATGCTGCATGATAAGGGTGACTTGTGTATTTCCCAATGGACAAGCCTTCAGCTCCCCAAGACGGGCTGACAGCTGTGGTGTCTCATCGCGCACACCGTATTATGGGCTATTCGGAAAAATCGTAATAAATCGAGTTTTAAAAACTATGTGGCTGACGGGCAGAGCATGATCTTGCATGTTCAAGCCAATTAATATCCTTGGAGCAGACAGAAGCATTAGGCTAGGAATTACACCTTTTTCGATATCTCGATTTCTTGGGAGGCTATGATTCACACCTTGTAAATTTTAGTAGTTTTGTGATTTTGTCACGTTTAGGTTCCTCGCCCTTACGACCTCCATTTTTTT
>BEHA01000061.1:107758-181212 GCA_002897215.1 Eschscholzia californica subsp. californica
CAGTTTCAGGAAAAAAAGTGGCAAATTTTCTCAAGATACTGATAACGGGTTGCAGAAGCCAGCAACAATAGAGCGAGATTCTCGCCCTCTGATATTTAAGTTCAATGAGGTATTTATCCTGCCAAATTTATCTACATTTGACCGTTTCCCTTCAAACCGACAAATGAACCATGGACAAGTCCACTCGTAGGTATTGGTACCCATGTTGTCCTCCATAAATAACAGCCGTTATCTGTAACTATGTGAAACCTTCATTGTTGTTTGAAAACTCTGTTTTATACTGCCATTGGTTTAATTGTTATAAACATTATATAACCCAAAACTTTCCTGTTATTACTGTATCGCCCACCAACCGTTACACCACAGTTTACTGTTTTTTTCAATATTGACTGGTACCTTATTGGTCTTACAAGACCAAGACAACCACTGAAACGAGAAAACAAATGGTTCATTTTTTTTACGGAATTGAGTTTTTTTACTTGATTTTTATTGCAGGGTTTCACAAATGCAGTTAAAAAGCCCGTCCGGATTTCTGAGTTGCTATCCTAATAAGAATGGGCTAAGATCTACTACAATCCTTTTTTTATTTGTTTCATATGTAGAATGATATACAATAGATGACAATCATCTGTTTTTCGTGTGCCATTTAGCAGTCTTTGTCTGTACAGCTTAGTCTAAAACTAATAAGTATCTAATTTTATATTTTGTGATTATAGCTCTTGGATTCATCAGATAAAGTCACAGTATTATGTTGTCATTGTAAATAGGATCATTAATGGAATATTGTGATATCTCATCCTTAATATGCATATTTGTCAGTCGAATTATTATGAGATAATTTTATTTTAGTCATCTGAATAGTGGTCTAATTCCACCAATGAGGTTTATGTAGCTAACCCACGATGTTTCATCTTTTGTTTTCAAAAATCTATCTTGATCGGTATACGTTATCTAAGGAGGAATTCTTCAAAGGAAAGTACGTGCAGCCCCCCCTGTCAACCTGTATGTAAAAATGAATGTTGATGCTTTGTTCAAGAATATAGAGGATATTTTAGGAATCAGCTGTATTATATATGATTCTCAAGCGTGTTTAATGGCTGCAAAAACAGCAAGTCTCCAGGCTAGAAATGCAGAAGAAAATGAATGCAAAGCAATATCATGTGGACTCTTATGGGTGTTGAAAAAGAACATCAAATTTCTCCAATTAGAAAGTGATAATCAAAGCCTCATCACTCATTTGTGCAACTCCAAAAAGACTACAATGGCAATCAAAAGCTCACATCTCAACAATCAGAAATCTCGTTCCGAAATTTCTAGGCATTTCCTTCTCACACATTCGCCGCAATTGCAATGCTCTTGCCGACAAACTTGCAAAATGGGCTTGTTTCCGTAATAGTAATAGAACTTGGTCTGTAGGTACTTCATATGGGGGCCGCAATTAATTAACATATTCTCCATTCTCATTCTATATTTGAGTTTAGTTGTTAGATTCTCTAATTTTACATTCTTCGCTACGTGGATTGTGTATGCATATGGCCGTTTTAAGTCTAATGGCCAAAATAACTACCAGAATATAGGGGTGGGAAAACGGCCCGAGAGCTTGATACTCGCTCAGGTCTGCTCAAGTTCTTGGTAAGCCGTTGGTAGGCCTGTCATGGGAAAGCGGAAAGCCCGATCCGTCAGGTATTTAATAGGTAGGAAGTGGCCAGAGGGCACTGACTGGATAACTATCTCGATTAACCTTAGTGGTCAAGGCCCAGTGGATAGTACTTGTAAAATATGTTCGAATAACAACAGATGGGATTGACCGATTGACCCGACCGACCGATACCGCTAGTCGAAAGACACCACCCGTAGTTTTAGGGTATGATCCAATTGTCTATATAACGAGGCATTTGAAGATCAAATCTCAACCGTTAGATCCGAAACCCTAGTTTTCTACACGCATCCCAGACAAGATTCCTATGTTATACATACCCCCACTAAACATGGTATCTTGGGATTTACTTTCTCTTGATTTTGTCTCTCTCGTCTTCTGAACGTACAACGATCAATATAATTGACAGGGAGGGGGTTGCATGTACAAGTTGACAACCCCCCTAGGGTTTCTACACGCATCACAAAAGCTCACTAAACACGGTATCTTGGGGTTTACTTTCCCTAGGGTTTCTCTGACTCAATGAACCAAACAATGAGCTTCTGAACGTAGTTCAGGGAACAATGCCTACAAAAACTCTGAAATCTCTCCAACGCTCAAGTTAGTAGGGTGTTTTTGTAGTTAAAGAATTGAATTCAAAATCTGAATTTAAAAATTGAACTCTATCGTTGGCCTCTATGGTAGAATCAGTCGGGGAGGCCCGGGAGGTAGTGGTTCACCCTGTGGCGGATGTCAGCGGTTCGAGTCCGCTTATCTCCAACTCGTGAACTTAGCCGTGAACGTTATGATTGATTAGGGCGAACATGTTGTCTCTATATGGGCTCGCTTGACCATTGTATTGATCAACTGAAATGATGTGGTGAGGATCCACCGGCATAGATGAGACCACACTTTGGCGGTCGCAAGAAGGATAACTTTTGTTGTTTGCATATCTTTCTTATTCGATAAATCTTCTTGCCGATTTTGTAGATTGCCTATGAAAAATTGGGTTTTCGACGTGCTTTAGTCTTTCACATTACTTAGATCTCGTTGATTTTCCATCTCAAACCTTACATCAAGTCAGAGCTTAGGTTGGGTAAACCTTGAATCCAATTCGCCTTCTCGTGCCTTGAACCAAGACACGGTTAAGGGTCGAGCTAATTTCAGCAGACTTTCCTTACTACAACATCCACAACTGAACTTTGACCATGACTGGCCTGGTTGATTTTAGAGTCAGAGCGGGGCTTAAGACGCTCAAGAGACACATGCTGACCTCCCAATTTTGGACTTAGGTGACCGAACTCTTTTGCATTCACCTCCCTAGTGACTTGGCCACGGGGTGACCATTCTGATTCTTGGTCAGTTTTTGACTTATTGACTTGGTCCACTGGTGACCAATATTTAGATCATCATATGTGTTCCTAAAACAGGTTGAAGGACATGTTATGTTCTGATTGAACATATCAACCTTACTTGTTAACTTTAACCAATGATGTTAGTTCTTTTCTCTCCGGTCATTGTAATTGTGGGGCTTTGTCTTCAAACTAATAGTTATAATGGTTAATTTGGATTGAAGTTATAGATGGATGCTTATTTCGTCGTAACCCCTCATGTATTAATACTTGATATGAAAATACTCATCTAAGTGCAATTTGGAAACTTCAAGATTCCCTAGGATGTGGAAGAATCAGACTTCACGAATGTTTTATTAGAAAACGCTCTTGGTTCTTTCCCAAGTATAACATTTTCTTTCGTTCCAATTTGGAGTACTCTCTATAGAACACTCTTTCTCTTTCATTTTCCGAATAGCTGAAAATGGCAAGTAAGGAAAAGAAAGTGTAGACTTATTCGTATTTTCATATAATTATACAAAAATACCTGTGTTATTTTAGGTAATTTTTGTAAAAACTCGTGACTTCTTCAGTCGGGTAAGAGTTCCACTAATAAACTCTCTTTGGTACAAAGTTCTTAACAGATTGGAGTTCTTAGTAGAAGTGATATGAGAGTGGACGTCGCCTACTTTTGCAAGTTGAAATTTTATATGCAAAAGTGTCGTCCGTACATAGAACCCTCTCACATGAGAGAATTGTCTGTAAATTAGCTACAAATCAAATTCGTAGCGGACCTACTTATAACCTTATCATTTGAGAAAATTATATAAAATGTCACTCCACATGTACATCTAAAGCTACATCTACTAATTCGGAAATTTCATTTGGTCGCTACAAAGTGATTTGACACAATGGTCATTACAAAGACATTGATACATCGATACGATGTGGTGAATACTATAACTACCGAATTACTATAAGTACTACTGGCCTAAAGTTCAAAGATAGTATTACTTTATTAATACTCAAATTCAATATTCTTAAATTTGCACTTCTATATAATCGGATCTGAAAATCTGGGAATAAATGCCCTTGGTAACTGGGGCCACAAAGTGTTATTGGCGTCTCCCTGGTGCCTCCACTGTGTACAAATAAAAGGAAACCACTAGAGGGGCACGTCATAAAATAAGAGATAAGGGGCATAGGATATGAGAACACCTAATGTACTACCATCTGACACTCATACTTCTTCTACAACATCACTATTCTAACTTTCCTAATTTTCTTTCCTCCTTTTGTTTTTCATTGGTTGATATCTGGAAACTTGTTTTTTAAAACCAGAGCAACCATCTCTCTTCAATTATTACATTTTTATCTGAATTATAGAAGATGCAGGAGATATACTTTGCCGGATTCCGGCGACCATTAAATTTATGGGTCATAATAATGGGTTTGAGCTTAATTGTATTATTAAACTTGAGTATGAGTGAAGGAAAATGTGAATTCAAAGCTATATTCAATTTTGGGGATTCTAATTCAGATACTGGTGGGTTTGTAGCTGCATTTGGTGGTAATCATGGTCCCTCTGGTATGACTTACTTCCACAAACCTTCTGGTCGTGCTTCTGATGGAAGGCTCATTATTGACTTCTTAGGTACAATTATTTTTATAAAGTAAGATTCAAACTTAAGTCTGTATAGACACATTTATCATAGAACCGAAATGGGTTTCACAATACACTATTAATCTAGTAGTTTTATTGGGTATTTAGAAATGTTGATATCAAGGGTATTAAATGATATATTATATGAAGGAATTTATGTGGTGTATTTTGTATGTTAACAGCTCAAGCTCTAGGGTTGCCATATTTAAGTCCATATTTGCAGTCAATTGGATCAAATTTCAAGCATGGAGCTAACTATGCAACATCAGCATCAACAGTTTTATTTCCAAAAACTTCAATGTTTGTTAGTGGGCTTAGTCCATTTTCATTAGCCATTCAACTCCTCCAAATGAAAGATTTCCATCAAAAAGTTCTCCAACTAGATCCATCAGGTAATTTCTACCCACTATTGACAATTTGAATTCGCACTGTCCGAGTGATTCTGACTTATTTTGTTAAGGATTTTGTCAAAAATCATTTGTACAATTAGCATTTCCCTTTTGTTAATCGGTGTAAGAGTCATTTCGAGTTCCGCCATTTGGACGAATGAGATGCACAAATTCAAACTAAAGCAAACATTCTAAAATCATTCCAAATCAGTCGTTCAGACTTTCGGACGAGTCTGATCTGGATTAGAAAAACAAAGACCTTCAATTCCAAATCTTTCTATCTATTAGTAAAAAAAGGATTAATATTTTGTGATAGTGCTAATTACATTTATCAAATTTGTTAGGATATCTCCCACCTAAGGATATCTTTGGGAAATCATTGTATACATTCTACATTGGCCAAAACGATTTCACCTCTAACTTAGGAGCTCTTGGTATAAGTGGTGTGCAACAGTATCTCCCTCAAGTGATTGCCCAAATTGCAAATACTATCAAGGTAATTTTATGCGTTTTTTTGTTTATTCGTATGCTACATTAATTCCCTACCTCTTTTTTGACAGACTATTTTCCCGTTTATTACCAATATTTTATAGAGGTGCATGCTTGCGTAGATTATGTCCAATTTGCACCGAAAACTGGCTTGCTAAGACAGTTTGGCAAGACTTGTGTACTTTGATTATGATATTTCTCAGATGATATGGGATAATGCTAATACCCGATCTTCCCTTATTCTATGTATTAATCCCAAGACTAGAATGACTCAACATTCTTCTTGTACCATGTTAGAGCCCGTCAGAAGTAGCTCTTCTTGAAAACCGACCTTCATCAAAAGGATGTTCAAAAGCTTATTCTAATACACTAAGGATATAGGATAATGTTATAGTGCTCATATCAAATATCAAAAATGTTAAGACTATTCTCAATAGGTCAAGAAAGATGTTGATTCAGAGAGTAGATCAAACTTTATCGCTAAATTTTCCTAGTAATTTTTTTCATGCAGGAGGTATATGATTTAGGAGGGCGCTCCTTTTTGGTGCTTAATCTTGCACCGATTGGATGTTACCCTTCATTCCTTGTTGAACTTCCTCATAACAGCTCAGACCTAGACATGTTTGGTTGTATGATTTCATATAACAATGCTGTTATTGAATACAATAATATGTTAAAAGAAGCCCTCCGTCATACTCGAGATGATCTCCCTGACGCATCAGTCATTTACGTAGACACCCATTCGGTTTATCTCGAGCTTTTTCGCCATCCTACATTCCATGGTAAGTTCTTTTATCTAATCATTTTACTTTCTAGAAATTTATCTAACATATGTTTTAGCAACCTGCTTTCTTGTATTATTTCTAGGGTTGCAATATGGGACTAAAGCTTGTTGTGGACATGGAGGGGGAGCTTACAATTTTGATCCCCAACTATTTTGTGGAAATACCCAAGTGGTCAAGGGGAACAATGTAACATCAACAGCTTGTGCAGATCCCCAAAATTATGTGAGTTGGGATGGAATTCATGCCACAGAAGCTGCAAATAAGCTAATCACATGGGCAATTTTTAATGGATCTTATTTTGATCCTCCTTTCCCTATTTATGAGCTTTGTGATCTTCAGCCAATAGGATAATTAAGCCTAGAGTCTCTCAAGTTTTAGGGATGTGGGTTTTAATATATGAATAAATTAGGCTTTTTATGTGGTAATTACCCAAATTTGTCCTGCTATGTAATTGCATTAACATTTAGTCCCAATTTAAAGAAGGCCATTTTCTCCTCAGAGGATTGATCCAACCATCCAAAAAGTGAGAGTCAAATAGGGAAGGGTCCATGACAGGAAGGCATAAAGAAAAGTCTCTCAGACATAACGACTTAGTCAATCAAGATTGACTTAGGGAGCATATTTATCTTTTAGCCCAAAAATCCACTTGGATGCACTTTGCCTCCTTATTGGGAGAATTACTGAAACCCCCCAATTCTGATAATGCGTTTACTGAAACTCCCCACTTTTATTGTAATTACTGAACGGGTTATTTCCGAAATAGCCCCCAACTTTGTGACCGGTTTCCTGCCTAACCCCTTACTTTATCAAAAATACCCAGATGCCCCATTTTTCAGTTACCGTTATTACACCGTTAATTAGTCATCACCTCTCTCTGCCACCTCACCTTCTCGCCACCGTTAAAAAAAATGTTAGAGAAAGAGAGGAGAGATAAACCAAATTTTATTTTTATGTTTGAAGGCCGCCGACCGGAAAATTTTCCGGTCGGCGACCTTCGTCGGTGAAGACGATGAGGTGGCGAGAAGGTGAGGTGGTAGAGAGAGGCGATGAGTTGGATGAGAGAGAGGTGATGACTAATTAACGGTGTTATAACGGTAACTGAGAAAATGGGCCATCTGGGTTTATTTGATAAAGTGTGGGGCTAGGCAGGAAACCGGTCACAAAGTTGGGGGCTATTCGGGAAATAACCCTTACTGAAACCCCCCCACTTTCGTTAAATTTGACAGTATTATGCCGTTAGAGAGAGTGAAATGACCAAAAGACCATTTGCTAAAACCGGACCTAATAAAAGTGGGGGAAAATGGGGCGCCTTCGACTAAAATGTGGGGTGCTTATATCACTTTAGTGTCTTCTCCCTCACGTACTGAAACCCAAATCACTCATCTACCCTCTCCTCCCTACTGAAACCAGAAGAACTCCCACCTCCATGAAACGAACTCCCTCGCTGAAACCAGACAAAGACAAATCAAGAAGCTCGCGTCTTTGGGTGGGTACCAAGTATTCTCGTTCTCTTTCTCTCTCTCTCTCTCTCTCTCTCTCTCTCTCTCTCTCTCTCTCTCTCCTTTTGAATACAACTAGGGTTTTGAGTTTTCAATCGCTTAGGGTTTTGAGTTCATTCGACCACCCATGCTTTTGATGAGATTGTTAGTTTAATTTTGCGAAAGGAACATCATATTGCTACCTTTTGATGAGATCTTTAACATCATATTGCTACCTTCATAAATTAGTGTAGGTCTGAAGTAGTAATTAAGTCTGGGTACTTTTCCAACTTCATCGTAGCCACCTTCATACTGATTGATCACCAAAATAACAAAATTTTCGTAATTATTTGTTCTTGTCTTATGATTGATCATGGTGTCTCTGTTTTGGTTGATAAATTACTAGATATTGTTGCTCATAAATTAATAGATATTGTTGATAAATTACTTCTGGTGATTCCCACCAATGTTATAAATTACTAGATATTGTTACTCATAAATTACTAGATATTGTTAATTTTGTTGATGTTTTCATTTCATGTTGTTGGATATGTCTGAAATTTGCTATTTGTATTTGTTTAGAACTACTAGTGATTTGATTTGGCTAAAAGCTTCGTGACGACATACATTATGAGCTCGAGTTACAAAATGTAAGCTTCTTTTTTGGTTTGTGACTCCATTTGCTTCATGTGAGAGGATGTTTATTAACATACTTGACTAACGGGGACCCAATTGGGGGTAAAGGTACTCACTCGTAAAAGAATGGTTGAAACACCTCATCCACCACCATTAAGTAATCGATTTTGTTCCCCTTCTCCAATTTCATTATAGTTTTGTTTTATGAGATTGTTTTATAGATTGTTTGAAATGATTGTCTTTGTCTTGTAATAGGTGCTACTACTTCCAGCGACATTCCATTAACTATTGATGACTATACTGTAGATGATCCTTCTGATCCTATTCCAGTATTTTTTGAAGCTCAAATAGATCCCATAACTGGCAATGTAATGGGATTAGATGATATTTGTGTCGATGAGGAAGATGAAGATACTTTTTGGGCCCATAATGGATTATTGGGTGAGGAAGATGAACCAGAAATTGATGTGGATGAGGGAGATGAAGCAGAAGCGTATGTTGAGTTTGAAGAGGCTATGGAGAATGAGAATCCTCCTACCCAACAACCTCTACTGCATTTTGATCAAGCACAAGAAGACGAAGAGTTTGGTCACTTTGTTCAGGACACTGAGGTGTTGGAAGACTTCGAAATGGAATTCACTGATGAAAGCCAAGTTCCTCTTGCATTTTAAAAAGGTATGGTTTTCTCATGTGTTGGCATATTTAGAAAGATTACTAAAAAATATGCTATCTTGAATAAATTTGAAATGAGATTTCTAAGGAATGATGATGATAGGATAAGGCGTGTTTGTATCAAAAAACCCAAACCTAATCACGAAGTTCATGAAGTTAATGATGTAAAACCTTGTCCATGGCTTATGTATGCATCTCAAATTCGTGGTACAAAAACAATGAAAGTTAAGAAGGTACATGATGTGCATACATGCGAAAAGAGAGTTGGTAAGAAGAATAGTAGTGCCTCTTATGTATTTTGTGCAGAAGCCGTAGAGAAACATGCAAGGGAGAACCCGTCTGGGTTTAATTCAGAAGATGTTCAAAAATATATTTGGAAGCATTACAAAATCAAAATTAATCACATGAAATGTTATAGAGTTTGGTGTCTTCTTAAAGATAGGATATACGAGAGTTTTGAAGAGTCATTTGCTTTTGTACCGTTGTTGTTTAAAAAAAATTCTAGAAACAAATCCTGGTAATGTTGCAGAATATGGTCTAGATATGAGAACTAGGTTGTTCAAGTATTGTTGCATGACATACCAATTTTCACTCCATAGATTAAGGAACTCTTGCAGACCTATAATAGGTCTAGATGGATGTTTTCTGAAAGGTAGGTATGGTGGGTCTTTGTTGGCGGCCACCGCATTAGATGCAATGGGAGATTTTTACCCGTTGGCAATTATGGTTTGTGATGCAGAAAATGAAGGCAATTGGAATTCTTTTCTTGAAATACTGAAGCCGCATTTGATGTTGAAGGACAAGAGGATTACATTTATGAGTGATAGAGGAAAAGGTCTTGTAGCAGCAGTAGAGAAAGTGTTTCCTGAGGCTTGTTCAAGATTTTACTTACGACACTTGTTTGTAAATTTTAGGAAGCATTTTAAGGATTCTTCCGTATGAGCCTTATTTGGAGGGCAGGAGTAGCTCACAAGGAGGTAAACTTCGAAAAGTACATTACCAAGATTCGAGAATGAAACGAAAAAGCGTAAGACTACTTGATGAAGGAATCGAAGTATACTTGGGCTCGAGCATTTTATGAGAAAGATTCTGAGTCTGAGCATACAACAAATGGAATGAGCGAGTCTTTCAATAATTGGGTGAAACTTTTGAGGGACAAACCAATATGTGTGTTATTCATCAAACATAACTAAATGCTTAGAGTTATACATACAAATAGGAGAAAAAAGAGTAAGTATTGGAGAGATAATTTGTTGGTCCCGATGATGCAAAAAAGAAGTGGGACATACAAAGATTCATATGAAGGAAGTGTACATTCAATTGGTGATTCTACTGAGTGGGTAAAGGTATCATTTATATCTCATATTTGTTTATCATTTATGTAGCATGTGTAGTGCACTATATTGTGTTGTTTTCAATGACTTTTGTTTTATGTGGGGACCCTTTTATGTGAATGAATGCCTTATAATGTGATGTTTATTACGTTGTGTCATTAGGTTTTCTTCCTTTATAAAGAGGTTAGGGTTTCTAGTTTCTTATTCTTTCCTATTTTGAACATGCAGCCTACCACTGAAACAGTCAATGCACCTACATTGAGGAGGCAGCCGGGAAGACAAAAGGTGAATAGATATAAGTCTACTGGAGAAACTAATCAAACGTCAACAAGCAAACTTAGAAAGTGTTCAAGATGCAAGGAAATTGGTCATAATGTCAGGAGCTGTAAGGGGGTGTTGTTGGAAGTAACTCAAAAAAAGAGTACACCTGCCGTAGTAGGGAATCATTCACAAGTTGGAGAGTCTGCAACTCCAACTCCAGCTGCTCATCATAGAGCAACACCACCACCGCGTTCTCTTAATGAAATAGCATCAGAAAGGGCAGCAACATCAATATGACGAGCATCAAGTAACACATCATTGCCCAAAGTAGATGACAAGGTGAAGGTAAGGCAAAAGCGTCCAAGCATGACGCTCAAGTGTCTGTTAAACTGACCATAACAGGAGATGTAGGGTCCAACAACTTACATTTAACTTTTGGTTTTTATGGAATTGATGGTAGTTTTTAGTGGAATTGATGGTAGTTTTTTGTTGAATGGGTGTTAGTTTTTGTCGGATGGATGTTAGTGTTTATGAAATTGATGAAATAACATCAGAAAGGGCAGCAACATCAATATGACGAGCATCAAGTAACACATCATTGCCCAAAGCAGATGACAAGGTGAAGGTAAGGCAAAAGCGTCCAAGCATGACGCTCAAGTGTCTGTTAAACTGACCATAACAGGAGATGTAGGGTCCAACAACTTACATTTAACTTTTGGTTTTTGGGGAATTGATGGTAGTTTTTAGGGGAATTGATGGTAGTTTTTTGTTGAATGGGTGTTAGTTTTTGTCGGATGGATGTTAGTGTTTATGAAATTGATGTTAGTTTTTAAAGAAATGGATGTTAGTTTTAATGGTTGGAACTTATGTAAAGCTTGGTGATGAAAAATATCTTATTTTTTAATAAGAACACACATACACATAAGAACTACAACTACTAGAGACATAAAATAAAATTACAACTACTAGAGACGACATAAAATGAAATTACAAATACTAGAAAACATAACAACTAAAATAGACATGACACGTCATTAAGACCTAAATTTAAGTGTTTGTGCAACTCCTTCGCATATATCATCTAACGTGGTACCTAATTTTGATTTGCTTTTCTTCGATATAACATCGGACAACCAGAGAAATTTGTCACATTCTAAACATTTCAGAAATGGAATGCCATCGTTGGGAACTTTCTGTGAAATCAACAAATTCATCTTACCTTACATCCGTTTTTATCACATGGATATCCAAGGACAATTCTTTAGAAAGTGGTTTTGTTCTCCACAACCATGACAACCACTTTGAAATATCGATTTTTTGACGAAGATGATGAAGTAACTTTTTTGAGTTCATTCTTGAACCACCAAAATCCACCGCATTCGGGAAATTGGCAAGTAAGAAATTTTTCACCAAATGAATTAGGTTTACCGGATACCATCATTTTCCTAATTCATTGCAATTATCGTTTGTGCATCTTGAATACATCCATGAACAATCTAGCACCGAATGTCCGTATTGACCGCAAAGTTGACAAATAACCTAAACATGGTGAAAATTGAAAAATCATAATCATAATCATATAGATCAATCAAAAGAACTAGAGTAAAAAAACTACCTCTTGTTGTGATCTTGCATTTTGATACACATTTGATGAACTTGAAGAAGCCATTAAATAACTTGAGCGAAAGTTGTTTGAGTGAAAGTTATTTGAGTGAAAGTTATTTGAGTGAAAGTTGTTGATGGTAAGGGTGAAGTTTGTAGAGTGGTTTCATGGGTTTAAATAGAAAAAATAAGGCTCAAAAAGGTGTAAAACGGTCAACAAACGACCATAATTTTGTGTCATCTTGGCCCTCCATTTTGATCTTGTCCATTCATTTGAAATACATGGGGTAAAACGAAAATCAATTAGTAAAGTAGGGGGTTTTAGTTAGGGGATGAGTATGTTAGAAGAAGTGGGGGGGTTTCAGTAATTACTAATAAAAGTAGGGGGTTTCAGTAAACACATTATCAGAAGTGGGGGTAAAACGTAAGAGGGCAAAAAAGTAATATTGAAAATATCAAAGTTAAATCTAACGAAAGTGGGGGGTATCAGTAATTACTAATAAAAGTGGAGGGTTTCAGTAAACGCATTATCAGAAGTGGGGGGTTTCAGTAATTCTCCCTAACATTTATCTCCTCCTCTCTTCCTCTCTTCCTCTCTTCAACCTTTTCAATGGCTTCATGTGCTACCATCTTGGTCATTTCATGTTTCATTTGTTGCATCTTGAGATTCAATCATGGATTGAATTTAAGTACTGTAACTAGCTAGTTTCATATGATTTAAATCCTTGGAAGTTGATCTTCTGAAAGTCCATTTTTTTCTTTTGTTTTAGGGAATTGAATTGGAGTAGAATTTTGTGAAGAAATTGAACTAATTATGTTTTCATCTTCCTTGGCTTTCTTCTTGAAAGATCTTTTATCCACTTTCCTGTCTTCTCCATTCTTTCAAATCTTCAATTCTACCCAACCCAAAAATGGAAGAAATCTGCCATTGTCACTATGTTATTTTGTCTCTGAGAAACCCTAATAGTTTGCAATCGTCGAAGAAGAAATTCAGTTTTTTTTTTGCCGATGTGATTGTTTTTTCTTTCATGCTGCCAGAATCCTTGCCTTGAGATCAGAAAGATGTATTCAGGGAGTAAGTATGAGAGCTAAGATTCCGTAGGTTCTGTAGCTAGATGGAGAGACTCACCTAAGTCAATCATGTGACGATTATGGGGAGAAGTTCTGTAGCTAGATGTATTGGAACGAGTAGAGATGAAGAGGAGAGAGAGAAGAAGAAATGAAGATTTTGGGGCAAACTTCAATCATGTGAATTTTTTAGCCAAAAAATAAATATGCCCCCTAAGTCAGTCATGTTTAACTAAGTCTTTATACTCCAGAGACTTTTCTTTATGGCTGAAAAGAATCCACCTAAAAAAAATGAGCGGCAAGTTCTCATGTTAAAATCTTGAAACGAACTTTTGGAAATTACAATGGAAAACTATAATTTACACAATATTACGGCTTTACAATTGGTCATTGGCGAAATAATGCTCATTCTCTCCATCAATCACGTTCTCTCTCGAAGATTTTTTTCTCTCCTAACTTTCTATCTCTTTCCAATTCGTTTCTCCTAATTTTCCCTCTCTTCTTGTTATCTTCCTCTTCAAATTTTCTTTATGTTTATGTATTCTCTCTCCCTTTGGTCTCTTAAAAAAACTTTATCTCTTTGTAGCTTTCTGTCTCTTTAGCTATCTATCTTTTTTCTTTCTCACAATTCTCCATATTACCATGCGTCTATTATTCTTTCTCTAAATTCAAATTTGTTTATCCAAAACTTAGGTTAATCCAAATTTGTGTTTCTTCTACAAATCAGACCTATTTAGAGTAGATTTTATTTTGTAAGGAAAATCTAAATTTGTTAACTCAAATTACTTTGTTTTTTCTCTCTCGTTTGCAGGTAGATTTTATTTTCCACCAGATTTCTCAGATTTTATTTGACAAAACAACTCAAATATGTGTTTGATTTTTAGGTAAGATCAAATCACCCAAAGCTAATTACCTCCGTCATGTTGGACGTTGGACCAAATAATCTAATCTTTTTGGACCTTGTAGGCATATATATATATATGAGATCTCCCAGGGCCGGCCCTGACATTTTGGTGGCCCGAAGCGAAGTTAAAAAATGAGGCCCTTCAAATTCAAAGTCCACCTTTGCCCCTCATGTACCTAAGTCGGTCAAGAGCTCATCTTATAGAATCTATATAAAAGCTAAACATCTTTCCCGTCATCCGGAAATGTTTACTTAATATAATTTCTATCGATTTTATCCTGGCAGACACGAGTACACTTTTTGTGACGCTAAAATGACACCAGAGCATATTTTGACGATTCTGTCTTTGGTTACCTTAAAGCATAAGGTAACTTTAGTTCTTAAACTACGTTAGTACCTACATGCCGAACCTATCATTATAAGTTTATAAACATATTTGGAAGTCAAGTGGCAACAAAAATTTTAGTAATGTGTTTGTTGTCTCTCTATGACTTCTTAAAACATTGAGTTGAGATCTTATATTAGATCAGAATGAGATGTCTCCCGACAAAGATGTTCATTTAGATTCATCTAAGAAATAAAATTAATCCACCTTAATTTATTTGAACTTTTTCTCTACATTAAATATAAAAACTGTTTTATGTATATAAAAACTGTTTTATGTATATAAAAACTGTTTTATGTTATCGAATTGAGAAATTCTAATTTTTGACAACTTTCATTTGACACAACTTTAGTAGGCGAAAAATGATGAAAACCATCTAGAATAGATAACACCCTAACATAATAACTCTAATGATGAAAGTATGAAAAAATTTATACAACTCAAAATATAATAACCCTAATATATTTTCTAAAAGATAAAATCATTTTTTTTTCTAAAAAGTTATAGGATCCAAAAAAGATGATAACCACTACATAATAACATTAATAACGTAAGTAATAAACACATATGGATCTTCAACTAAAAATAAATAAATACATATAGGGAGAAATGCAGAGACATGAAAATGTGGATGGAGATGAGATGGGGTGAGAAATAGTGAGAGAAGTCAGATTACACGGAGAGATGGAACCTGAAGGTACTTAAAGACAGGACACGTGTCCAAAAAGCAATCTGTTGCAAAAAGTACAAATCTGGAGGGGCCCATTTGTGGAAAAGGGTCAGCCACCGCATCTAAAATGGGCGCTCTTATGTTAGTAGTTACGAGCTGGGCCAGGTTTAAACACTAAATTTGTTGAAATTCTATAGACACCATTATAAATGTGGCTCAAAAAATTTGGTGGCCCAAAGCGAGGCATTGCTCGCTTTGGGCCAGGGCCGGCCCTGAGATCTCCACGCTTTTTAGTTTAAGAAGTCTATAATTATTTGATAAATCAGACTTTGAAGATGAAGTGTTGCATCAATATCAAATGTTAAAGGTTAGAGTTTGTTTTTTTTTTTTTCGGAAATCAAACTTCATTTAAAGGCCAAAAGGCTAATGAGAATTACATCATGAAGTTTAAAAGAACAAAGACACAACCAAAACCGTGCAAACAAGACTAGTTATGCCCACTTGGAGTGTCTCTAGAGCTGCCAGATCTAACTCGGGGGGTTACTTCTAGGCAGTCGCCGTTAACCAACTAAGGGTAGATGAGTAACTGATGCTTCTTTCACCTTCTTCTCTTTTCGCCGTCAACCGTCGGCGTGCAAATCCCGGTTTGCACCTCTATATCCGGTACATCGGTAGAGAGAGTTGTAAGTAGATGAAGAAACTCCCAAAAGTATCGATGATCAAAGCACTCATACCTGAATAAAATGAAAAACAAAAAGGTCCTAAAGACCAACAAAAAGGCCCTAAAGACCAACAGGAAACAACATATCACATAAACAAAAGAAATACTAAATCTAAATCCCCGTCGCTTTTGCCAGAAATCCAGCGATGTCGCCTGAAAACCGCCATTATCGTCGGAAAACCATCGCCGACAACTGCATTCATCGTCGGAAACCGCCGTCATCACCAGAGAACCGCCTCCACCACAGAAAAATCGTCGCCGCATAGCCGAAATCCATCTTCCCTCCAAGAATCACAACGGAAAATAGGTCGACATGAATACCCATTCTATACCTTTCCATTGTAGGTTATTAATAATAAATTCTTCAGATCTTAAAGTATGCTTTCATGGAGAAAAACAATAATCCCTTCTAATCTTAGCACCACTCACAAGGTCGGCACAAACTTTTCCAGATTCTTACATTCTTTGATGAAAGAGTAACCCTAGTTCGATGCATTTGTTCCTATGGTTCTACAAGACCAGGTTTCACTGGATTCATCATACCCATCGCCACTTTACACTTCTTTTTTTGTGGATGAACCCTAGCGCAGGAGAAATGACATAAGAGAAGATGTATCAATCGCCCTCTCTATTTGATCTGGACGCCTTACAAACAAACACAGATGTTGACAACGTTGATGGTGTTTAGATCTTTATTAGAAAACGAGTAAAGGAATCCGACGAAGGGAAGACCCTTTGCCGGAGAAGCGAAATAACTCCCTAAAGGACTAAGCAGACGGTTATTTTGTAGAGAGAGAGAGAATATTTTGGACAATCATTTTTTTGAAAGTAGGGTTTCTAGAGTTTGTTGAGTAATCTCTAACTTTTACTCATTTTTATTCTTTCTTTTCAATTTGTCATGAATGTACTCGCTGAATGGGCTCGAAGGAAGGAGAGATCTAAAGTATGGAGTTGTATTCCCTATTTTATTTTACATATCTATTGTAATGCCACTCTGAATGCTTAATTTTTAATATATTTATCTTTAACAAAAACATTTTTTGTCATGAATGTACCTGAACCCCGGCCTGCCCAGCCCAAAACCGTTTCAACCCTCATGGGCTAGTACCCATGGGCCATGGCGGACTCTGTGAATCAAATTCAAATTTCTGCTCGACCTAGACACGACCATTAAGTTCTGGTCCCCGACTTATGCTACCCGGACCTCCTAATCTCGAACCATTGGTACCCATGGGTGCTTGGTCCAGACTCATTCCCATCCCTAGTCATGAGTTAGTTATGGCTAGGGGTGGGAATTATGCCCATGAGCCCGCACCCGTCCACGGGCACCCGAGCCCAACGAGGACCGTGGACGCCCGCGTCCGTCTCGGGCACAACCCGCCCAGCCCGCCAAGTTTTGTTGGACGGGCATGGGTTAAAACCTCTACCCGCGCACCCGCCCATGCCAGCACCCACTTAACGTCGCCCAATGATAAATAACCAAATTACATCAATTTTTTGGGTTGATGAAGCCCAACATTCCATATTTCTGATCAATATGTGTAAGGGCAACCATACGAACCAATGCATTGTTTTGCAATGACCTAAGAGAATTCGTAGTAGGTTACTGAAGTAGTGATTGGCTTTGAAGGAGCAAGGAGATGGATAAGTTTATATTGTATCTCATGAGAATTAGTTATTAACGTGAGATTAAATTTCTAACAAGAACAACACAAATAATGTCTAGTTTTGATCCCAAATTGTCTCTTTAGAATCAGGAAAGGTGTTTGAAGACTTTACAAAAGGAGAGGAAAAAGTGATTTTTTAAAAGTCATGAGCTTACCCGCTACCCGCCCGCCCATACTCGAATTACCCGAGCTTCTTAATGGGCTTGGACGGGTAATGGCCAAAGCGAATTTCAAAATTGCCCGCCCGATTAACCCGCTTACCCTAATAGTCATTGAAATTTCGTGCCTTACCCGCCCGACCCGATGCTTAAATGGCCCATGGACGCCCGTACCCGCCCAATTCCCACCCCTACTTATGGCAATCAACGGGTCAATCTGACGGTACTTCTATAAGGGTTCGGGTATAACCCGAATGGGAGAGTGGTAATAAAACACACCATCCTCCTCACTTTCTTCCTCAAGTGAAGTTCAGGTGTACCAGATAACACAGACTAAGTAGAAGGTCAACGAGAGAGAGAGAGAAGAAGCCATGGCGACGTTAAGCTCATATTTAACGGCATCAGTTTCCGGTCAACGTCTCCATACCACACCGACAAGGAAGAGAAGAAACTTCTTCTACTCATTCCCTACTCGACGACCTTCTTCATCTTTCTTCCCTAACTCCTCTTTCAAACACTTCTCAGGTATTCCACCCATTACCCTCTTTCTTCCTCGTCAATTTCATTGAATAATCATTTAGGTTAAGTGCAATTTCATAATTTTGACACAAAACCCCCTATTTTCTACTTGAATTAATCAAATGATCTACTTGAAATAGGAAGCTTTATTTGTTTTTTTAGAAGAAATGGTTCCAGAAACTGACCTGTTTTGAACTTCACAAAGCTTTATTTGATTTATATTTGTACAATTTCATGTCCTAGATTGAAGAACTGACCTGCTTCGGGTGACGTGAAGCATGTGTGGCTTTTGTTCAGTGTGGGCCTATACCATATTAAATGTGTGGTCCTCCAACTCAAAACTAATTGACAATGAATGGAGAGTACCTGTACATTTGGTTGCTAGTTGCCCTTCTCCCCTGTGGGACTATTATCACAATACTTAGCTATTATTGATAGTGTTCCGCTTTTGACAATCCAAGCTGACACCCAACTTGTACAGGGTTTTGTTAATAACGAAGGCTCGATTAACTTGCCCAAAAAGCCTCTTTTAACACTCAGGCCGAACACCCAATGTGTACGGGGTTTTGTTAATAACGGAAGGCTTTATTAGCTCGCCCTAAAAGCCTCGACACTCACTAATCTTGAGCACGCACCTAATACCCAGGCTCTAGATTCTAGAATCTCAATTATTACTGTATTGATAGTTACACCTCTATGAGAGGACTCCTTGGTTTAGGCTTCAAACCCATAAAATTTCTTACAAGAACTTTTTTGGTAGTAAAAATTGCTAAAACTCCATATAGTGATCAAACCACTCTACATTTGGTGTTTCTCCTTATAACAGAGTCAAGAAGAGTTTCATCGTTTCAGATTAGAGCCTCCTCAGAAGAATCATCAGATGTTAGTGAAGTACTAGAAGACCTAAAGGAGAAGGTAACTAGGGTCTCCTCTTTTATCTCCTTCTATTGTCATTAACGAACCACTCTCATACATAATAATAATAGTTTTTCAATTGCCTCTCTCAACTCTAATTAATCTTATTTGATTAGATGTAAAGAAACCTCTAACCGGTCTTTTATGCATTTCACAGTGGGACGCAATCGAAGACAAGTCGACGGTATTACTCTACGGAGGTGGTGCAGTAGTTGGAGTTTGGTTAGCTTCCGTTGTAGTTGGTGCCATAAACTCAATCCCTTTGGTAACGGACCGAATTAAATACGTTCTTACGTTTCTTTAAATCGAAAATTTGGTTAGCTTCTATTTGCTATTTCATTTTATTTATCAAAATGCTGTTCCGATTTATGATTCTTCTACTACATAATGGCTTCTTACCAGGTTCCCAGGTTCATGGAGGTAGTTGGTTTGGGATACACAGGATGGTTTATCTACCGATACCTTCTATTCAAGGTACTAATACTAGAAACAAGTAGCCATCGCTGATTGTTCAAGTTTGCTTTTTCATCGATTTATCTGTAATACTCGTGACCTAAGATAGAGTTGTTTCACTTTTGTTTTTTATAGTCGAACAGGAAAGAACTGGCTGAAGATATTGAGTCATTGAAGAAAAAGATTACAGGAAGCGAATAGAAAAAACAAAACCATGTAATTTTTAGGAATAATTAGTCTGATCTGATGTATCTATATTTCTTTCAGTTTACAACAAGACTTGGATTCTGTGAAATAAAGGGCTAATTTATTCCATGGATTTGTTGTTGGCTTCAAATAATTTGGGTTACTGCCACATTCTGGACTTACACATGATATACTATATACTTAGAAGTATGACAATATCGAACGGGGTCTCTTGAACACCAAAAGACGATTCCTTTTCCGCATTCAGTCTTTTTATTTATTTTATTTTTGTTTGGCGTTCTCTCTATAACCTAGTTTGGTTGTTGATTTTCCGTCTCCCCTAATTTGATCACATTTTTCACTCTCTCTAACCTGATTTAATCAATTGTTTGATTTTCCTTTTACATTAACAATTTCCAAAGGCTAAGATCTGATTTTATATGTGAATTGACCTTTCTTAAACCATTACTTGTTCTTGTTAAAATTAACATGACAGATCTATATTTGTCTTGGGTTCTTTTGTGATATTGACTATGAGACTGATAACTCAGAGGTCTAATTCTATAGATTGTTCGAATCCCAACGACGTATTATCCTTCTTAATCACTAGTTCATGAAATTATTAAAGGATTTGAAGGTATTGATTGTGGTAACAACATTTGGAATGCTCAAAGGTTAAGAACAATTATCAAGTAGTTCGACCTTGTACAGATGAAGATGGAATTCCCATGCCCATTGCAAGATTCATGAAAATTTTGTTGTGCTTAGGGTTTACGAAAAGAAAGAAGAAGCAGAAGTCAAAAAATAAAGAAGCCGAAGTTAGAGAGAGAAAGGGAAGTCCTGGCTACTGGGTGCCAAAAAGGATTAGCCGCCTTCTCTATCGTTACCGAAAACTAAATTACTCAGACCAAAGAATGAAAATATGGTGAAACTTGCATTTGAAAAATAGGATGCCAAAAAGGCTCCTACTGGTCAAAGGGCTAAACAGCTTAAAGAAGAAACTCAAAGAATAAAGAAGTGCTCTTATAGCCTCACCCATCAGAGGTAGAAAGTTCGTTCGGAATTCCAGAAGTTAAAAATATAACATTTATGGAGGAAGACTGCAGGAAAGATCTTGCCCACAATGACACCACCTTCAACTCAGACTATACCTCTCTACCAGAAGCATCCAAGGAGAGGAATTCACTTTCCAACATCCATGAATTCAGACTAAAAAGTTAGGAAAATATAACTTTGTATCAGTTATAACCTAATGAACTCAATCAATAAAATGTTCCTGCAAACTAGGGCAAAAAGGAGGCTAACAAGGAAGTCGAGGAAGAAGGCACTTAATTTCCTGAAGTGTTGTGCTTACGAAGAACAGAATTATGAGTTCCGACAGCTGAGAACAGAATTTTGAGTTCCTACATCATGATCTTGCGTCCCTTAAGAGGAACCAAGGATTCAATTCCTGTAAACTGACTTAGATAAAGACCTTTCAAATGATCAATCATGAGCCAAAAGTGAAAACCTAAGAACCAAAACATTGAATGCAAACTGACTATTTTCATCTCTTATTAGTACATAATGGCTGCCATTTGATGTCCTATACAGAGGACGGAAATCAGAGTTAACACCCTTGCACGCAAGCACTCACCAACTATTATATTATTAGTCAGTGTTTCTAGTCACAACCCAAGTTTAAAACAAACTAGATTTGCTAGTGTCACATACCGAAAGAATGTCAAGAAAAGCTTGTCACATTTATATCACTCAAAAGAAGTCATGAATACTCGCCCTTTATCCAAATATATGTGGACTTAACCACAAATTAACTTATAGGGTCGTATCTGCCGGATAACCAATAACCACAAAGCATAAGACCGAGTCGTGAATTTTTACTTATATACCTCCACCTATGCAAATTATTACCATCACTACAACAATACTGAACCGAACATACAATTCAACCCAATAGTTTCCTCGAATCAACTAGTGATTTCTACTAGGGAGCCAAGGCACTACTCTAGGTGCATAAAAGCGTCGACAAACGTGTAAGTCGGAGCTAAGCAATAATCAATTCCTAAAGTGTGCCTTTGACATCATAGTTAACGAATTTTTCCCAAATCAATTCATACGAATTGGAGCTTTAATTCACAAACATTAACTTTAAGTTCAATACAATAAGAAACTATAGTTGATCTAATATTAAGTGAAATCATCAGGCAGAACCACAAGCTTAAAAACCCTATTCAGTTTCAACATACTACACTAGCAAACAATCACAAAAAAAAAAATCGAGGAAGTGAAACCCTATGATCAAACATCAATACAGAGATAAGATAGACATCAAGATTATTAGCAAGTACTGTATTATTATTAAAGACCTTTGGAACACACCAATATTTATCCAAGTAAACATTATAATAGTCATATATAAGAAAATCCAAATATCAAAGACAAACTCCCCAAATCAGAAAGTGTAAAAAGAGAGATAGAGAGACAAACCCTAAATTTTATCAATATCTTCGTCTTCAAATTCGATATAATTATCATCAACACCTTCCTCTTCTTCTTCAACACCAGCAATTCCTTCATTAAGTCTAGTATTTTCAGGTAATTCACCATAAGCCTTCAATAATCTAGCTTCATCAGGCATATATTTAAGAATCACATCAGCTTTATCATCTTGATAATCTCTTAATCCAACTAAAACAATATCACCAGCTGCGATCCAAACCTTTTTATGCATCTTTCCTCTGATATGACAAAGTCTTTTTGTACCATCTATACACATAGCTTCACATCTTCCATTACCAAGCATTCGAAGAACTTGTGCATATTCTTGTCCATCTTCTTTGAAAACAAGTTCTCTTTTTTCATCATCTGCTTCGTTCTTTCCTCTCTTACGATTCTTACCTCCTTTTCCTTTGTTCTTCGGCATCTTGTCCTTCTCTCGCTGGAAAAAAAAAAACCCTAAATTTGTTTGCTCAGGTATACAGACTAACAGTTCAAAACCCTAACCCTTATTTTGTGTTTCTTGTCCTGGCTCCAACCTCTCGTTTTATTCTTTGCTTTCTTTATCAAATCTCTTTTTATTTGTGACCAAGTCGGCCTAGATGCTGGGTTAGCGTAGGAAATACGAGCATTGTTTTGGGATTGATTCTTAAGTATTTAAATTGACCGGGCTGAAGAAATCCCAATCTTGGGCTTGTGACAAGGGGAGTTTGGAGGGGCCGGTAATTCTAAGGCCCAAAAATATGGGGATAATAAGATAGGAGACTCACTCTTAAATATTAATCAATGAATTAAAGCCAGTGCAAAAAAAAAAAGACCATCTAAAAATACAATTATAACCCTTCTTAATAAGAGAATCTGGAAAACATTGCATTCCGTCCACCATTCCCCTCCGATTTTCTCTAGGATTTGGTAAACCCTAATAATTGGAATGTCGCTCAAAACCTTCAAGAACTAGATCGAAGCGAAGATAAACACAATAATTGTGATTTTGTGATTGAAGGAGATGAATATTTTTATGGTGGTGATGATGCGAAAGCCGAAGAATTCATAGCCCAATTTTTTGAACGAAGGAGGCTTCAATAGTTGGATTTGGTAGGCAGAAACATGGGAGAAAAAGAAAAAAGATAGTATTACCCAGGAACAGTTTGACATATTAACCAGAAATTTTCTCCCTCAATTGGAGAAATCCAGCGATGAAGCCAACTAGAATATGTCTAATTGGAAGAAGAAGAACAATGAAGAAAAGATGAAAGATGGGGTTGATGACTCTCTTTTAGAAATTCTAGACCTAACTTTGTTTGATTTGTATAACTATATGGATGACTACTATCTTTGTTTTGGAAAATCCAACTTGGGTGTACAATTGGATCAAACTGTTGCATTAGAAGAGAAAACGAGGCCAAGTTCAGTTCCCCTGTGGTGGTGGTTCTCCGGTGATGGGGGCGGTTCTCCAACGATGAAGACGGTTTTCCGATGATAAAAACGATTTTTCCGGTGACGACGACGACTTTCCGGTGAAGACTACAGTAGTTATTTTAGTATTTGTATTTGTATTAGTATTACTTTTTGTCGACCTTTAGGGTCTTTTCATTCGCGACCTTTAGGGTCTTCTCATTCACGACCTTTAGGGTCTTCTCATTCTCGACCTTTAGGGTCATTTTATTGAGTCTGTGTCTAGTCTCATTTCTTTCTCTTCATGAGGCACTTTGCATTTAAAGGTATGTAACTCTCATGAAGTTTTCATAGAAGAGAAATAAGAATGATGTATCATCCATGTAAACAATATGATTTTGTCACTTATTAATGGAAATGGTTCCCTTGGCTTCAAAAAAAAAAAATCAACGTGAAAACATTTTTGAAAATGTCTGAACAAATTTTAATTTGCTCTCAATAATTTTGTAAATTTTTTAAAATGTCGAACAAATTTTAATTTGCTCTCAATAATTTTGTAAATTTCTGGCAAATTCGTTTTTGTTCAAAGTTTGTTGCAAGATGTTTTAGACTAACCTAGTTGGATACATTTTTTGGGTTGGTATTAGTCCGTTTACAATTGTTATGAACATATTAAAAAAATGTTTGGTTTTCTTTTGTTGTGAACATATTTCTAAGGTAGGTGATTTGGGGAAATAAGAAAAGCATCCGGGGTACAAAAATCTTATAGGGTGGGAAAAACTATTTTTTTTCAAACACTCCCTTCTTCTCTTTCTCTCTTCGATCTCTCAGCTTTTGTATCTTCAATCTCTCCTTCTCTCCTGAACCCCTCTCTCTCATCGCCCTCTCTCTCTCACTCGAATCTTTCTCTCTAATCTTCTTCCCTGTCTCTCGAATCTCACTCAAGAGTTTTTAGATGAATAAAAACAATTTTATTAGGGTTTCTAGTTCTTTGATTTATCTCGCTGATTAATACTTTTAAATGAAATCTTCAGAACTTATAGGTTTCATGAAAAAGCAGCAACTATCGATTCAATTAAACAGTACTTCACTGACAAATGCTCACCGAATTTATCAGTAACATTGATAACAATAAGAGAAACATTAACCAATCAATCTCCAAAAAACAAATAGAATAAGAACTTCAGGAAACCTTGATGCTCCATTGAGCAAAAATACTCCTAATGGTCTTTCTTTCTCTCTCGGATCAATCTGGTACCTAGAACCTAGAGAGAGAAACTAAAGAAAAGCTAGAGATAGAGAATTGGTGATGGTTTGTTGTTGGAAAAAATGAGAGAGAGGCGGGTGAATAGTCTGAAATCGGAATGAGAAGACGTTTTCTCTCTCTTGTTGATGAAAAGAAAAGCTAAAACAGAGGAAGGCCCCAATATCTATATAATAAAACAGAAGGGAAAACGATGACTGGGACAAACATCCTTTTTTAATAAAGGATATTGTCTAGAAGCCCTTCTTGAAATTTAAAATATAGTCCTCCTAAGAAATAAAATAACATATTTAAAGAAAAAATAACCGTGTCTTAAAAAAAAATAACTAATTTAAGAAAAAATAAAACAAAAGATATTTCGAGGGTTAAAATAGAAAATAATAACTAAATATAGTAATAATAAATATAAAAAATCAGATGATTCTAGAAACACTTGGTTAAATTTTTGTTACATTTGATTGATATAACTGTCTGTACCCTGGAGGCACGGGATATACACTAGTTATTACTATATTATACAAGAAGAAAGGGAAGAAGTGTTGAGATGATGGTGTGGGTGTTGGGGAGGGGGGGGGGGGGGGGGGNNNGGGGAGTTTGATGGTGGTGGGTGGGTCATGGGCCGTGTTTGGAGGAAACATAAATAACGAATTGTTTTTTATTTCCATCCAAAACTTTGTACCCCGGATAATTTCTTTATTTTCCCAAATCACCCAACTTTTTCTAAATGTTTTAGACTAACCTGGTTGGATGCATTCTTTTGGTTGGTATTAGTCCTTTTACATTTATGTGAACATATTTAAAAATGTTTTACTATTTCATGGTGGTTCTTAATATTTATAATTTTTCGCAACATTGAGGATTATTCGGTTGCATATTTTTCATTGCTTTAAGTAAATTATGTTTTGTAGTGAAAATTTTAGGAAATGTTGTAGTCCCGTTGTGCATAGTGAGTTGTTGGGTGAAAAACATTTTCAACACTTTTTACTATTTGTTTGCATATTTGTGATTACTCTAAGTTGGTTTTTATTAATTGCGAACATTTTTCAAGATGTTTTAGACAAGGGCGGAGCTAGGATTTTATGTTAACCCGGACTAGCCTAAAATTATTAAGAGAAAAAAAAATTCATTTCCGATGTATATGTACTAACAAGTAGTATTTCAAAAGCAAAAAATTTGACACATGCAAGATTTTCTTCGACTATCATTCTCATATATGTATGTATATAACTTTCGATAAAAAACAAGTGATTCCAAAACTTCACATTAGAAAAAAAATAAGATTTACGTAAAAATATCGTTAATAGTTTAAACAACAAAAACTTAAGAAAAATGGACAATCTAGAATTTATAATGTATGTGATCTTTGGCAATTTGGGGACAAAGAAATTATTAGAAGATAGTATGGAACCTAAAGAAATGGGTAAAACTTGACTTTGTAAAAAAAAGGGTCAAAATAGAATTTGGTTGAGAAGTAGGGGTCATAAATTGAGACCAAAAACGAAAAACACATAACATAGGATTCGAACCCGTGACCTGTGGTGTAGGACAGTGGGAGGCAGGGACGAAACCACCCTGACTAGCCCTAACTTCTGTTATAAAATTACACTGGATAGCACTAGTTTCATAGATTCGGTCCCTGGCTGCAGCCAGGGGCTGCCTCCACATAGCTCCGCCCTTGGTTTTAGACTAACCTGGTTGGATGAGTTATTTCGGTTGGTATCAGTCCTTTTACATTTGTTATGAACATATTTAAAAAGTTCTAGTATTTCATGGTGGCTTTTAATATTTATAATTTTTCACAACATCGATGATTATTTGGTTGCATATTTTGCATTGATATAAGTAAATTATGTTTTGTTGTGAACATTTTAAGAAATGTCATAGTCTAGATTTGCATGGTGATTTGTTTGGTGGAAAACATTTTTCAACAGTTATCATTATTTGTGTTACATATTTGTGATTGCTCTAAGTTGATTTTTAGTTGTTGTTAACATTTTTTTAGATGTTTTAGACTAATCTGGTTGGATACATTTTTTTGGCCGGTCTTAGTCATTGTTTATTCTTTTGTGAACATTACTAAAAAAAGTTTTAGTATTTCATGGTGGGTTTTAATATCGATACATTTTTTTGTGTTGGTTTTAGTAAATTATGTTTTGTTGTTAACATTTTATCAAATAGTCTAGTCCAGTCATGCATTGTAAGTTTTTAGTATAATTTTTTCTTTTCAGCACTGATGATAATTTGCTTGTATATTTTGGATTGCTCTAAGTTGGTTTTATTTGTTGTAAACATTTTTCAAGATGTTTGATACTAACCTGGTGGACGCATTTTTGTGGTTGGTATTAGTCCTTTTACAGATGTTTTGAAGATAATTAAAAATGTTTTAGTATTTCATGGTGACTCTTACTCTTGTTAACTTTTTACACCATTAAAGCTTATTCGGTTACATATTTTGGATTGGTTTTCGGCAATGATATTATTTGTGTGCATAGTTGTGGAGATATTTTAATTAAAATGCTTAACACACTAGTCAATTTGTTGTTAAAAATCAAAATATGCTAAAAACGTAATTTCTAGAGAGAGAAACTGAAAAACAGATCTAAAGTTGTACTTTTATTTTCTTAGAACGAAAAAAATTATACCAAAGTTGAAAGAACAAATCTAATAATCGAAGCATTAGACGTTATGTAAAGTGCAAACATGTGTCTTGATGACGAAAAGCTATGAAGAAAGTTTGAAGATGATTTTTTTTTTGAGGAAGACAAAATACATTAACAAAATAGGTTACACAGTATGCCCAAAGTCGACTAAGCGATGAGGGTTAAAACGTAACACAGAGTTAACCAAGGTACTTAAAAATGAAACCTGCCAAAGTTAAGGGGGTGAATATTCAGCTGCCAACCCGTGTGCTAGCGTGTTGTTCTCACGTGGGCAATAAGCAAGAGTAACGTCCAGCTGACGCGAGCGAGAACGGAGATCATTGATTTCATTATATAATCGCCACGGGATGGTTGGATCATCGGCCGAGATTAGCTCTAGCAAAACCCTAGAGTCTCCTTCGATGATATAAGACCAGTCCCTCCTCTCTTCCACCATTTCAACAGCCGACCTAAACCCTAACATTTCACTATGGAGAGGAGATATCGGCAAGAACAGATTTGTTCGAACATCACGAATAATCCCATTCTCATTTCTTGCTACTGCTGCACATGCAGCTCTGGTTTCTTTATATGAGCCATCAAAGTTGATTTTGATGGTTCCCATCGGAGGAGGGCACCATAAATCTGCACTAACATAGGGGTTAGCTAAATGAGAGTGCATTGGAATAGAAGCAAACCTGAGATCTTCACATGTCTTCCACCTGCATATTTTGAGATCCGGAGTAACATTTCGAAAGATAAGTTCATTTCTTACTTTCCACCAGTTCCACATTAATGTTGTCATACTATACCATCTATACTCTCTGTTTTGTTGCGATTCGAGAATTAGTTTGAGTCGATCTATAGGGTTTAAACTAATCTGGTTCTAATCTTCTTCTCCAGCCAGAAACAGCAACTGTTGGAACTGTGGACATCTTTCAAAGAGATGATCTATAGATTCAGACTCATTTGATTCACACATGCGACATGTCTGAGGTATAGTATCAATTCTTTTGGCTAATCCGTCATGAATGAGTCTCCATATGAATATTTGAGTGTTTGGTTTCATCTCTTTCATCTTCCAAAACTGCTTCCAGGGGAAGTTTTGGGCTTTTTCACTCAAGTTTGGTAATTGTTTGATTTTTGTATAGTAGGACTTAGGTGAAAATTTACCACTTTCTGTTGGACACCAAATTAATCTGTTATTTTGAGTTCTTGATGGAATCTTCATCCCTGTGATAGCTTGAACAGTGTTGTTGTCGAAATATTGATTAATAAGCTGCACATTCCAACTGTTAGTATGAGTAATGATTAAGTCTGCAGCCCAAAAATATTCGAAGGGAGATCTTTTTTCATGGTGGGTCTGTGATTAGGTGTGGTTGGGATCCAAGGGTCTAATTGTATCTTTACAGTGGTACCGTCTCCGATGATCCACAAAGCATTCTTCTCCATGATTTCTCTTGTATTGAGAACAGATCTCCAAAAAGGAGAGGGTGATGGAGGGGGAGGAGACGACCAAAAGTCATCAAAATAAATGTATTTGCCCTTAAGTATCTTGACCCAGACGGCTTTAGGGTTAGTCAAAAGTCTCCAGGTCATCTTGCCTATGAGCGCCTCATTGACCTGTGATAAAGAGCTAATACCAAGACCTCCTTTATGTTTGGGGCTGCTAATAATGTCCCATCTGATAAAATGCAATTTCTTTTCATTTTCGACATGGCCCCACCAAAAATTACGTTCTGCTTGTTCGAGTTTGTCTACGACCCCTGTAGGCAACAATTGATAACTGAAAGGGTAAGTGCAATAAGGGCCAAGGACAGATTTAATCAATACCGTTCGTCCAGCTTGAGTAATCATTTTTTGCTTCCAGCCTGACAAGGAATTTTGGAATTTCTCGACGAGCCACTCATGACTTTTAATGCGATTACCTGGTTTGAGAAGGAGGGCTCCAAGATACTTAGCCTGGTTCGTCATAATTGTTGCTTTAAGTTGATTGATGAACTGTTGTTGAATGGGCTCTGGTACTCCTCGGCTGAAAAGTAGAGATGACTTCTCGAAATTGACCTTTTGCCCCGAGAAAGCTTCATACTGAGCAATGAACTGTAAAATACTATCTAGATTTTTTATGTTAGCATTTCCGAAGACAATCAAGTCGTCCGCAAATAATAAATGAGTAATGCTCGGACAGGCTTGATTGATCTTATACCCTGTAAACTTCTTTTGATGTTCATAATGAGAAATTAAGAGGGAGAGCGATTGGGAGGTTAGTATAAAGAGATAGGGTGATAATGGGCACCCTTGTCTCAGGCCTCGAAAGGCCGAAAAGGCGCCAACTAAATTCCCATTAACCTTCACTTTGAAACGGGTGGTAGATGTGCAACACATAATCAATTTAAGGATTGTACCATGAAGTCCCGTGGCCGAAAGGACTTTATAGAGAAAGTCCCAGTCAACTCTGTCATAGGCCTTGGCCATGTCCATCTTGAGAGAAAATGCTCCTTTTTTAACTTTAAACAAATTCATAGAATGAAGAAGTTCCTGGGTGATAATGATATTATCCATGATTTGATGCCCAGGAACAAATGCGTTTTGGGTCCAAGTTATATTGTCCTCGAGATAAGGTCGGATTCTATTTGCAATAATTTTCGTGATGAATTTATAAACTGAGTTGCAAAGAGAAATCGGCCTGAAGTCCGAGGCCTTACTCGAGTTCCTGATTTTAGGAATTAAGGCAATCGTCGTCTGATTAAGAGATGGATCAAATTCACCTATGATAAAAGTATCCTTTATAAAAGTAACAAGTTCGGCTCCTACCACTTCCCAATTGTGTTGGAAAAAGAAGCAAGGTAATCCATCCGGGCCTGGGTTCTTCATCGAGCCCATCTCCACGACGACAGCTTTAATTTCCTCTTCTGATGGGACCCTTGAGATGTGGGCCAGGGCTTCGGCTGAAAATACCTTGTATGCATTAAGAATCTCAGTTGGTGGATCGGTCACCTGTTCTACCTGAAATAAATTCTGAAAAAATGATATTAGTTCTTTTGAAATTTCTTCTTCGTTTGTTGAGACTTGACCAGAGTTGAGGCGGAGTTGGTGTATTCTGTTTTTCTATCGCTAGATGAAAAGCTTTTGTGTTCCTATCTCCGTTATGGGCCCACTTTGGATTTTGTTCTTTGTTCGGCCATGGATTTCTGAACTTCCTCTAACAACATTATTGCTTCTTGAATATTACTTTCTGTATTGAGTGACTCCTCAGTTGGAGTGAGGTTTTGGATATCTGCAAATCGTTTTCTCAAAATAGTCAATCTGTTCTTTAAAACACCAAATGCTCGTTTGCTCCATATTTGAATAAAAATTTTAACTGAGAGAATTTTATCTAAGAAAGGCTCCAAGCTGTCTTCCCAATGTTCGAGGAAGATTTTCTGGTAGTCTGCATGTTTGGTCCAGAAAATTTCAAAATTGGAAATAGTTTTCACAACATTCCCCTGGACTGTTAGTTTAAGCAGAATGGGTGCGTGGTCACTGCTGTACCTAGGCAAATGAAAGACGCCCGAGTCGGGAGATCTTAACAACCAGGAAGCATCACAGAGAACACGGTCTAGTCTCTCTTTGGTCAAATGATGTAAGGCTTTACAGTTAGTCCAAGTGTAGGCTGGACCGTTAAAACCAAGGTCCAGCAAATTAGCCTCACTGATGAAATTCTGGAAATTTGACATAAAAGGAATATTTGAAGATCCGCCCCACTTATCAGAACTAGAGCTCATGGCATTCAAGTCCCCAATACAGCAGTAAGGATTGGTCACATTGGTAATTTTAAGCAGAAGATTGGACCAAAATTGTTGTCTACCCTGCAATCTAGGGGGACCGTACACAAAGAAAAGATCCCAAGGGTCGGGATCTGAAAGTGTGGAAACAGTAATATGAATAAAATTTACCGAAGAAGAGTTAACTTGTACAACTAAATCATCAGACCAATGCAATAATAAACCTCCATTTCTACCGTGGAGGGGACGACTACATAATTAACTAAATTAGACTTAAGAAAACATGGAAAAACAACATAATTCGAAATTCTAGTTTCGGAGAGAAAAACTAGCTGTGGTTTTGTCGCTCCTAGGAACTGAGAGGGAGTCTCTTTTGTCGGGGCGTTCCCTAGACCCCGACAATTCCAAGCGAAAAGCTTCATGATGTATTCGGCATTTAGGTTGCCAGTACCCGTTCTTCTTGTTCCAATGAGAGTTGCCTTGTAGTTCTTTTATAGTGCTTCTTTGATCGTTCCTCCTGATGACCTTCCAGAGTAATCGGTTGAATGTGTGGATCAGGTATTACCGCATAGTGTGTGACTTGCTGAACCGTCTCATTTGAGTTGGAATATTCACCACCGACATTGACCGAAGTTATACCTCCTGTTGTCTGGACTTTACTCCTTTTTATCTGTGACAAACTAGACAAGAGTTCACCAAAATTAGTACGAATAGTAGGACGGGGTCCAGTTAACTCAGGTCCCTCAGTAGTTGCTTCTGACTCAATGTTCCCATTTGGCTCTAATGAGAGTCGTTCAAGGCCTAAGGAACCTCATTCCCGCCCTAGAGATCTCACATTAAAGGGAACTTTGAAATTATCTTTGTATTTTGGTTCCATAGCTTTCATAATCAGTTGGTTTTGTTCAAAGGAAAGCCTTTGTTTGAGGAGATCTCCGAAAGCGAGGATAGTTGGACAAAACTTAATTGTATGTCCAAGATATCCACATGATTGGCAAAATCTAGGGAGTTTTTCAACCCGTATTTCAATAGCAATTAATTTGGTATTTGAAATTTTCAAATAAACAATTTGCGGGAAGGGTTTGTTCAGAGAGAACTCGATTTTGGCTCTTCCAAATAGGCTCCATTTAGCAGCATCTTCTGGTGTTGTTTGCCTGTAATTTCCTAACGCAGCCGCACATCTGTTCACCGTTTCACAGTTGAGAAGTCCTAGCGGGATCCCATGAAATTGTGTCCAAAACCATGCTGTATCAAATTTGAGGTCTCCTGGAGCACAATCACTACGACAGGGTTGCAATACAATATGTTCCTCCTGAATAACCCAGGGGGAACTCTCTAAGGCTAAATCAAGCTCAGTTGTCGTTATAAACCGAATGATGAAGATATTCTCCTTGACTTCTGCTATCACAAATTTGTTTGGGTCGTGAATAACCCTAGCTAATCTCATCATTGCCTGTCCGATATCTATTTTTTTCGTACTCTGAATCCATACGACACCGGTTTTCATTATCTCAGAGTCCAAATTCGTAATAGCAGCCAGTTCAACCATCGCCAGTGGTTGTTCAATTGTGGTAAGTGCTTCAAATTGTTGTAAAAACTGGTTTTTTGATTCGTCCATGGTTAATAGGTCAGATAAGGAAAGGAAGAAAAAGAAAGAGAACTAAGAGAGACTGAATCACGAGAATTAAAATCTCCTGAAGAGAGACGAAAATGAAATCTTCGGGCTAAATAATAGAACGGAGTTGTTGAATGAGGGGGGATCGTGATGAAAACTGCAAAGAACAGCTAAAAACGTGGGAGAAACTGCTAATTGGTTGGGAAAATAACTAACTAGGCACCGAAAGTGGAGGTTCCGATTTGCTTATCAAATCGCGCCATCCGGGAGCAAAAAAAGGAAAAAACGGTTGAATTGAGAGAGAAGGGGATCTTGTTCAAAGTTTGAAGATGATTAGTAGAGAGATAAAGTTTGTTTCCAGTTTGAAATGAAGAAAACAAATGAAGATTAAGAAAACATTTTTTAGATGAAATAAAGATGAAGATAATGAAAACAATTGAAGATGAAGATGAAATGAAGAAACCATCTTTTAGTTGCTCAAGAGATTAATGAAAATCAAACAAGATATCATTCATTAAGGTTGAGGAATGTTGAGAGGGAAAGGAGATTTATAAATAGAAGGGCAGAAGGGATATTACTGGAAAATTAGATTCCTATAGATGAGAAAATGTGTTCAGAGATCCGTATTTGGGTTTGATGTTAGGATCTTTTTTTAAAAAAAAATTATTTAATTAATTTTTTGTAGATAGAGGGCCTAATTTCCTATTTGGGCCCATTTTGTGGGGTTTTCACCAAGAAATTCGAGTTTAGAGCCTCTCCAATAGGACACTCAAACTATATAAGTTAGAGTGTTACTTCGGACTTATAGAAATTCTGTTGAATTTTTTTTTCAATGGGACACTATTTGACACTACACGATAATGTGAGAGCATTTATTAGAGAGATTCTAAAATTAGAGTGTCTCCTTGAGACTCTCATACAGCCACTCTAAAATTTTGATCAATAGAAAGTTTTGTTTTAACTATTTTGGACATCTCCATTGGAGACACAAAAAATTTGGCGTGTCTCTACATTGTAACTTAGGAAAGAGAATCTTAATTGACACTTGTCAACTAAAACTTTTGTGAGACTTTATAGGCAATGTCCAAAGTTGTTAAAGGAAATCTCGCTAAAGGCAATCCTTAGTTTGGTTAAAAGCAATGTATATTTAGGAGGCAATGCCTCAGGCAATGTTAGAATCCTTTAGGTTGTCGTCGTCCGATAACCTCTGGCCTTCGACTTTACAAAAAAAAAAAAAAATTCTTTCCCTTTTCCTTTCTCTTCTTCCTCTCTTATTATGTTCTCTCTTTCTCTATTTTTTATCTTTATTCCATTGTTGATCTCTTTGATTCCATTGTTGATCTTTGTGTTTCATTGTTGATTCTGTAACACAACTTCTCTTTTATAAGCTAGTAATTTAATCTTCAAAAATGAATCAATCTTATGTTGTTCTTATTTGATCTTTTTTATTCTTTTCTTCTCATTTGATCCTTCTTTTCAAACCCAAAATAGTTCTTCTCTTCTTACTCCATCTGTTCCCACAAACATTACAGAGTGACTGCACAAAACATAGGATTCAAAATCAAAATCAATTTCTGGACTTACCCATTCAAATACTTTAAATAATTTATAGAGGGTAGAGAGAGAAAGTATCTGAAGTGGGTATTACTTGCAATTTTTAAAACAAATCAAAATGAAAACCAGAGATGGGTAGAGAGAGAAGCAAAGAAGATTAAGTTTGGGTTTTCTAATTCACCTTAAGACCAGCTGGGCTGCCTCTCCATACAGGGATTTTTAATGTTTGACAATCAACAAAACTTTTCTTACTTGTTTCAGAAGTTGAACTTGATTCTTAATTTATTAAAAATAGAGGATTGAAGATCACGAACTCCTGAAGCAAAAAAATCATAAGCGAACTTGGCTTACTAGATCCAGACGACTTGGGTCTGGTTTATTAGACAGCCGACAAAAGGGGATCCTCCCTTCGTCGGCAAAAATAGAGAGAGAAGAGAAACAAAGAAGAAGAAGGAAAAGAGGAATGAGACATATAAGTAAGGATTAGATCCATAAATATGTCCAAAAGGCCATAGGTAAAGATAGAAAAGCCCAAAAGAAATGGATAATGGGTCGGGCTTAAGACCCGACCAGAGGAGGGTCGGTCAAGGCATGGCCGATCAGGCCCATCCCAATAAGCGACAGTCCTGGTCGGCCACCCTATTAGGGTTTCCCTATTAGGGAATCCTAACCTAAGTAGGAATTAGACATATGTCTCTAAAAGCCTTAAAAGTTTCCTTGTCTGAATAGGATTCTGACTTTAGGAATTCTCAGAACATAAACAAAAGAGGAAAATTCTCAGAGAGATTTCTGTCGTCACAACATCAAGTGAAAAAGAGAAAGAGAGAATAGTTTCAAACTATCTATCTAGTCTAAAGAAGAAGGTGTTCTTCGTCTAATTACTGGGAACTTCTAGCTAACATGAAGGTGGGAGATCAAGTTGATTGTTCGGGTGTCTCAAGTAGAGGAGCTACAATTGGAGCTCTTAGTCTTCGAGAAAGCAGTCATATTAGTCTGTGGAAATTAACGATTAAGGTAAATCTCTAAACCGCTTAGTTCATATTTGGCTTATGCATGAGATCCTAGGGATACTATTGTTAGACATTAGATGTCTGAGATTCCGCTTAGAACACTAGGAGACACCATAACTCAACAATTTTAGGTATGACCATTTTTAAAACTAGCCACGAGATCGAAAGATAAATGTGTAGATAAATGATAATTTGCACTTATGATGAGAAAATCGTAATGATTTGATTATTGTTTAGAAAGAAGTAATGATTTAATAATTATTATGATAGTAGATGACCTAGTACGATTATAGACATGTTTTACATTTGAATGAACCACCACGTAAAATTTTTAGTAAGTTATATTTGATTTTTTTTTTCAAAATTTTATCATAAATTAAAGTTTCTATTCTCTTTATCTACAAATTTAAATACCTGAAATTTTTACTAATGTATTATTTTATGTGTTTTGACTTTCTAGACACTGAATATACTTTACAATGTTTCATTAAACTAACTATTGATCTACGATATTTCCACAAATCTCAGTGTCCAATTTATTTAGTTTTTTATTTATGTTTTCTATTTTTCTTTTATATTCTTTTCGCGAATTAGTATTTTTTTTATATTCATATTAGATAAATTGAACTAACTTTTAATGGTTTTGTTTTATTCTTCTTAAGTAATCAGTTCATTCATTGTACTAGAAAAGAAATCTTACAGAAATATTTTCACAAATTTCTGTCTCCACTTAGTTTCTCATCAAAATCAACATGAATTTATATATATATATATGTTGCTGAAGTTTAGAAAAAAAAATTATTATAATAAAGTGATTGACTTTCTTGATTAGGTGTCTTTTATGGAACTATGTTTGAAAAGCGATTAAAAACGGGAGAAAGATACTCGAATGACACTTTAGTCATTTGGAGCCAAGCGTATTCTGAAAAATTCGACTAAACTTAGTATATGCATGAATGTTAGAGTCAAAGACGAACCGTAGGCAAAAACGGAACTCAAAACGGAGTCCTCTCAAATCGGAGTCCCAACGAAAAAGTTATAGAAAGAAGAAGGTTTAAAAAATTCGGTAAACGTTCGTGACGAGTTCGGGCAAGTGGTACAACTTGGTGCAACCAGAAATGTCGTCGTAACTTAACCCCGTGCTCCGCGAGACATCATAGCTTGCGAGATCTTCCACTGACGCATGTAGTAAATCCAACGCCAACAGTTGCTGTCGCACCTTATTTTTCATGGCCGCACCACAGCTAAGTGCGCCTAAGAGTTGTTGATCTAGAGATTTAGTGGCACTATATCTAGGGTAGTCCCACATGCAAGACGTGTTCAAATCCAAACGTTGCTTCATCCAACGGTCCCTGATGCGTCCACAACTTAGCTTCGTTGCTTCGTGATCCACCCTGGCATCTGAATTTTCCACAAGCAAATCCTAGCCGCCAGAACTATAGAAAAAGGGTATTGATTTTCTGAAATTATTTATTTTCCTCCCATTTAGTTGATTTCAAACCAACAAGTATCTTTTTCTTGGACGGAAAGTAACCACAACTTCCCATTTTAGTCTTCTTTCTCCCAATTAAAGTGTAAAACCCTAACCAAACCATATAAGTAAACCTTTTATTCCCATTTTCCATCTTAGACAAAAATGCTATGAGATCTATTCTGCACTCCCCCTGTAGCGTTCGTTCGTCCTCTGATTGGGACATTCACGAGCAAAATGCCCCACTCCTCCATGCACAGTTACCGGATCTCCTCTGTGAAGCCTTTTCTTATCACCTCTGCAGCAAGCTCTGCTGGACTCGCGCTTCAAACTGATGGCTTTCGACGTTCTCCTTGACGCCTATCATGGCGCTCTCTACTGCCCTTGCGTCAAACCCCTCCTAGGTTGTAGCCACTTTCTACTCCTCTTGAGTTGTCTTGTTGTATCTAAAATGACTTCGAGCATCCGGCTTCACCAATCTGCTAGTGATCCCTCTTTCCCAGGAACCAATGATTACGAATCGGCAACGAACTAATGAAATAACCCCTGCTACTATATAGGTCTGGGCACTACAAGCCGGAATGAAATAAGAAGCGGAATCATCGAACGCATCTAACAATGAAAGGGAGGGTTCCCATTTCAATCCCCTTCAGCACCGGGTAATGTCCTAAGAACGAGTCATTCGAGATCCCCTTCCACTCATTCTCTTTGTTCCGATCATGTCTCTTAGGGTCCGTTTGATTGGTGGAAAAATAGGGTTGGAAAATCGACTTTCTTAGGAAAGTCGATTTTCCACTGTTTGATTGGGCTTAAAAGGTAAGAAAATCAATTTCTGTGGGAAAAAAAAGATTGAAAAATTGGCTAAAATATTTTTCTACAAAAAGGTGAAAAATCGTTTGCCCACCCTTATTTTTTTTTGTGCGCTCTCTCTCCTCTCGCTGAACTCTCTCTCTCTCTTTCTCTTTTTCTCTCTCTCTCTCTCTCTCTCTCTCTCTCTCTTTCTCTCTCTCTCTCTCTCTCTCTTTCTCTCTCTCGTTCTCTTTCTTTAGATGATTTCTCTCTTCTTCCTCCTTTCTCTCTTTAAGATCCAAGAAGAAACTACTGATAATTATTCATCTCTCTTGCACACTATCTCTGCATCTCATATTTCTCAATCAAATTTGATTTCCTATAAAGATCAAGAACCATCTCAAAATTTAAGTATTAACCAATAATGAACACATAGATAACTTGGAATTTCTGTGCAACACAATTGATTCTATGAACCCTATTTTGTCTGAAACATAATGGATTTTAAGTATTCACATAACTTATTCTATGAACCCTAGTTTATCTGCAACACAATTAATAGTAGAAAATAAGAAGTGAAAATACAAAACCTAGTTTCTATGAACCTTAGTTAATTAATGAAGAAGAAAACCCCAACCTCATATATGCTTCAGTCTCGTTCTTCACCGAGAGATCGACCTAGACAGAGTAAAAGAGCGGAAGAAAAGAGATAAGATATCGAGATGAGATTCCTGATTTTGGTTGAGGATAACCTTCACGTTCGGTAATGGTGAAGACGAGGAAGATGAGGAACAGTGGAAGAGATGACAGATTCATGAGATTTTTAAGGCACCGCTTCAAAAGCCAATTAGTTCTTACTTTTAAAGGCACTTCTTAAGAAAATCTAATCTAATCTATAGATTATTTCCAAAGGCACACCTTATTTTCCTACTTCTTATCAAACACTTAAACATCATTTCACATGTCAAAATTTTGATTTTCTTTTCCATCAGAAAAAAATCATTTTCCCAAACGTTTTCACATGAATCAAACAGACCCTTACTTCTAGTCATTTTCTTACCCTTTCTTCTAAACCCTCTCATCTCCCTTCTTATCTTTCTTTTCTTATCTTTCTCTTCTAACCATAAAAGTCATTTCTTTCATCATCTTCAAGCCACCTTCATATCTCGTTCCTAATTTCTTCATCTAAACATCTCATCTATCTAATTTCTTATTTAATATCTATTCTTCTATTATTTCTTTTCTAAATCTCTCTTCTCTCATCTTCTCAAAGAGGTTATTACTTGGAGTTTGGGAGTATCCTTGAGCATATTTGGAGCAAGAATTTGACAATATGGAGGCACATGGAGTTATGGAACTAGATTCACTTTGGTGATTTCTTTTCCTTTCTCTTTTGTAATTTTAATGAATATTTCTTTAAAATTCATGTATAGCTAATTCTTCATCTAGCTTTATAGATGAAATATTTATTTGATCTTTTCCGAGACGTGTTATTTTTTAATTACTTTTTTTATTGTGCTTCAATTTCTATTATTTGTCTTATACAAGATTATAAAATGGTTTTATCAATAATATCTTCCGGAATTTATATAGTCATTATATTAAATTTCGAGTAATAACGAAAAAGATTTGGTTAATTAAATGCATGCTTTAAGAAGTGAATTTTTGTGGTGGATCCTAAAATTCTAGACTTTTTTCTCATCTTTCTTCGTTCTTCTTTTGTTTATTATGTTTTTATCATATTCAAAATCAAAATCAATTTAATGACAGGGGGTTAAATTCAAGCTTCAAAGCAAAGTTACTTGATGATCGACTTCGGTCTTACCGGATTTATTATTACTTGAACCTGTATACTTGCGGGTATAAATCCTTTTTTACTTATCAGGATATTGTCAACATTTCTCTAGTGCTTTTAGCATTTTACCTCGTCAATCTAGAAAAACAGTTTATGTCCATCATTGTTCATTCTCTCATTTGTTTGAGACATAAAGCACTGAATTCATCATGCTTTAGTGGTTTTATGTAATAGATTAGAAAAATGTTGGTAGAGTGCGAGAAGTTTTCTCAACAACTTTATAGTATGTAAAATTTTGGAAAAAAATCTCAACATTACTGTGGTGTTTCTAACAATTTGCAGTATAACCCCACAATAAGCTAACTTTTTTTCTCCATAATTTGCAATTCTTCTCTGTCAGGGCCTCAATCAAAACACCCTTGTTAAGTTTTACCGACAAGTCAGTTTGCTAAAAACATATAAAATATAACTTTAATAAAAATTGTCAAAATGCTAAAAACATAAAAGAGGTTATAAAGATAATACAAAACTCTAACAAGTCTAACCGACAAGTCAGTTTTCTAACAAAAAAAAATCTCTTTTCGGTCTCAGTTTCAATCTAAATACCCTTGTTAAGCCTTCTCGACTAGTCGATTTGCTACAAACGCAGAATATATAACATTAAAATTTGTAAAAATGCCAAAAACACAAAGGTAGGTTAAAAATATGTTGCAAAACTCTAACAAATTTTTTTAAATGCTGTCTGTTATTTCTAACAAACAATTACATTACACCATACTCCAACTTCTTTTGTTTTGATCTTCTTATCAGAGATCTTCTTTTGTTTGCACCGTAGGTATGTCTGAAGCACGGTCCTTCGCATCACTCGAAGATCCACCATCTTCGCTCGTTTTTATCGGAAGCTTTAATCTCACCATTTTATCTTAATCTGCAAAATGCTAGCAAAAACATAGTGTTTTAAATCTGGTATATGCTCTTACTAAAAATCAAATTGAAATCACTATAGGTGAGGGTTAACCAAAATGACGGAGAGTGGGGATTGAGTTGTGATCAATCATAGGTTTTATTAGAAATTTCAAAATGTTAGACAAAAAATTACCAAATGATATTAAATATATATTATATAACTAAAAACCAAATTTAGAGTATTTCTAGTATCAGTAAAATGCTAAAAGAAGACATAGGGTTCATGTCGAATGTTAAACCAAATTTTGGGTTTTTATTAGAATATATGTAAAATGCTAAACCAAATTTATGGTTTTACAATAATCAAAACTATATTGAATTATGAAAACTAAAATCACATATAATTGCGGTTAGGTTGTAACTAATCATTAGGTTGTTTTACAATCTTCAAAATGCTAGACAAACGAAAGTAAAAATATGATATTAAATCTGATTTATTATAGAACTAAAATCCAAATTTACATATTCTGGTAATAATATGGAAATATTTCGACCACAGTGGTCGAAATTTTGACGACAAAAAAATAAAGTAACCATGGTAACCGAAATATTTACATTCGGGAGAAACCTATTCCAACACTTTACACTAATAGGATTAAATAATAAATGTGTTACATAAGAAAGAAAGAGACGAAAACAACTTAAAAATAAATAAGAATGTAGTGTTTATAAGTTAAAGGGTTATTTCCCTAATGGCCCCCAACTTTGTGACCAGCTTCCCGCCTGGCCCCCTACTTTACGAGAAATACTCATATGGCCCCCTATTTCCGTTAACTTTAACTTTTCGTCACTCTCTCTCCTCCATCTCTTTTTCTTTCTCTACCATGTCACGCCACATCATCTGTTACGCCACTTCATCACCTTCTCCGGCAAGGTCGCCGGCCGGCCAAATTTCCGGTCGGCGACCTTTAAACTAAAAAAAAAGAAAAAAAAATTTCTTTCTTTCTCTCCTCTCTCTCTCTCTAAGAACTCCGGCGAAGGAACCCTTCGCCGGAGTTCGTCTGTTCGTGAGAACAGAAAATTTTTTAGTTTGAAGGTCGCCGGCAGGAAATTTGGCCGGCCGGCGACCTTGCCCGAGAAGGTGATGAAGTGGCGTAACAGATGATGTGGCGTGACGTGGCAGAGAGAGAAAAAGAGATGGAGGAGAGAGAGTGACGGAAAGTTAAAGTTAACGGAAATAGGGGGCCATATGGGTATTTCTCGTAAAGTAGGGGGTCAGGCGGGAAGCTGGTCACAAAGTTGGGGCCATTAGGGAAATAACCCTAAGTTAAAAATAGTATATTTGTTAGGATTTGTGGTCTAAAGAAGGACATGAAAATAAAAGAAAACTTCGATACTTGTATTGTTTTAATCTTAGTTTTTATTCAAATAAAAATTAATTTATTCGTTTATAATCTCTGAAAACAATAATTATTTTCTAATTAGTAAATGGATTTCAAATCTAAAAATATGAAATTTTGACCATTTCCCGGCACCATTTATCCGGTTCCTATATTAAACACTTATTATCATCATTATTGATAGTAAATATCATTTTCATTACTTTTATTTTTAAACTGTAATCCAACAAAATGTATAAGAAAATAACTCATTTTTTTTTTTATAAATTTGATCATCTTTTTTATATTAGAATTCATTAAAATGTCAATAAAAATTTGAATTCACCAAAATTGGTCGATTATGAACGCCCCTCATTGATATGTTCTTGTTTGAGGACCTCCGGCCATTGACAAACTATAAAATGATGTAATATCTCTGAATGCCTCGGTCCACACCTCCTAAAATTTCCACACAACAAAATAAATACGAGTAAAGAGAAGAAAATTTTGAATGGATGTATAATTGGCAAGTTTAACAAACAAAAAATGTGTTCAACAAAAAAAAAAAAAACAAAAACAAAAAATGTATAGTTGGCTAGTACAAAGGATAATGAAAAAAGAAGGGAGTGATAAGACATGCATGGGGAGGTGGTAACAATGATAAAAGGGTTGAAATCGGTATGGAGGAAGGAACAAGTCATAGGGAAGGTGTGTGAGGTTAGACAGAGAGAGAGAGAGAGGAGTAGGTACTTTCTATGTAAACAGGCTTACTGTTTGGACAAGACAGCGAGCGCAGTCACTGCAGAGGGAATAAAAAGGAATCTGATGTAAAACACCCCATACTTCAGTCACTTCTTCGCGGCAACCCTTTTTCTATTTATTTTTTTTATTCTTTTTATTTTACTTTTGTGAGAAATGGACTACGACATACGTTGGTCATTATAAAGAATTGATACATTATGACGTGTAATAAACACGATAATGGTTAAGTTAAACCAATAATGAAAGAGGTCTAAAGTCCAACTAAATATGATCTCTCAAAAAAAATAAAATAAACAGAGACGAAACCAGGAATCATAACCGAGGGGGGCCGAGTGTATTTAGAATTCTAGAGAACATCTATTTTTTTCTAATTTTCTTACTTGTAATACATAACTTATTGCTACAAACTGTTTGCATTAATTCATCTCTACAATAAAACGACAATGTGAGGTTTGCTATTTTTACAAGGACGATCGTCCCATTGCACCAATTACTCTAAATGTAAATCATTATAATGTATTAATTTAACAAGATTATAAGAATTTTCACAATTTCAAGTAGTTAATTAAATTATCCATATTTAATGAATTTTTCAAAAGTAGTTGTTACTCCACAACTAAAATAAAAAAGAAAAATTCGACCCGCATTCGTACATGGCAATGACATAGATGTAGTGTTGACTCTTAATCAATGCCTAGAGACGAGTGGCCTTTTAATATGAACTTAACCAACCCACACACCCCTTGTTCTTTTAATATATTTTAACAACCTCCTACAGAGATTAGTGGCTTCCCTATAAAAGCTTACCTATGTTGAGGTCAGGAGGGGCCATGGCCCCTCTTGGCCTCAACATAGAAACGTCCCTGAAAATAAACATGATTAAAAGTCCGACAAATTTATTGCATTATTTATATCTTAATAACTCAAGTTCAACAAACCATGAAATCCACCTCTCTGATAATCGAACATGAAACCTCTAGTGTTTTGGAGTTTATGTCAACATTATCGGCCACTTTAGCTATCAAATGTTGACCACTTTTTATTTATCAATGGAAATCCACCTCTCTGATAATCGAACATGAAACCTCTAGTGTTTTGGAGTTTATGTCAACATTATCGGCCACTTTAGCTATCAAATGTTGACCACTTTTTATTTATCAATGGTCGCGGTTTGGACATAAAGATAAGTCTCGGTAGAAAAATAATTTGGTCAATTGATTTGACGTAGGAGACATTCGTTTTGCGTCAAAAAATTAAGTTTTTTTTTATTTTTGTCTCCTAATCTTCATTTCCTTTTCTCTTCCTCTCTCTCATGTTTATCTTGTCTACTGTTGATTTTCTCGCTGTCTCTCTCCTATGCTATTTTTATTGGGTTAATTCCGTTTTGGCCTCCGATTTGTGACCAACTCACCGTTTTGGTCCCCAATTGTGTCCGGCAGTTCGTTTTGGCCCCAAAGGACCAAATTTTTTACCAAATTATCCTCGGGGGCAAAATGAAATTATTTCTGAAAAAAATAAAAATAAAATACAAAAGCCACATCACCTATTTCTTTCTCCTCCACTTCACCTTTTCTAACTCCATCACACAACCTCCTCCCCACCTCACCTTTCTTCTCCGGCAAATAGTCGCCGGCCGGAATAAAATTCTAGCAGGTCACCTTTAACATAAAAAAAAATTATCTCTCTCTTCTTCTTCTCCCTCTTTCTCTCTCTCTCTTCTTTCTCTCTCTTCTTTCTCTTTCTTCTTCTTATTCTCTCTCTTTCCCTCTCCCTTCTCTTTCTCCACCACACTCTCTCCCTCTCTACCAACTGTCCGGTGAAGGGGAGGATCCCCTTCACCGAACGTCTGGAAACTAGACTTTGAAGGCCTGGAAACCAGGCCGTGAAGGTCTGGAACTCCAGACGAAGGAGTTCCAGGCCTTCGTCTGGAGTTCTAGACCTTTGTCTGGAGTTCTAGATCCAGATTCGTCTGGATCTGGAACTTCAGATCCAGACAAAGGTCTTGAAACCGGACAGTTGGTAGAGAATGAGAGATAGAGTGTTAAAGAAAGAGAAGGGAGAGGAAGAAGAAGAGGGAAAAAAAGAAAGAAGAGGGAGAACGAAGGAGAAGAAAGAGAATTTTTTTTTAATGTTAAAGGTGACCGGACGGAAGTCGACCGGCGACTATTTGCCGGAGAAGAAAGGTAAGGTGGAGAGGAGGTGGTGTGATGGAGGAGAGATAAGGTGAAGTGAAGGAGAAAGAAATAGGTGATGTGGCTTTTGTGTTTTTTCCTTTTTTTTCAGAAATAATTCTATTTTGGCCCCCGAGGATAATTTGGTAAAAAATTTGGCCCTTTGGGGTCAAAACGAACTGCCAGACACAATTGGGGACCAAAACGGTGACTTGGTCACAAATCGGGGGCCAAAACAGAATTAATCCATTTTTTTGTCTCTTAATCTTCATTTTCTTCTCTCTTCCTCTGTCTCATGTTTATCCTCTCTACTGTTTGATTCTCTCGCTATCTCTCTCCTATGCTATAGAAATAGTCATACCACTGTCAATGAAGTAATTAGTTATCGTAGGCGAAGGAACAAAGGTGGAGAGATGGGTTGGCTTGTGTTTGTCTAAAGGAGGAATAGTTTTGTTGTTGTTCAGATGAAGGATAAGAGTTGGGAAGTGGTGAAAACCGCGGCGGTGAGTTTGAAAACTAAAACATCTAATACCACCAGTGAAACTGAAGAAGAAGGTTGGGGCTTTTGGAGAAGAAAGTGAAAAGAGACGAATTTCTAACAAGGGAAGGAGAGAAGACATCTTCTCACCCAATAACTATATTCTTTTTGTCATGGAATCAAATATCTTCTCATTCAAATTTTGTTAATTTAAAAATAATTAATTTTTTGTTAATTTCATCATCCTAGCTTATCCTTCACACTTACGTTGTAACAAAAACATCAACATGGAGAAATGTATGAACCCAAAATTAAGCAACGGGTAAAATACACAATAAAGATGAATCCGAAGCACTAAATATTATTATAATTGTGAAATGCTTTCAATTGTGTCCTGAATATAATCATAAATATGAAATTTTGAAATTCGTATAAAGTGGTATAGGGATAAAGTTTAGGGTCAAACCTTATATACAATTCGGATTATGACGAGTTAGGGCTTCAACACAAATGCTTCAGTAACTAATCTCGGTCGAAAAAGGGGTAAAGGATATTTTTGCTTCATCAGTTAAGCTTGAGGGATACAAAAAAGACTTGCATTTAAGAGAGAGAGAAACTATGGTATTAAGGAGGCTCTAATGGCCGAAACATGAGAGAGAGTATAAGCAAAGAGATATGAAAAACATGAGCGAGAGAGGAAGAGAAAAGCAAATGAAGATTAGGAGACACAAATTAATAAGTCAAGTTTTAGACTCAAAATGAATATGCCCCCATAAGTCAAATCTTGTTGACCAAAGTTCTTATGCCCCCGAGACTTTTCTTTGTGCCCCAAAACCCGCGCGACCTTATTTTGTTTAGAGCATCTCCAATGCAACACTCAAACTCTAAATCTTAGAGTGACACATACGATTTTTTTAGACTTTTTCTTTAAAATCCATCTCCAATGAAAAACTCAGAGTATATCCAATGCAACACTCAAACTCTAAATCTTAGAGTGCCACATAGAATTTTTTAGAGTTTTTCTTTAAAATCCATCTCCAATGCAAAACTCAATTTAAATCTCCAAGATGACGTGTCGAGGGTGGAATGGAGATATCTCAAGAGGACACCCCATTTCTAGAGTGTCCTCTTGAGATATCTCTAAGTGCCACTCAACATTTCATATATTTTAATGAAAAAAAAATGTCACATAACCAATTTTTGGAGTTTTAGAGTGTTGCATTGGAGAAGTCATTCGAATATAGTATCTCAATCTTGACAAATAGGAAAGAGAAAGATTAGAGGTTGACATTTGAATCTCGACACATAGGATTTTTAGAGTTTCTTTTGAGTTTTGCATTGGAGATGCTCTAATTCTAGAGTTTCTCTCTCTAGATACTCTATAATAAATTTGTCCACTTCATATTAGAGTGTTTAACAAAGTGTTCCATTGGAGATGGTTTTTAACAAAAATTCCAGAAAATCATATGTGGCACTCTAAGTGTTAGAGATTAGGTGTCCCATTGGAGATGTTCTTATATAGAATAGTATTATAATAAGAGTTATTTCCCTAATAGCCCCCAACTTTGTGACCAGCTTCCCGCCTGGCCCCCTAAATTAGCAAAAATACCCATATGGCCCCCTTTTTCAGTTATCTTTAACTTTCCGTTACTCTCTCTCCTCCATCTCTTTTTCTCTCTCTGTCAAGTCACGCCACATCATCTATCACGCCACATCATCATCTTCTCCGACATAAGTCGTCGGCCGGCGACCTTCAATTTTTATTTTTATTTTATTCTCTCTCTCTCTCTCTAAAAAAAAAATCTCACATCTCTCTCTCTAAACTCCAGCGAAGGGCCCCCTTCGCTGGAGTTTAGAGAGAGACATGTGAGAGAAAAAAAAAAAATTTTAGAGAGAGAGAGAATAAAAAAAAAATTGAAGGTCGCGGGCCGGAAATTTGGCCGACCGGCGACTTATTCCGGAGAAGATGATGATGTGGCGTGACTTGGCAGAGAGAGAAAAAGAGATGGAGGAGAGAGAGTAACGGAAAGTTAAAGATAACTGAAAAAGGGGGCCGTATGGGTATTTTTGCTAATTTAGGGGGCCAAGCGGGAAGCTGGTCACAAAGTTGGGGGCTATTAGGGAAATAACCCTTGTAATAATATGAGTTTTTTGAGTTTACCCCCTCGACACTAATTAGTAATTGAGTTTACCCCTTCATTAACTGGTAATTGAGTTTACCCTCTTGAATTTAGAATTTATGCCAAAATTAGTAAGAACATGTATGGCATGTGATAATAAAATCGTAAATTAAATAAGGTACAAACAACATAAATATTTACTAATTATATTCACAACCAAATCAAACAATAAAGTAAGGTGAAATAACTAATATGAATCATATTGAAGAATAATCGCTCTTGTTAGCCGCAATTATTTCACGTACGCCCTTGCGACAGAAACAAAATTAATTCTAATTTTTTTTTTTTAAACACAAGGCCACCTCACCTCCTCTTATTTCATCCCCCCAGACCCGTGTTTGAGGGGAGGGGGCGGGCAGGGCATCCGCCCTGGGCCCCCACCTCAAAGGGACCTACTCCAAATTAAATACGCTGTATATATTGTAAAAACAACTAATTGAGTGAATAAAATCAAAAGAGAAATTGGCCCCGTGGTTATATACTTGTTAGGGAATCAAAGGTCCCGGGTTTGACCTTTATTGCTTCCATTTTTCATTTGTTTTTGAATTAGTACAAGTAAAACATTTTAGGGGGTCATAGTCTTATTTGAAGTTAAAACTATCTCAATTAACTTTGTTCTGTTTTTATATTATTTTTAGAGATATTTGAACTTTCGGACAAAGTACCACATGTTTTTGTTACTTAGTTTCCATGCTCCTTGTAAATCAAAGAAACTTGAAAAATAATTGAAACTATCATTCAGAAACCTGATACAACGAGTTTGGTTTCGTCAACAATTTAACTTTATGTTATTATAATGTTTTCTAACTTTATGGTATCATAAAAGAGGGTTTTTTGTAAAGTGGCACCGGGCCCTCAAATTCTCAGCCACGGCTCTGCATCCGCTTCATCAGTTCATGACATTTCACATCCATGTCATATGGCCATATCCTCATCTTCTCTGATGAAGGTCGTCGGTCGACCAATTTTTCCAGCGGCCTTCAAATATAATTTTTTTTCTCTCTCCTCTTCCTTTCACTCTCTTCTCTTTCCTCTCAATCTCCCTCTCTCTCTCTGAGTTCCCATTCGCTGGAAGAAATCACAGAGAAGGGGACAACTCCGGTCGAAGGGTTTTCGATCCGAAAACCCTTCGTCCACGAGGTTTCCGGTCTATAAAACTTGACTTAACAAAAAAAGGTCAAAATAGAATGTGAGTCAGAAATAGAGGGCATAAGTGTAGAAACCGGATCTGTTTTTTGTCAATATGGGCAACCAAACGTTGTCCAAATCAAGATCAGGATGAACCATTAGATTCGTCTCGTCGAGCTCTTGAATTTAGACATAAATTTTGTCAGAATCCGATTTCATATGAATGAGTTATCATTGATTTACTTCGAAAAAATATAGGGATAACTACAACGTGTAATTTTATTATTAGTACCGTATTGAAAAAATAAGGAAAGTTCTACTTCCTTATATAGACTTTTCCTTATGTTACTAATAATAGATTGGTTGGGATGATGGGATGGTTGGCGTGGTTTGCACCACGCAAACCACGCATCACGCACGCGCGGCGTGGGTGAATGGCCCTTTAAGGCGCATTGGGCGCTTTAGAGGCGCCCGCACGCACTTTGCACGTACGCATCGTCGCGAGGAGCGATTGAAGCCTTGGATTTTACGATCATAGATATGATCTGACGGTCAGGATATTTGGCGCTCTTAAGATAGATCCGTTGATGATCTAACGGTGGGCGTTCAATGCGCGAGATCTTAATAGATCCGTTAAGATCTGACGGTCAACATGGCACCCGAAAACCAACAGTCAAATATGACTGTTGGGAAGCATCCATTCATCTATAGGCACCCATATGAAGTGGTGTCAATACCCCTATAAATATCATGAGAATTCAGCAAACAAATCATTAGTTTTTGCATTTCTGAGCATTCATTTTCAAGCATTAGAGTTTAAGGATCGTTGTTCAGAAGTTCATATTACTTACCAAGTTCGTCAGACTATCATAACTAAGAGGTACCATCTTTACTTTGATAGGTAATCCGTTTTATCCTGGGAGACATACACCATTACTGTTGGTACTGATATACAGGGTGTAAATTGTCTTAAGGACAGAGGTATCCTCGACTCGGATATTTTACATTTGATTTTTCTTTTTTATAATCACTCTTTTTATCTTAATTGTTAGAAGATAACTATTTCTCTGATTTAAGAAATAGAAAGACAAACAAATGTGGGTGTACTCTGTTTTGTTAAAAAACAGAAAGATTAAGAACTATTTTAAGAAAAGAGAACAAGGGAAACAACAATAAGTTGGGACCACAATTGAAAAATATATAATGCAAGGGTCCAATACGAAATTAATTCAAAAAACAAAATAAAAAACTCAATCTTGAGGGAGAAGTTGAGCGTGAGATGTGTAGTGTGTTGGAGGAGGGAGCAAACCACCCTGGCTAAAACTCAAATACGTTAGATTCTTATATTGTCTGGCACAAGATTATAAACTTGACCCCTGACTGCAGCCAGGGATTGCCCCTCCTTATAACTTCGTCATTGTTAATAATAATAATGATCACAATAATTAGAATAAAATATCCATCACACGTGTTGTCTATAGACTTAATATCTTGATACGACAAAAAAATATTTTGTCAACAAACTCAATGAAGTCTTAAAATGACTACAACATATTTTGTCGACCAATGTATACCGTCCACTGCCTCTATCATAAATATGGGAAGGGAGCTAACAAGCTCAAGTTGCCTCTCCACACTCACCTCTCGAAAAAAAATGTGTGTTTATTTTTTGTATTTTATACTTAATCTTTTTATAATATTGGTCGTTTTTTTATTAATTATTAGTTTATTATTAATCTATGAACTGCAAAGCAAGGGTGTGCTCCATTTTTATTAAAATGTCACCTCTCCCCCATGTATTTTCATGTTAATAATTTTTTGTAAATCGAGAGAGATCTCAAAGGAAATCCCTCATATCCCGATTAAATCCTCTCTAATCAGGTTTTCGTTGTACTTAATAATTTGATTTATTGGGAACCCATACTGACATGTTCATTAGTTTTAGAAAATTAATTTAACTCGTAGATTGCAGTGGTTTTCAGAAATATTATAGAGTGTACTTTCTTTGTTAGTAGGTTTTGGCAAAGTGAACCTTGATTAGTTTAACCATATGATATCTTTGCGCCGACTATCTATTTCTTTAGGGAACGATGTATACCTAGTTTGAATAAAATATCGGTAATACATTTCTTTCAACTTAATGGTTTGTTCATTAATTCATTTAATTGTTTTTCCTAATTGAGCTACAAATATTAATAAGGATATTTGTTTTTTGCTTTTATGAATTTTGCAACATATGTAGATAGGTCGCTTTGGAATGTGTGAAATCAGGTGAGAAAATTATAGGAAAAAAATAGAGTTTCTACCATTTGGTTGGATAAAAAAGAAAATGAAAATTAAAGTCTCGTGGTTGAAATTTTTTACCACCTCTTTCGTGTGAAAATCGTTTTTTCACCTTGTAATTATTTTTGCGATATCTTTACCCTCTCACACTCATAACATCACACTTCATCTCTAAAATCATCTGTCGATTGTCTCACTATCTCTCTCTGCCACAGACTTCTGTCATTCTCTCTCTCTCTCTCTCTATACCTCTGTCTTTTTCAATTCTATATATTTTTCTAAATACAGTTTTATAACATGAATAAATTTATACATTTTTTTAATTATCTGGTAATAAACAAATTAATGAATTCATAGTTGATCTTCGTGAGTCTTCAGAAATCAAACGATGTTTGCAAGAAAAAAAATCAATTTTCAAATCAATTTTATTGTTTCTATTATTATTCTTTGGTTTAAGATAATCGATTGATCCGGCTATAACAAATTTGTTTTGATCTAATTTGAAAGCCATCAAGTTGTCCATCTTAAGAAATGCTACTTAAAGCAGGTTCCTATTTCTCCATAATTTTGTTAGGCATTTCTCTCCAAAGTTTCTTTCAATCTAGTAAATCCTCATATTCGTAAGAACCCTTAACCCGAAAATATAGGTATTGGTAGACCCCAAATTATAAATAACACCTTAACTTCCACTTATGTACAAACCCTAATTGATACCTTCGAAGTTATAAATTGAAGTACTCCAAACTCTGAATTGATGCATCAGGACTCTAAATCTAAGTCTTCTAACCCCTAAATTAAAATATGCCAAACTCCAATTGATAAATCTAGATTCTAGATTAAAGTAATGTATACCCTAAATTGAAATAACAATTCTAACCCAAGTAATTGAAATGAAGAAGCTGATGAGAGTTAATTTTCTCACAATTTTTTTTTTTGAATTGTTTAGCGTGTGCCTCAGACCCTTGACCTTTAAGTGGAAGATTATACCTATTACCACTCCAACCAAGGGTTATTGACATTTTCTCACAATCTTACCAAACACTAGATCTCGAATTTTTCACGAGGAAAAATCATTTTCTTTTTCACGAAAATAGTCCTAAATGATTTCCACCCTCAAATATTTGTTGATGAACCAAATGGACCCTTTTAGTTAAATTATGAAAAAAGTGAAGCCTTTTTATATATATAATATAATATAATATATATTATTCTTATATTTTTAATTTTTAATATTGACCCAACTCAAACCCTCTCTTCCCCTATATAATGCCATTGCTTCTAGCTCTTTCTCAAAGGGTCATTGAGTTGCTTGGCTAGTTGGCTTTTCTCTTTGTCTCTCACAGTGTAGTTAGGTAGCAATTATAGAGAGTTGGGAGATGAGAATGAGTTATAAAGAGAGCTCTCTTCAGTCCACTCATGGGTAGCTATGAGATTCAATTAACTGCCGACTCATTCATCCAAATACTAAGTAAAGAAAAATGATGAAGAACAAGCACAACAAGTACTACTTGCTTGGTAAATGAGTGAATGATGCGGGAGATAAATTGTATCTTTTGCTCCTCTTACTTGGACTGAAGGGAGCTCCCTTCTTTTCATTATTTCTTTCCAAAATTTTAATTACTAATTCATTATTTTTCATTCAATAAATTAATATATTTAGTTTTCTAGATCATCTATATTAAGTACCTACACTCTTGATTAAGATCTATCTGCATGTGTTATTTATCTTAATTTGGCTAAATCATCTCCTAGACTGCATGATAGTGATAAAATTAATTAGCCTTTAGAGTATTTAACCTTTATATATATATATATATATTCTTAGCTTAATGGCTTTAATGGTTGATTGTTTACATATTGTACAGATTCATTCTGTTTTAATCAATTCTTAGTTACCCATTGTGATATACTCCTTTCTTATGTAGTTCTCATTAACAAAAACATCATTCATGGCCTGCCCTAACTAGATATAAGATTAGGGTTTTTAACTTAGGGTCAATTTTATACTTGATAAAAATTACTTCATCTTCATGATATTGTTAGGATTTCTACTACTAACACATACCCAATTCCCCGTCTTTCATCTTTAAGAATGTAGAGTTTAGCTTTAATCTAATCCACATGAATCGCATCCTAACTAGCTAGAATCATCATTATCTAGGTTAATTTTCTCTCTTGTTTCTACTTGCCTCTTTTGAGCAGCTTGTAGGTAGCCTCCATCAAATTCTTGGCAATCTTTTCCAGGGTAAAGAAGGATGCAGAACAACTAGCTAGGGTTTGTATGTTTGATCATTCTTGCAGCAACACGTGTGATGAGAAAGAAGGTTTTATAATTAAATTGAAGCAAGCAAAAGCTAGCCCACTGTTTCTCTCTCATCCTGCTCAGATTCTACAAGGATGAATTCTTGGGGTTTGATAAAAACCTTTCTCTCTCTCTCTCTTACTGCAACAAGTCCCTAGAGCATGTCTCCTTGCCCTTAGGGTATTAGTTCAACGCATGAGCTACCCAAGAAAGAATGCTTGCTAGGAGATGATGCTGATTTTCTAGAGATTTACATAGATTAGGGTTATCAATGGTTGTAGAAAGACCTAGGGAATAAGGATGACACACATTGTAATGCTTCTTTTTTTTTTAGGGTTTTTATATTAAGAAAAAGTTCCAAGGACACCCATCTACTCAGTTCACCTGAGAAACTGTGCAGAAACTGTTCCTTTGAGTTGTAAAAGTCGTCTACTTTCAAATCAAGAGAATGTATTTACTGTTTTCTCAATAGGGTTTCATACTATATTACTGTTCTCCCTCTCTCTCTCTCTCTCTCATATGTAGACATGTAGTGTTTCATGCAAATTAGGGCATTTTAGTAATGCAAAGCAGACTAAGAATAGTAGTTTGGAATTAGAAAAAGAAAGAACAGATCTAAATATCTAATCTGTCAACTTTCACTAGTAACCATTCTCTTGAGATTCTATTAAGACAATAATGATATGAATTTCATGTATTAATCATGAAAGAACTGAATTTACATACCACTAGCCCACAAAGGTAAAAAAAAAGAATCTTGTTTATTATACTAGTATGACTTTAGGGTTTGTGTGAATGAAACCCTAGAAATTGAGTTGTCAGTTCAACTTCTTGTGCTCTTCCTCCCAGACCTATTTAGTGAGACAAATGCCACATTTTTCCTGTGATTCATCATTTCCAATCAGAATCATTGCAGGGAAACTTGAACCTCATGAGTTGATTTTTAAATATTTAATTTAATTACTTAATGCTCATTTTCTCTACTTTTGGTTTTTCTAAATAAGGGTGTCCATCTTTTATATAGTTTTTGTTATCTCTTCTTGGCCTTATTCCAAAGTTATTCCTTTTAAATTAAAAAATGTCTTACACTCCCCCAACCACCACTAATCCTTTGTCATGGCATCCATGATTCAACAATGTTCCACCATCTTAGAATCACAAAAAGGTCCATGTTTATATGATCTACCCATTATGATTATTGTTTGTCCATACTCCATAGTTTACTAGCTATTTTGTATGTGGCAACATGGTAATGGTTGTTCCACCAATTAACTTAATAGGGGCACCAACCAAAGTTTAAAATTTTAGTTAGAATATTGTCATGATCTTTTAGTTGTTCTTGCTTTTGGGGCAAAGCTAGATATGAATATCATAGTGGGCCATAAATGCTTCAACTCATTTGGAAAATTTGAATCTACAAACCAAGTGATTAGGGTTTAAATAGTCAGACCAACTTAATGAAAGAGAATTCAACAACAAAAAAAAACTTAATGAAAGAGGGATGGAGTCTCCCGACTACAAGACACCCAAGAAGAAAAATTGAAGAAAAGATTAAAACAAAAAAGAGCTAGCTCTATCAAAACAAACACATGAACTACAAGTACATATGAATTACTGCATTCCCTATTGACAATGAAGTGTGAAAAAAGATAATATGTATGCAATAGTGGATTGCAACTCCAATAACACCCTTCAACAAAAAAAAAACTCCAATAACACAAAATTGATTTGATTTGGATAACAAGATTGATTGAGTTAAAGGGCTTGGTATTGTCGTCCCTTGGGTCCTCTGGTTTCTTTCAATCATACACACTAAATAATAGCACTGAATTGTGGAAAGGAAGAAAACCACGACCGTGGATTGAGGGTCCAGGTAGGGTTCATGCACCGGACCCTCACCCAACAAGAGCCTATGCTGCTATCCAGGCCCCATACCCTACTAAATTTCTAAGTAGAGAGATTTCATGGAGTAAATTGATTTTGTCATTGGGTCCCACTCAATCTTTTCACAAAACTTTTTTTGTTCTTATTAATAGGGTATAACTCGTGCCTTTGGGTGTAATAATTTGTTGATATATTTACTCGCAATCCATTTCTATATGGGTTTTGATAGTAACCAAGTTATTTCCCATAACTCCATTATTGGCGTAAGAAAGAGTAGTTATGCAAGAAGAGTAGAACAAATTAATTGTCAACACTAACTTCGATAGAAACCCGATCAATCATCCGTAGAGAAACCCATCTTAAAATTTTCAAGTCAAATTTATGGACATTACAAAAAAAATTAATAAATAGGTTATCATTAGAAGACTTGTACTTAAAATCGTCAACAATCCTGAGAAAAATTATATAAAAACATTAGAAGGCCGCTTTGTACCATAACTCTGCATAGATATACAATGAAGAAAACAAAGAAAATTTTTAACAAACAACCTAAAATAATAAATAGTAAGAACTGTATAATAGTGAACACCAGAAGGAGCCAAATAAAATTTGTAATAAGCACAAGTTAAACACAAGCAAAGAAGGAATAACATGAAAATAAAATAAAAATTACCCAAAACATCGACTATTTGTATGAAACTCGCTAAAAATATGGCCAGCGCTTTGGGGAAAGCTAAATAGTTTCCGGGGTGAGGTGAGGTGAGGTGGAGAGAGAGTGAGGTGAGGTGGAGAGAGAGTGAGGTGAGGTGGAGAGAGAGTGAGGTGAGGTGGAGTGTTTTTTTTTTATTTCCCCTTAAAATTTAGTTTTCCGGACAATCTCTAAAATTCTACATATTCCCTTTAAAATTTCACACCCCGGAAACTATTTAGCTTTCCCCAAAGCGCTGGCCAATATAAAATGACATAAATTGTTAAAATAGTCTATTTAATTTGATTGGTTTAGGAGCTCCATACATCCTTTGATAATTTATATTCACATTATGCCGTTAGTTCAATAAATTCTAATGGAGGAAGAAGGGCTTGTTACATATTTAGCAGACGAACTTATTATATATTTTTTTAATTTGTTTGATGCCGGTGACATTTTAACAAACACTATGTGGCCAATACATAACAAAGACTATTAAAACCCTAAACCAAGAGCAAGGGTCCAAAACTAATATTAGCTAAGATAGATTATCTTATAAACTAAATTTATATGGAAGTCAAATACAGAGGAATATCTTCCTTGAAACTTAACCATTAAAATTGGTGACGTATGGGGAGAGAAAACGTGGTATGATATTACAAGGAGAAATAGTGAAATAACAAACTAACCCTATTTGAATTGGTAAAGATCATACGAGGAAAGAAATCGATTGGGTACGGAAAGAAATTTAACTTAATTTTGACCGTGAACCGAAGATTAATTTTCCTACTATTTTAACTTAAAAAAAGACTATATTTTAAATTTTTGAGAAGGGCTTCTAGGGTATACCCCGTGCCACGAACAGTTGTATCAATTAAATTTGACGACTTTCAATATTTATTATTGCTATATAGTGGATACCATAATTTTTTGGTATTCTACTTATTATTTATTTTCTTTTATTTTATTTTTTCTTAAATTAGTTATTTTATGAGAGAGATTTCAATTTCTTTTTTTAACCCTTGCAATATCTTTTGTTTTTTTTTTCTCAAATTAGATATTTTATTTCTAAGAAAGATTTTTTAAATAGGTAACTTTATTTCTACGAAGGACTATATTTTAAATTTTGAGAGGGACTCCTAGACAATATACATAATTAAATAAGGATGTTTGTCCCAGTCATCGTTTTCCCTTCTGTTTTATATAATAGATCTTTGCTCTCCTTTTCCCTTTCTACCTCTCCATCTCCACGGAAAAACTCAAAACAAATTCCACCAATTATATTTGTCAAGTATCAATTAAGATTCTCATTCTTATTTGACAAAACTCAAAGGAAAAAACTCAGAGTGTCTTATAGTATATCCAACGGGACACTTTATTAGACACTTCGTGATGTAGTTGAGGCATTTAATCTAGACTCTCAACCGACACACTTAACTTAGAGTGTCTTCATGAGTTTTTCTTAAGTGTAACGTCTTCAAACTTTTTAATTTAAAGTAATAAATTTTTTATTTTACCCACTCTTTTTCAATAAAATTATGAAATGTCATATGTATCAAATAGAGTTAGTTTAGAGATCTATATTGGAGACACAAAATCTTTAAAGTGACTCTATTTCTTCACTTGAAAGAGAACCTTAATTGACTTAAGACAATTAGGTTTTTTGAAGTCTTTCTTGATAGTCCCATTGGAGATGCTCTAAACTAGTGAACCTTCGTATTATTATCTCTCGTGACTTCTAATTTGTAATATGTGAATTGAGTCAATATTTAATTCGCTATTTACAAAACGTTGCTAACTAGTTATTGATGAACCAAATATTGGTCATAGGTTGACCGAGTCAATAAGTCAACGAAGTACAACAAATAAAACCGGTCAACCAGTACCCAAGTATCCCGGGATGTGAGTAAGAAGGATCTCTTATAGAAATTTCATGATCAATATCTACTTTATTTCTTACATGAAATCAATAGGATCTTTGAACTAGAAGAAGTCTATAGTTATGATTAAACAAAAATAAGAATAAGAATAGAAAACATGCCTCTTCTAATGAAAATAGTTAAATAAAAACCAATTAAGAAGAAGATGAATATGATGATCCCATAGTCTTGAGCCATTTCCTTCTATGTGGAAACAAACAAATGTAGTCAAAAGGGAGTCTTCACCTCTCTCTCCTTCTTAGCAATTGAAAATGGGTTTTAAACTTTTACTTGTATGTGAGAGGCGGGACTCTCCTTCCTTTATAAAGAAAACCTAAATCTCTCAAATCCCCATTATTGAAAGTGGAGGATAGTGGAGATGCACCAACGAATAGTGTACTGCCAACTCACCAAACAGTTAAGCTAAATCAGGTTACCAAATATACACTCGGTCAAACCTTGATCTCATTCCACTTTTGCAACAACAAAAAAATCCCAGGCAATAAAATTGGTTAATATTTAAATAAAATATCTTACATTCTCCCACTTGGTCAATACAAACATATTTGATTTTAGAAAAACAACAACTGGATTTTCAATTTAGAAAACGGGTGGCCACCCTAAAGTTAAAAAATAACAATTTGTTGCAGCGACTTTTTCTGAGATCATTCCCCAAGACCTTCACCCAAATCGAAGAATACCACTTGCATCAGATTATGAAGGCACAATACATTCATTTGATGTAAAGGTCGTTCTATGGTCTCAGCGCTAGTATCATCATTCGTTTTGAGCCATTTTTATACTTTACGGTGGTTATTAATATGGTGCATTTTGGGCAACACAATTTATTTATGTGTTCCCATTATTGTCCAAACTCGTTGGAGCTCTCATTTTGGTTTAGTCAAAAGCTTGATCGATATGTATGGTGCAACATGTGTGGTTATTGGAGATATTATGCAAAATACGACAAACATTACTTTGCGTGGAGAGTCTCCAGGTCTTTACATTGGAATGACATCATTTGAGTTCGTTTTTATATTGCACTTAATGTGGAGGATTATGAACATCAACGATATGCTATGTCAAACTCTTCAACAAAAGTCCCAAGACATCATCAATGTTATGAATTTGGTAAGAACTACAAAATCTCTTCTACAGAAATTGAGGCAAAATCGTTGGGATGCTTTTAGAGAAAGTGTTGAATTATTTTGCAAGAAACATGATTTAGTAATACCAAATATGAGTGTTCGCTATCTTATAGGCACACAATGTTCTTGTCAACAACGAGACCATATCACATTAGAACATCATTACCATATTGATATATTTAATGCAGCAATCGATTTCCAACTGGTGGAGCGGAATACCAGATTTACCGAGGAAACAATAAAACTTCTTGTTCTTAGTTCATCTTTGAATCCAAAAGATGCTTATAAATCATTTAAAGTTGATGAAATGTGTCATCTTGCTGAAAAGTTTTATTCCCAAGATTTCAGTAAACCGGAGATAATTTCTTTGAGATGTCAATTGACACATTATGAGCTTGATGTGCCTAATCATCCCGAATTTAAGAACTTGTCTACTATGTCGGAGTTATGTAAGAAGATGGTTGAAACAAAGAAGTCAGAGGTTTATTATCTGATTTACAAGTTGATCAGTTTGGTGTTAACATTACCAGTTTCTACAACAACTATTGAGCGAGCACTTTCGGCAATGAAACTTGTCAAAACTAAGCTTCGAACCAAAATGAGAGATGATCTTCTAAGAGATTGCATGATGATACACATTGAAAGGGAACTTGCTGAAAAAATTGATTTGGATTTGATAATTGAAGATTTCAACTCTTTGAAGGATCGTAGGGCACACCTCAAGTAGTATTTTTCTATATCTGGTGTTCTTTTGATGGTTGAATGATATTTTGATTTTTTCTACGTAGTTATACCATCTCTTTTGTCTATGAATGCAGTAGAGAACAACACCATTTTTAATGATATTTTGATTGTTTGTTTTAAAGAAGTTATTTGTCAAGAAGATTTACTCTTAAGTTACAATATGCAAATTTGTGCATCGTAGGTAAAAATTTACTTTATAGTATATTTAGGCTAGCGCGGTCAACTTGAAATCTGGCTACACCCCTGAACTCAAGCCATCCTATTGGATATGGATATGGAGTTAGCATCATCTTTCAGTATCAAACACGTTCAAATCGAATCACACGCAAATGTGATTAGACTGGATTCTAGAAGGCTCGAATTCATTTAATTTATTGCTGGTATTGGAAGCTTGATACATCTTTTACAGGAATTCAAATGGATTTTTGAGTTTAAGGTCCAAAAATAGGGGGGTAATGAGTCATATAGCCCCTGATCCTAAATCAATAAATAAAATAAAACCAAAATAAATCGAAAATGTAAAATAAGTATTAACTATTTGGTGGGCCCCATGCATCAATCATTTAATTATCTCTCATTTTTGCCCTTTCATAAATATTTTTTGACCATTGGTAAACCAAAGGTTTATACTGGTTAAGTTAACATCTCTTTCCATAAATTTTATGAAAGAATATTTATGTTGAGTATTTAATACCAATCTTTATTTCCATAAACTCCATAAATATTTAACCAAATCAGTGGATATTTAACAAAAACGAGTTGCTCTATAAAAAAACGAGTTTCTATCTATGTAACACTATATTCTTTGAATTCAAGAAAGTATATTATTTCTAAATCCGTTGTATTTGATTAAAGTAACCTACCAAGTCAATGGATATTTTTTCTAAAGTAACGTATCTATGTAACACTATATTCTTTGAATTCAAGAAAGTATATTATTTCTAAATCCGTTGTATTTGATTAAAGTAACTTACCAAATCAATAGATATTTACCTAAAACGAGATGCTCAATCCCAAAAACGAATTTCTCTCTCTGTAACTCTTTGTTCTTTGAACTTCAAGAAAGTATGAAGTTGTGATTTGCGTTTTATCTCTACCTCGATCTAATTAGACATCTACAAATTCGTTTGTGAGGTATGTCCAACTTAAATTGATCGTTAGAATCTATAACTCTATTGCCACAATCTTCTTACAAAAATTATTTATTCTGACAAAAAACTTATATGTAACATTTTTTATCACTTTTTGGTAAAAAGTGAATGTTGAAATCTCTATCAATTCAATTTTTTTTTTCATAAATTTTTTTTTATAAAGTGAAATTGTGTTTGCTACATTATCTGTATTCTACTAGCATTTTCTACATTCTATTAGCATATGTTATGAATTTGTTACAATAGGTTAAAAAGCAAATACTATTTTGTTAGCATCTTATTGATTCTAATAACATTTTTTACATTCTATTAGCATCTGTTAAATGCAATTATTACAGTAGGTTAAAATGTAAATACTATTATTCTAGCATCCTATTGATTCTACTAGCATATTCTACATTCTATCAGTATCTGTTGAATGAATTTGTTACAGTAGGCTAACAAATACTTTTTAGTAATTAAAATGTATAAGGTGAAATTGTTTTTGTTACATTTTCCGTATTCTACTAGCATTTTATTGATTCTAGTGACATCTATTATGAATTTGCTACAGTAGCTTGTGTATGAGGTATGCTCATTTCCTACCCACTCTGTCAATCTCATTGATCTCACATGTAGTTGCAGTAGGTGGTCGATAGATGGTATCCCTTGTCAACATGTCATGTTGTGCATCAAGAATTATGATGGTGATACGACAATTTTTTTTGATCATTTTCACCAAACAAGCGTTTGTCAACACTTATCAATATTATGTCTACCCAATACCAAATTATGATGAGCCAATGGAGTACAGCGATGAAACAAGAACACTACCTCCGTTAACAAAGAGAAAACCGGGAAGACCAAGGACATTAAGAAGAGAGAGCTCAAGAAACATACCCAAAAAAATGAGGGTTTGCGGTCGGTGTAAAAAACTGACTTATCACAATAGTGCCTCATGCACGACAACTATATAATAACTAACTTAAATTTTGATTATGCAGATTTACTTATTCTGCTAGAAACATAAATATTCCACTTATGTCTTTTATATGTTTAGAGAATTTGATCAATGTTACCAGATTATCGTATTTAAACAAGAGGATATTCCTATTTCTTATTAAATTTTATCAATGGTTAAAGTATTATCTTAGTTATACTCATATGTATTTGGATCAATTTTTCAGTTGGTATTATGATTTGGCTAGAGTAAGTTACAAAATATCGAAAAACTGAAAAAATGCAGGTAGTGTTGGTGAAATTTTGTCAACATCTTACTGGTTTCTTTATACCCATTGGACCACGCTAGAAAAATTTGTTTGATGTTTCTAGTAATTTAGCAATTCTCAATACAATCAAAGCAGGTTGGTTTTAGCCTTTGTTATATTTTAATCAAAATGTCCAAATTTTTTATATATTTTTGTACGAACTATTTGTTTCCTTAGTTATATATGTTATCAATGGATTCAACATTAAGTGTTTGAGTTCATCATGCCTTTGCCCTACCGCGTATTATAATTGTATAGTTCCAGTATTGTCCAAGAAATTTGAGTAACATCTTTATCGTATCTATAAACCTGTTGAACGACATCTAAAATATAATATAATTGTGGTATTATAGAACATTGATAAATAATCCCATAACTGCTCAAGATGTTATTCAAACTTAAAACATAAACATGTTTGCTACTTTTTATCAGATAGCCCGTTACAAAATAGAAGTTAAAGTACTTGAACATTTTTTCTCCATATATCCTTCGATTCATTCAGCAACAACCAAGTTAGTTCACCCCTCTTCCTTTGCGCTAGTTTTGTCCAATCATCTTTTGGCATCTCGTTAGGAAAATGTTTATAGTTCGATATAAAGTTCTTCATGTGCAAAATCACATACAACCCACAATCAGGCCTGTCAAAGTTCAAACAACAAACCAATTCAACATCTTTGGGTTGTAAGTTGTAACCATTTATGCGTTTCTATAAGAAACCAAAAAATGTTAGTCAAACAAGTCATTTTTCTTATGAAACCAGTTTTGAACAGTAACCGTTTCAAGGTTCTATGATAAACTTAAAAAATGCTAGACAAAAAAATGACATTGTTTTTACAATCCAATTTATTCTCTCATTTTTTCCCCATATTACACCATGTAATGTTCTATGGTTGTCAAAAAATTAGGTTTGTCAGGTAACCATTGATAAAGTTTTATAAGAAACTTAATAATGCTAGACAAAATATTAAGTTTTTATTGAAAGTAACTATATTCTGGATCTAACACTATGCTTGAAAGTCTACAATACAAAACCCTAAATTGTCGGTCTAAAATAAAAAATTTAAGCAGAAGATGTAGTAGTAACTACAATTTATAAAGAGATCAAACTTCATATGTTATTTCTTCAAAGAAATGACACAACAACAGAGACAAGGTAACCATACAAATGTTTTGTTGCATGCAAAAAAGAAACATACTCTCCACTTTGAACTGATTTAGGGCTTTGAAAATAACTTCCATTAAACCACTTCGAAACAACTAAAGCCTAGAAATTTCTTGTTAGCTAATCAATTTCAGAAAAATAAATCATAGTTAAAGTTGTAAAAATCAAAACCGAATTCGTTTTGTGTTGTAGAAATCAATTTAAATCATAAACAAAGTTGAAGGAACAACAAAAATGATGAAAACCAAAATAACTTACTCTTTACTGTTGATGATGATGAACGAAACCAACAATGGATTCTCCCTCTCTCGTACTCGATGCTCTCTCTCTCTGTTAGGTTTATTTTGGGCGTGTTTAAGATAAGAGTTTCCCTCTCTCTCTCTCTCTCTCTTCGGTTTGATATTTGAAGAAAATGCAACTTTTTTTTGGTTATTTTTTTGAAACAGAAAAGGTTACTTTTTTTTGTTATGCTAAACGGAAAAGGCAAATTTTTCTGGGAAAAGAAAGTTTTTTTTCGAAGAAATAATTTAATGAATCTCTATATATTATGGTATCTTTTATTTTGGGTTGTTTTTTTTTTAACTTAGGATAGGTTAGGCAGTAAAAGAGAATAAGAGGATAGACATGTAATTTACTTTGAGTGAATTTATTTTCTATTTCAGATTATCTTTGGTCTCTAGAGTCGTTGATCATGCGATTTTGGATTTAAATCCCATCCCCCGAATTCAAATTTAGTTTTTGTTATGGAAATACTAATTTTGTTTGTCATTGTAGAACCAACCTCACAATGTCCGTCCGACTAGGTGGCGTTTCCAGGCTGATTAGAGGTAGTCGTGGCAATGCATACGTGTATTAACTCCACAAGAATCGTGTCACCCCTCACGTCCTACCACCACACGTGTTACCACGGCATCGCATCGTCATTGAAGGCCCCGCTAGTTTTCCCTCTCTATAGTTTCTCTCACTACATGAAGAAAGAAAACTAACAGTCTCATTATACGCTTCAAAGTTTCCAACCCCAAAACTAACACCACCAGATATACTTTAGTTTCTCTCTCTAGTTTCTAGTCTTATCTCACTACTAAAGTCTGTAAGAGTAGAGATGGTGATATCGACGGCGGTGAGTAGAGATGATGTACATGCTTCTGTAAACAGCACATTTGCATCGAGATACGTAAAAAGTAGTCTACCGAAGTTCAGAATGGCGGATGAGTCAATCCCGAAGGACGCGGCGTACCAGATCATAAATGATGAGTTGATGTTAGATGGAAACCCTAGGTTGAATTTGGCATCGTTTGTGACAACGTGGATGGAACCGGAGTGCGATAAACTTATGATGGCTGCTGTTAACAAGAATTATGTTGACATGGATGAGTACCCCGTCACTACTGAACTTCAGGTATTATAAGTACTTCATTTTTAGCACATAAGTAGTTTTTTTCAAACAAAAGTTGAGTGATGATTATTTGATCGGACGGTTTGGGTTTGCTCATCTCATCAGAGTGCAATTTGTGTGGTAGGATGATCATCTCTTCAAGATACAATAATTATAGAGTTAATTCCTATATGGCCCCCTACTTTGTGACCAGCTTCCTTTATGGCCCCTTTTTTTTTCGTAAATTCAAATATGGCCCCCTATTTTCATGGAAATGTCCTAACTACCCTTCCTTTAATTTTTTTTTCAAAATAAAATAAAAAAAAACAAACATAATTCCACCTCACTTCCCTCTCCACCACTTATCTCTCTCCACCTCACCTCTCTTTCCCAATCATCTTTCTCTCTCTTTTCGGCCGGCGACCTTCATCGGAGAAGATAGAGTGAGGTGGAGAGAGAGAGAGAGAGAGAGGAGAGGTGGAGAGAGAAAAAGGTGAGTTGGAGAGAGAGAAAGATGATTGGGAAAGAGAGGTGAGGTGGAGAGAGATAAGTGGTGGAGAGGGAAGTGAGGTGGAATTATGTTTGTTTTTTTTTATTTTATTTTGAAAAAAGATTTAAATGAAGGGTAGTTAAGACATTTCCATGAAAATAGGGGGCCATATTTGAATTTACGAAAAAAATGGGGCCATAAAGGAAGCTGGTCACAAAGTAGGGGGCCATATAGGAATTAACTCATAATTATATGATATGACCTGTGCCTCTCATCCATGGCACACCTAAAAAGTTTGTTGGAGGGGCACTTTGTATTTATAATAAAAAAATATTGTAAAGTATCCGAAGATATCAATGTTACATTCAAACAAGTGATTTGTATAGGTTCTTGATTTGGGAAAATAAGAAAATTATGCGGGTGTAAAGACTATATAGAAAAAGGTCAATTTTAGTTGACCAATATATTTTCTAACTTTTACGGGGAATAAAATTTTATTCACTATTTCTTCTTCTCCATACCGGCCAGGGTCGCTGGTGAACTGCCATTGCCAGCGTCTTTATCTTTTTTTTTCTTTTTCAAATCTCTCTCACTCATCTCTCCTTCTTTTCCGACCACCAAATCTGGCCACCATTATCATATACCATTCTTTGCCTCTCTCTAATATCTTGTTTTCTAGTTCTCTCTATCTTTCTTCTCCTCTTATCCCCTAGACAATAAACTCTTAGAAAAACTAAGAGCTTCGTGATAATGGAATTAGGGTTTTTTTTCTCTCTCTACCTTTCTCACTTTACGACAGAATGTCGACTAAATCGACCATTCCGGCTTCTGTACCTTTCCTCGACACATCAGTGCCTCTGTGGTCTTCAGCAATGAATACTCCATATCAGTGAATTGCAAGTCCCTCGCAGACTTCGTGGTCGGCTGGCCACGAACGACCATGAAGTTTGTGGCTGGCCGACCACGAAATGTTTCGTGGTCGGCCAGCCACGAAAAGCCTCGAGGAGGGTTTCGGGAATGCTTCCATCCGGAACCGTGTATACAAAGGAGGGAGTGAGGTATAGAGGGACTATGAGAGAGATAGAGATACAGATTGTGAGTGTGAGAGAGAGATAGACAATGAGAGCGAGAGATAGGCAGTGAGAGAGAGAAGAAGAGAGAGAAAGCGAGAGAGATGGACTGTGAGAGGGCGAGAAAGAGGGAGTGAGAGCAACACGAAATAGAGGGAGAGAGAAGGAGGAAGAGAAAATGGTGGGGGTGATGGTGGCTGGAATTGAAGAAGAAGAAACATTTTTTTCTTTAAAATTTGTTTCTCTAGAAAATCTTCTGAATTTCACATCTTTCCTTTAAAATTTTTCACTCCGGATAATATTCTTATTTCACTCCGGATGACATTCTCAACCAATGAGGCTACCGCTAACTTGTAAATTGCGGGCACGACCTTTTCAATCTAAACAATTGGTCTCATAAACATTTGAATTATATATAAAAAAAAATATATATATAAATCTCAAAAGAATGAGAGTCATTTATGCCTTGGAAAAAACTCGATACAACATACATTCTTAAAGAAGTTAAGAAAACAGAAAGCACGCTAATTTTAGAAAAATATAGTGAGAAAATATTGAAGGCATAAGAATAATACGGAGAAAAAATAGTTTTGAACAAAATTTAGATGTAACTCTAGTAAAACAGGATCAAAATCAAATTTACCAAAACATAAAAAGAAAGGCTAAAAGGGGAACTAATTTGAAAATATGGATCAGAATGAGGAAGGAATGTAGGGCCAAAATTATAGCTAACCAAATTGTAGGCGGCACAAACTAATTCTTTTGTAAATAAACAAACTAACCATTGTCATGGTGTGGAGGAATTGAACGGACAACTCGTTTTCAGTCCACCACGTGTTACCATAGGGTTGTCTTAGGTTGTGGTTGTCCAAGACACTAGGATAGACTCAGAATTTCGACGACCTAGGGGTGTGAAACTATATACCCAAATAATTTTTTTTTTTTTGCAAACATAGTAACTAACAAGATACTTATATTCATTAATTATAATTATATTAATACATCAAGGATTACAGACGCAATTGACCTTTACGAGAGTTCATGTTTTTAAATGTTCGCACAATCGATTGTCAATTTCACTAATTTTTTTTTCAATAAAGACTACTAAACTATCACTCAACTATGGATCACTCATCTAAGTGTGTCTTGACTAACTTCATAGCTGAAAAAGCTCTTTCAACGGAGGTAGTTGCAACCGACAAAATTAATGCTTAAGTGATAAGCAAATAAACTAGATGATGTGCTTTATCTCTCTTAGTTTCCACCAATGCTCTTGCAAGAGTTTCCAATCCCCTCTTAATTTTTAGAAATCATCATTCTGCTTCACATCATAAATGTAATTATCAAGCTGACGACTAAGTAGCATAATGGCAACACTACTAAAATCTGAAGGATAAAACTCAACAAGACACATCAACTTACTTTTGTCGAAAAGGGTGAAACCTCTTGATGGACTCAAACATGACATACAACGGAGCAACTCAAAACCCTGTGTTATTACAGATTTTATAGTAGTATTTTTTTTATCTTTGGATGGACTGTGAATCCATTCCAGATAAGGTGGAGGTCGTTTTGTCATGAGAATTTGATTTTACCTTATCTTTGTCTTTACAACGTGTTATGAAGCGCCAAAACATAGCATGATAGTTCATTACGTACCATGGACAAATGTTTTAGAAAAAAATGTTCAGAATGGATTGCAACTTTCATATGCTATTCTTGTCTGGGATCCCACAGTTTCCTTTTTTGAATTTTCATATTATACTGTGTTGGGTTGGGTTATATTAATTAATCCTGTGTTCATAACATATAATGAACTGTCTTGAACTATCTTATGCTATTGTTTGCGAGCATTAGACATATAACCAACTACATTACATCAAATGATGTTCAAAAGTTGTCCAAAGTTAGTTTGTAAATAAGCTAATACAATTTCAAATATTAGTATTAAGTGTATGAACAAAAACAAAATCACATTTCTTATTATTAACAAAAATATAACCGAATGTGGAATTTATAATTCAACCGTACTGTCAGGGACGGAACAAGGAGTAGTAGTCAAGGGGGGCCGAACCAAAAAAAAAATTGAAAAATCCAAGCCTATGTGCTCGAACCCAGGTCTCTCACGTCCAATACTCAAACCTCTACCATCTCACCCACGCTAAATATCTGTTATATGTATAACTCGAACTTTATTTATGTGATAAATCAGAAAGCAAGCAACATTTCTAAAACAATTTACGGCAAGTCAAGGGGGGCCATGGCCCCCTTTGGCCTGCATGTAGATCCGTCCCTGCGTACTGTAATATGGACACTCACATTAAGTATGTAGAATGAATTACAATGTGTAAAATTATATTACATTGTAGACGTTATTACAGTGTGAGTTGTAGTACAATGTAAATCTCATTGCAGTATGTAAATTTCTTCTTTTATACTCCTCAATCCTCATCATGCCACACTTCTCTACAATGTCATATCTTCATCCAATTGACTTCTTAATCTGTATGTCTTGTTCTTCTTCTTCAACAAGTCTTCTTCATCAATTTGTTCTTTTATATGTCAAACCTTCATTAGTTTGTTATTTTGATACTAAATGTTCATGAGTTTAGCTTCATCAGTCCAATTATATATTATGAAAGTAATGGATCTTCTTAATACATCACGAAGTTAGGTCATGGTTAAATAAATGTTGATTTTTATAGATTTCACTCGCACTATTCACATGAAGAGGTTCGAGGAGGGTAAATGGCGGATGGTTTATAAAATGAGAGTTGTCGTGCCCATGTCCATCAACTCTCATAGGGAATCGTTAGAACCTATACTATGATCTTTATTATTATCTGGATATATATATATATATATATATATATATGGTACAGGTTAATACATATGTAGGCTCAGTTATATATATCTTTCAGTTGCGAGTTAATGTATGTTTGCATATTTGTAGAATCGGTGTGTAAATATGATAGCCCACCTCTTCAATGCACCAGTGGGAGAGGAGGAGGCAGCGGTTGGTGTTGGTACAGTAGGATCCTCTGAAGCCATAATGCTGGCTGGCCTAGCTTTCAAGAGGAAGTGGCAAAACAAAAGGAAATCTCAGGGGAAATCATTCGACAAACCTAATATTGTTACTGGCGCAAACGTTCAGGTATGCATACATATTTGCTCACTACTTGTATTCAAGCTTCTGCTGATGATTTAATTACTTGAAGAATTCTCACTTATCATGTTCAATATTTCATAGTCTAATTCAAAATCTGCTCACTAATTATAGGTTTGTTGGGAGAAGTTTGCGAGATATTTCGAGGTTGAATTGAAAGAAGTGAAGCTACGGAAAGGATATTACGTAATGGACCCCGAAAAGGCGGTAGATATGGTGGACGAGAATACAATCTGTGTCGCTGCTATTCTAGGCTCAACCTTGACGGGGGAATTCGAGGATGTCAAACGCCTAAATGAGCTCCTCACTGAGAAAAATCAAGAGACGGGTTGGGATACACCAATCCATGTCGACGCAGCTAGTGGGGGCTTTATAGCTCCTTTCATATACCCGGACCTCGAGTGGGATTTCCGACTTCCACTGGTGAAAAGCATAAATGTTAGTGGACATAAATACGGACTTGTCTATGCTGGTGTAGGTTGGGTTGTCTGGAGGAACAAAGAAGACTTGCCTGAAGAGCTCATCTTCCATATTAACTATCTTGGAGCAGACCAACCTACTTTCACTCTAAATTTCTCTAAAGGTAATCTTCATAATATATTCTCTCAGATGTTTCCTCTAATCTTTCACAGCCTTGAATGAAAAGTTGTCTTGGTTTTATAGTTGTAGTTGGTAAATTGAGCCATTTAGAAGCAAAGATAATAATTCCCATTCGATAATTTTTGCAGGGTCGAGTCAAATAATAGCGCAGTACTATCAGTTCATACGTTTAGGTTTTGAGGTAATGCCTACTAATTTTCCCACTTGAAATGCATCTTAAATCATGTCTATCATAGCTATAGGACGAGCATTGGGACTACTTTTTTTTACAAGCCTCTGAACTCGATCATTAAAATTGTTGGGCTGGCTGGGTAGTAACTCTCTTCAGCTCTGTCAGCCATGTGCTTGTTTCGACCCAGACAAATGGTCCAGATATAGGTCTTGCGGGCATTTTCCCGCTCTTGACGTAGCGTTTATATCGGTTAATCTATAAACCCTTTTCAGCTTTTTTATGAGCAGCATTGCTTTTTCCCCAAATGTGCGCGACTAATTTAGCCACTTCAGGATTATACTTGGCGGCACAGAATGTGAAATTACCATCACTCTGAAGTTTTATTGTTTCTTCTCCTTGGCCAAAATGATGCAGGGGTACAAAAACATCATGGGAAACTGCATGGAGAATGCCAAAATGCTAAGCAAAGGCTTAGAAGACATGGGATATTTTGAGATCATCTCCAAAGACGTCGGAGTACCATTGGTGGCATTTTCTCTGAAAAGTAGCAGTAAACATACCGTGTTTGAGATAGCTGAGAGTCTAAGAAGATTCGGATGGATAGTCCCAGCATACACCATGCCACCAGATGCCGACGAAATTGCAGTTCTTCGTGTTGTTATTAGGGAAGATTTTAGCCGGAGTTTGGGTGAACGACTTCTATCTGATATCAGCAAGGTTATGAAAGAAATAGAGGCACTTCCTAGTAGAGTTTCAAATAAAGTAGCTCATGTCAAGGCCATTGTTGAAAAACCAGATGGAGAAGAAGAAAATCATGTACATAAGAAGAAAAATGTGACAGAAACTGAACATGATGTTGTCAAGTACTGGAGAAGAGCTGTGGATTGTCACAAGACTAGTAGTGTATGTTGAAGAATAACATTGATGCAAGTTGATCTTACATTTAAACTGGTTTGGTTGAGCTTCTTACTTTTAAGATGTCAGATCCGAATATTGTTAAGTTTGAATGGCCTGATTAGCCTAAAGTTTACATCTAGCTTATATGTTGTTATAAATTGTATGTTCAAGGCAATTGTCATAGCCTGGTACTTTTGGTCACTTTTGTTATAATTATTGTCCATCTTGACGCCTAGATCGGGTTTGTGCCTAAAAATAGGGGGAGTTGATGGGCCGGTTTTGGTTTGGATATTTCACTGAGCCGAAGCGAAATGTATTAGGGTCTAGGTTCCTAGGGGTTCCAACCCTGGCTTTATAAAGATTCAAAAACCCAAAACTGTGTCTATTGGGTAGTTATCGGGCTTCTTTAAGATTTACTATTTAATAACTTTTACTTCTAATTAGGAATGTTATTAGAGATAAATGATTGCATTATTAAAATGGCTTATTTCTCAAATAGTCTTCAACTTTGTGACCAGCTTCCTGCCTAGCCTCCTACTTTAATGGACATTTTTTGAGTTTCCGTTATAATTCCGTTAACCAGTCATCATTTCTCTTTCCTCCATCTGATTATCTCTCTCTGCCACCTCACCTTCTCGCCACCTCACTGTCTTTATCGGTGAAGGTCGTCGGCCAGCAACTTTCAAACACTAAAAGAATCGGTGAAGGTCGTCGGCCAGCAACTTTCAAACATTAAAAGAAAAAAAAATTTTTTTTTTTTAGAGAGAGAGGAGAAAAAAAAGTTTTTTTTTTAATGTTTGAAGGTTGCCATCCGGCGACTTTCGCCGATGAGGTGGGAGAAGGTGAGGTGGCAAAGAGAGGTAATGAGATGGAGAAGAGAGAAATGATGACTGGTTAACGGAGTTATAACGGTAACTCAAAAAGGGAGCCATCTGGATATTTTTGATAAAGTAAGGGACTAGGCAGGAAACTGGTCACAAAGTTGGGGGCTGTTTGCAAAATTTGTTTTTTTTTTGTTGCAATGCTATGAAATTTTTTTACGTGTTGTAAATATTTAGGGTGAATAACCACCCCACTTCGTAACTCCTACTACCATAAGTTTTTATTATTTGTGTCGAAGCACAGCTAAATTTTATAAATCTTGTACTAGATATGTAACTCCTTAAGAGGCTTATATAAAAAGGTATTTAGCTAATGAGCAACATGTACCAAGGTAGAAACTCTACAAAAATAAGAACAAAATAAGTGTTGTATTTCCAATCTGAACTAGGTGTTGTATTTTCTTACCATAAGTTCAGTCGTAATTGCATATGAATCAATAAAAAATAAACCTAGTATTTTAATATTTATATTTCTCATTCTCCGGGAATAAGAAAATAAATTTATTTTGTAAGGTGCAACCGTTTCGGTGATTATTAATCAACTCATAGTGGATATTTCATTTGATTTACTATCATCTAATACAAGTTTTATATGTCAAATTCTTATTCTAATTTATAGATTTTAAGACTCATATTTCATACATACCAAACTTCAGGTTTGAAATGTGTTTTAGTAGATAAAAAACGACATAAAGATGAAATTGTGATATGAGGACAAGTTACTCACATCTTTAATTTCAAAGGTCTCATTCGAGTGTTGATCATAAGCTAATAAAATAACTGATTGTTGTTGCTTCAAAAGTCTATATGAAACTGATAAGAGCCTTCAGGTCTTACTCAAGGTCAACCAAAGATAAAAAAAAAAATACTAATAGAGAACTTTATTAATAACTTCAAGATTAATATCTTAACTACTATGAACTCAGCCATATATATAGGCTACAACTAGACAATTTAGACTATAACTAGGATTCCCAATTATACTTCAACTAAGACTCAATATTCAGAAATATAGAAATTCCTAATATTAAATAGAAACTCCTAATTCTAAATCATTATGGAATATCTTTCTATATCATTTCTCCTCCCTTGACAACATCCTTGCCAAGGATGGTCTCGATCATAGTTAACATTGGGTTTCCTCGTCTTCGGTACTTGGTAATTCATCATCAACTGCAGTATTGAGGAGAAGTGCCTTCTTCAAAACAAAAACATGAAAAACTGGATGAATTTTAGTTCCTTCTGGTAATTCCAAACGATACACTACTGGACTAATTTTTTCCAATATTTTATATGGACCATAGTACTTTGGAGATAACTTCTGAGACACCATTCTTACCATAGAACTTTGCCGATACGGTTGTAACTTTAAATACACGTACTCTCCTATTTGAAATACTACATCCCTCCGCCCCTTGCCAGCATATTGTTTCATCTTATTGTGGGCAGTCTGAAGATGATCTCTTGAGGTTAGAAACAATTTGATCCTTCATATAAGTGCTTCATCTAATGTTGTAGTTTGTGCCTCACCTAGAATATATGATGCTAGTATGGGGGGGG
>BEHA01000061.1:185782-214493 GCA_002897215.1 Eschscholzia californica subsp. californica
GAAAACCAACCATTTTATTACAATAAAGACTCGAAACAAACTAACTCGACTAAATTAAACGACTCAGATGAGACATTTTCATGGCCCATCAATTGGTCAACTCGAAGGGCATGAAAAGAAACTCATAATATCAGTACCAAGTTGACTGGAATTATTTACATTAGAACAACTTTTTACCTTACAATCCTAAATCCATTCACAAATTTGAACATATAGCTACTGCTTTACAATGTGGAAAATTAGCAAAGCAAAAGATAATCAATTCATCTAAATGAAACCCTAGAATGCACATTTATTTCTATTAGAACAGATTCTAAAAAATGACACAACAAGATTATATCATTGAACGTTTCTGCAACAGAGTAGACTGTTTTACATCTCAGATTTACAAAAACAATACATCAAAGGGAAAGTTCTAGATCTGCTTTTACATCTCAGATTTAATAAGAAATACATCAAAGATAAAGTTTTTATCCGTTTTTACATCTAGAATATGAAGAGAAGATGATGAAGGAGAGGGTATGAAGAGAAGACGAGGAGGTAGAGGGTGGTGGAGGCGTTAAAGGTTTATGGTTTTCACAGAGTAGAGAAGATGAGAATGGAAATGGAGGAGGCAGTTAAGTCTGTGTGAAATAGTGAGGGTATTTATATGATTGAAGGGTTAGGGTTTATAATGGGCAGACCTTTACGGGTTTTGACGGGCGGGCAGGTCGCGGGTAGGTAACGGGCGGATGTAATGGGTCGGGACTCGGGCAGAGGGTCCTGCCCGAGTCCCGCCGGCGCCCGCCCGAAAAAACGGGCCGGATATGCCCGGCTCGGGTTCTATTCGGGTTTCGGGTACTAACGGTCCGGGCGGATTGGGCCGGATCTCGGGTTCCCGGACCGTTTTCCCAACCCTACTTGGGGCGTTACAAAGTGGTATCAGAGCCGAGGACGGCTCTTCGCTGAGGGTGGGGGATTGTAATAGTCCCACATTGCTCACAAGAGTGTCCAGAGACTGAGCTATATGTGTAAGCTCAAGCTTAGTAAGTACCGAGGCCTTTTGGGTAGGCTTGTGGTGCCTTCGCCAAGGACAAAACCCCGTACCTATGTGAGGTGGTTAAAGCGGGGACAATGTCGGCAACTGCTAAGGCTTGGGGCGTTACACCAAAAGACCAAAATGCCCTTCAAGTAACTTCCTCCCGTTTTTAATCGCTTTTCACACATAACTCTACAAAAGACACCTAATCAAGAAAACCAACCATTTTATTACAATAAAGACTCGAAACAAACTAACTCGACTAAATTAAACGACTCAGATGAGACATTTTCATGGCCCATCAATTGGTCAACTCGAAGGGCATGAAAAGAAACTCATAATGACCATCATGCGTCTGAAATGCAGTTTTATGTACATCTTCCTACTGCATCCTGATTTGATGGTAACCAGACCTTAAGTCTAGTTTCGAGAAATACAAAGTCCCCATGCAGTTCGTCTATGACAGGTTATGAAATTTATCTTTATTGCAACATGGTTTAGTGTTCTGTAATCAATGCACATACGCCATGTACCATCATTTTTCATTACTACTAATACAGGCGAGGAAAATGGGGTTCTACCCGGGCGAATTAACTCAGACTGCAGTAGTTCTTTTCAATTTTCTCAATCTCATTCTTTTGACCAAAAGCATATCTATAAGGTCGAACGTTAATTGGTGAACTGTTGGGATGTAAAGTAATGCGATGATCGTGACATTTCATGGGTGACAAACCTGTTGGTGCTGAAAATACCACAATAAATTGTCTAATCAAGGATTGAATTTCGACATGTATATCGGGATTAGCTTCATCGCTGTTTTCGCCTGAAATTTGACACAACTCCCAATGATTTGCTTAAGGAGTCGTTGCATGGCATGGCTTCTAGCGTCTTCACTTTTTTTTTTCCTATTACACCTTCCTAACTAAATTGTTTACCTTGTATAGTGAATTTCATTATTAAGTACTCGAAATCCTAAGTTTTTGGCCCAAGTGTTTGTAGCTAACTTACTCCCAATACCATATCACAATCCCTAAGTTTCAATATATAAAATATTCCCCTGAAGGCATACTAATTAATCTTATACTCTAGGCTAACACATTGCCCTTCACAAGTAATTATTGATCCATCTGCTACCATAACTCTAAAGGAGTTTTCAAGTATATTTTTAATACCTAGCTTCGTAGGGTTGGAAGCGTCAATAAAATTATGTGTACTACCTGAATCAATTAAAACGATAACTTGAGCCCTTTTAATTTCACGTTGGACCTTCATGGTTTGTGGTGCAGGGGAGCCGTACAATGCATGCATAGAAATCTCCACATGTTCTTCTTCTTATGTGTGTACATCTTCATCAACTCCCTCGATTTTTGTCTTGTTTGCGTCATCATTATCTTCATCTTTCTCAATGAGGAATAAAGTTTGTGTCTTACGTCGATGGCCACGATACCGATCCTCATCACAATTGTAACATAACTGTTGTTTCCTTTTTCTTCAGCCTGAGCTGATGTGAGTCGGCGAATTACGGGTGCTTCACTATTAACCCAGTTTGGTATTGTTGGTGGTCTTGAGTTTAATGGTTTTGCATTGATAAGGGGGTTTGGTGTTGTAATATTTTATAACCTTGGCGTCTCAAAGATACTTTTTCGTCTTGTAATCTAGCTATAGACATTGCATCATGTAAGTTTACTGTACTAAAGAATTTAGTTTCCAGTCTAACCTCATATTTCAATCCACTCATGAAACAACTCATTAACCAACTATCTGGTAAATCGTTAACCATGTTTGAGAGACGTCAAACTCTTCTTGATATTCAAAGATGGATCGTGTTTGTCGTAAGTTTGCTAGTGCAGCCCTTGCATCTTCATACGTTCATTCTCCCGAAGTGACCTACAACCGCTTCAACAAACTCTTCCCATGAAACAACTCATTATAAAACTATTTGGTAAAATGTCAAGAACTCACAATTTCATTAAATGAATTATAATAGTATCTATAAAACGAACTAAACATATGAGCACAAAGTCTACATTAACAATAAACATTGACTGTTTTTACTTCAAAATCAATAGAAAAACAGAAGGAAAAATATTACTGAGTAAAAAAGGATAAAAAGATGAGGGATGGAGAGAAAGAAAAATTGAAATGTCAAATGTTTAGTTTTATTATTTTATGTTTGCCTTCGTATTGGCATCTAACACGTCTAGATAAACCTCTTCAATGGACTTATGAGATAACAAAGACAAGTCATTGGAACAACAAACCTACTAACTACTTGGAAGTAATGCAGCAATAAAAAAAATTCCGAGGAAAAAAGTGGGAAGCTAAAAAATAAATCACCAAGCGCACCTTATCTCTCTTCTCTCTCTCTCCAACCGACTCTATCTCCTCTCTCTATTTCTATCTCTCGTCTGACTCTTTCTTCTCACTCTTCTCTTTTCTCTCTAAGTTCCGGCAAAGGGAATTAATGGTCCCTTTGCCGGAACCGTTCGTCTGGAGTCCAGGTATACTAAAGTAGAGTAACTCTCTACAAAGATAAGAATAAAAGTCTAATTTCATCTGTTCTACTGTCTTTTGGTTTATATTTATGTTGTTTTTCTCCTTCTTACATTTATTTGCATAAAATATTAAATATATTTTGATTATCAATTAGAAATATTTTATTAAGTGGGAAAATTAAATGACGTAATTATGATAGAATTAATATAGAAAACAAACATGAGTGCCCGAGCCCGATTCCCACCCTGGTCGTAGACTAGGGGTGGGAATCGGTCCAGACGGGCGGGAAAGGGACACTAACTCAACCGGTCCGGGTCGGAACGGGCACATGTCTTAAGTGTCCACTCGGACATCCTGACAAAACGGGCGGACATTTCAGATTTTTCACCAACAAAGTGCCCATCCGTGACCGTTTTAATAGTCGGGCAAACCGGGTATTGATCGGTCGGGCACTGATCACTAATGAACAAATAAAGAATTTTATTCGAAATTAAAACTGTCTAGTAGCTAAATACAACTTTCTAAACTCCCACTTTACATTTTCAAAAAGTAAATGAATACAAAATTTAAAGATAATCATTGAGATTTCTCATGGATTACGATCGGTTCTATTATTCTTCACATTGATTACGATCGGTGTATTGTGGACTTCTAGGGTTACTGATGAGATATTGAGATTTTAAAGGAGAGCGAGACTAGAGAAGTAGAGAGGCGAACATAAGATTAAGAAAAGTGATTTCTAAGGTTATATATTTTACTCTTGAAGTCTAACAGTTGTAGCTAATCCTACAGATCTAAAGTTTTAAAATCAATCATACAGGCGGGTCGCGGGCGGGTATAACTAGTAGGATAAAAGGACGGGTTCGGTCGGGTGGACTCGGCCGGATCACGGGTAAGACCTATCTCTGTGACCGTCCGCTTAAACTCTTTCGGTTGGGTGAGTGCGGACCAATTCGAGCATCTAACGATCACGGGCCCTTCGACTCGGACGGTCGTGGGCGGGTTCCGGGTTTTCGGGCCAAATCCCACCCCTATCGTAGACCATATCAGCAAGAAAACAACCATAAAACGTCAAAGAGATTCTGACCTCGGTTGACCACAATCCACCCGCCAATACCAACTACTCAAACTTTGAATACTTAAAATCCAACCGCTTATATTAAAACGTTACCTTCACCCACTTTTCTTGTGGAGCTTTCACGTGTCTAACTATTTTTTTCGTTTTTTAACCAAACGACAGAGAAGAATGATTTGACGATAACCTGTACGCAATAAAATTGGTCCCACCACACTACCCAATAACAGAACTCCACGTTCCTATACGTTTTATAAAAAGGGTTATTTCTATTTGGCCCCCTATTTTTCTGATCCACTTCTTATCTAAACCCCCTATTTCGCAAAAATTCAAAAGTGACTCCATTCATTTACCAGTCCATTCATGGGTCGTTAATTACTTTTATTATTTCCTGAAATTACCCTTAATTAGTTTATTTTTTCTCTACTTTCTCTTTCTTTGTCCTTAACCTTCAATTTTTCATCTTGAAGACCGCTATTAATGGAAGTTTAATTATTTTTAAATAGAAATGGAGGAAAAGCAGAAAAACCCATTCACCTTCTTTCAAATATCTCGATTGCGCACAAGTTGAAATGGTACTTACCAAGGAAGGTTCATTTGGTTTGATTCCTCCATTAACCATTTAATTATGTTTGTTAAAGCTTCTTCACAAAGTCAAAGTCAGCCATTGATAGGGGTGGGATTTTGGTTTGGAAACCCGAAACCGCCCACGACCATCCGAGTCCGAAAGGTCCGTGACTGTCCGATATCCGAATCGGTCCGTACTCACCCAACCAAAAGAGCTTAAGCGGATGGACACGAGCATAGGTCCTTACCCGGTGATCCGAGCGAGTCCGCCCGCTTTTATAGTCTGTCCGACCGAACTCGTCCATACTCGTCCGTTTATACTACCCGATATACCCGCCCGCCTATCTAATTGATTTTAAGCCTTTAGATTTGTAGGGTTAACTACAACCGTTAAATTTTAAGAGTAAAAAAACTTTTGAAATCACTTTTCTCAATTTTGTCTTCGCCTCTCTAATTATGTAGTCTCTCTCTCCTCTAAAATCTCAATATCTCATCAATAATCCTAGAATCCACAATACACCGATGGTAATCCATGAGAAGAAGAATATAACCAATCGTAATCCATAAGAAATCTCAATAATTATCTTTTAATTTTGTATTCGTTTACTTTTTGGAATTGTAAAGTGGGAGTTTTAGAAAGTTGTATTTAGCTACTAAACAATTTTAATTTTGAATAAAAATTTCTTTATTTGTTCACAAGTGATCGGCACCCGACCGACCGATACCCGGTTTGCCCGCCAATCAAAACGGCACGGACGGGCACTTTCTTGGAGAAAAATCCGAAATGTCCGCCCGTTTTGTCCGCATGTCCAAGTGGGCACTTCGGACTTGTGCCCGTTCCACCCGGACCGGTTGAGTTAGTGTCCGTTTCCCGCCCGTCCCGACCGATTCCCACCCTCAGCCATTGATTAAAAATAGAGGGTTAAAAAAGAAAATGATCACAAAATAGGGGACGAAAAGAAAAAAAATAACCATTTTCTGGCTGTTTTCTTTTGCCATGTCTTCTCTCGTTTTCGAGTGATGGAAGCAATCAATGGCGGAAAAGGCGGATTTTATAGTTATTAGTTAAACACTTTCTATCTCTAAAACTAATAATACAGTTTCTACTACATACAGCTTATGGTCTTTATTAGTTAAACACTCATCTCTCTTTGATTCTTCTCTCACTAAGTCGTTTCATTTCTCTTCTTCATTAATCTAACAAGTTACTAAGGAATTATACAAGTTTTTCGATCTCGAGTTCATCTACAAGAAAAAAAGAATTCCAGGTAAGTAAAATAGTTAAAGCTAAAGCTGACAAAGAGAAAAGATTAAAGAAGAGGAATTGCAGAAGAAATTCTATGATTTTTCAACCTTTTTGACTCAAAAAAGCTCAATTCTAAAGCATTTTAGGTTTATGTTAGTTCAAGAAAGGATAAGCAATTGAAGATTTAGAAAGAATGAAAAATTCTTTCGGTTTCTCTGTTTTCTTCTTTCTTATTATACTGATATTTATTCAAGGAAGATCTGAGCCTGTTGAAGATAAACAAGCATTACTTGATTTTATCAACAATCTTCCTCATTCTCGAACTCTAAACTGGAAATTCAACTCTACTATTTGCAATAACTGGACTGGTATTCGTTGTAGTTCCGATAAATCTCGAGTTATAGCCGTTCGATTACCTGGAGTTGGATTTCATGGCCGGATTCCGGTTAACACAATCGGTCGTCTTTCTGATCTTCAAATTTTAAGTCTTAGGTCTAATGCTTTATCTGGTTCTTTTCCTTCTGATTTCATTAACTTAAAAAAATTATCTTTACTTTCTCTTCAATTTAACAATTTCTCTGGTTCATTACCTACTGATTTCTCTGTTTGGAAGAATCTTACTATCATTAATCTATCTGGTAACTCTTTTAATGGTAGTATTCCCTCTTCAATCTCAAATCTTACTCATTTAACTGCTTTAAATCTTGCTAACAATTCGCTTTCCGGTACTATTCCTGAATTTAATATCCCTAATTTACAACATCTAAATCTAGCTAATAACAAACTTACTGGAATTATTCCAAAATCTCTTCGGAAATTTCCAAGTTCTTCGTTTTCTGGTAACAATGTTTCAACAATCAATTCGACGATTTGTTGTTTACCTTCTGAACCACCTGCTTCGGTACCGAATTCGCCCAAAACAAGAACAGCAAGAAAGCTTAGTGAAGGTGCACTATTGGGGATTATAATTGGTGGTTGTGTTCTAGTTTTTATGGTAAGTGCTTATCTTCTTTGTTTTTGTTATTCGAAAAGAGAAGCGGAAAATGGGTTATCTAGGAAGTTGCAGAAGGGAATTTCTCAAGGGAAAATGGCGGCGGCACCGGGAAGTCAAGATATGAATAACAAGCTTGTATTCTTTGATGGTTGTAATTATATATTCGATTTGGAAGATTTATTGACAGCTTCTGCAGAAGTTCTCGGTAAAGGAACGTTTGGTACCGCTTATAGAGCAGTTCTCGACGATTCAACTACGGTAGTTGTGAAGAGATTGAAAGAAGTTTGTGTCGGAAAGAGAGAATTTGAACAGCAGTTGGAAATTGTTGGGAGGATTCAGCACGAAAATGTGGTTCCGTTAAGGGCTTACTACTATTCTAAGGAAGAAAGACTCATGGTGTATGATTTTTACAGTCAAGGAAGTGTATGTTCTCTCTTACATGGTACGTTTTTCGCCCTCATCAATTTTTATTTTTCCTAAATCCAGATGTGACTCATCTGACTCTTGGGTTTTCACAATGTTTGTTTTAGTCTGACTCGTGCACTTGACTTGTCTGTGTGACAGAGGGGGCAACTTTTGGTCCATTTCGAGTCGAACATAAAACTAATATCCATCAAGAATCCATTATCCGAAATAACCCGAAATGACTATTGCACTCTTGACCAAAATACGTCGAACTAACATGATCCATATTCAAACAAGTGAGGTCGAGATAAAAAAGAAAAACAATCAAACACAACCTTAGTATTGATATTTTCTTTAATCACCCTAATATATTGATTGTACTTTTGTATGCTATAATAAGTATATATGTAACATATAAAGTAATGTCAGAATTATACAAGCATCGCTCTGAATGGTCTAGCCTTTTCTGCAGGGAAAAGCGGAGATAGAGTTCCCTTAGATTGGAATAGTCGTCTAAGAGTAGCGGTTGGAACCGCAAGAGGCATTGCTCACATACACACAGAGAACAACGGAAAACTCGTCCATGGAAACATTACATCCTCAAACATATTTGTCAACTCACAAAACTATGGTTATGTATCTGATCTTGGTCTGGCTACTCTAATGAACCCAGTACCTCCGCCCATATCTCGGGCTGCTGGATACCGAGCCCCGGAAGTTCAAGACACTAGAAAAGCAGCCCAGCCTTCAGATGTTTACAGTTTTGGAGTTGTATTGCTCGAACTCCTCACTGGGAAATCCCCTGTTCATGCCACTGCTGGTGATGAGATGATTCACTTGGTTAGGTGGGTTAAGTCTGTAGTTAGAGAAGAATGGACAGCAGAAGTTTTTGATGTGGAGCTTTTGAAGTATCCAAATATAGAAGAAGAAATGGTGGAAATGTTGCAGATAGCAATGACTTGTGTTATAAGGATGCCAGAACGGAGACCGAAGATGTCAGAAGTTTTAAAACTGGTAGAAGGTATTCGACGATTTGATACAGAAAACAGAACTTCCTCTGAAACGAAATCAGAAAGCTCCCCACCACCACCACTAACACCGACCGAGGAAGGTGGAAATTGAGATACATTCTCATTCATCCTCATTTTATTTCTTTTGATTAGGATGGAATCCTCATCTATCCAGGAGAGGAAGCTAATTTTCGTAGTTCTTTTCTCTGTTTGTTTGTTGTTTAGTTATTTATCTTTTTTGCTTCTTTTTCCATCGATGTCTCTTACAAGTTTGATTCTTTTTTTCTTGATTAATTTCACTGAAATTTGAATGAAGATGTTTGTTCCTGTGAAACTACGTCACTATTGAGATCTTGTTGTTTTCATCCATATTTCATTAATGGGTTTACCGAGAACTCTCTTTCATCATTGGTTTCACACAAACGCGAGAGGAGCAAACAGTTTATGTCAACGGACGGAACAAATCTCCTCTTCCTCTTTTGTCATTGGTTTCACCTCCTATATCAGTATGAAACTGAGGTTGTTTCCTCTAAGACAGATAGATATCAGAATCTTGCTCATTGCCCAAATGACGAAAAGAGGTAGAACCAAGGTTACCTGGTACGCGGATCGCTCCGGTACGTGGTACGGGTACCGGTATGCGGAATGCTACCATGTGAGTATCGGGTACGCGTATACTTCTCCGGTACGCCATTTTCGAGTTCAGTACGTTTTGGACTATTTTTCATAGACAATAAATACTCTGTATGATGCATTTATAATAGATACACCTACTCTTAGACATCATTTCTTCATCAAACTTACAATCTAACAAGCTAATTAAAAAAGTTCTTGTGGTTTAACTACCCAATTAGTCGAATTTATAGTTTTCTACAAAGATTTTAGGTTAATTAAGAGTAAAAATTGCGGTACACTAATTGTGGGGTACGGGATCGCGAACCCACCAAAAAAGGGTACGCAATTCGGGTACGGTGAATCATGTACGCGGTACGTAGGGTGGAGTAGAGTATCTGGTAACCTTGGGTTGAACTTGAAAGTGTATATAAAGATATATTTTGTTTATGTTTTATAGTTTTGGCTATAAAAGTCAGTTGAAGATAATCATAAATAGATATTTTCTGTGAATCATAGATTCACAGAAAATATCATCAACATTTCACCCTCTGATATAACAAGAAACAAAAGAAAGTACTACTGACTCCGAAAACATATCTTACAAATATTTGCACACAAAAAATGAGAATCACTACATATGGACTTGTCTGAATGTTGCCTGAGAAATTTTTGGATATCAAACAGAGCTCCCCAAATGTATTCTAGTGTAATCGTTATACCCTCATTCACTATTAGTTCCAACTAAAGTACAATTTCTACGGAGAGCCTCGAAATGAAACCAAGGGCTTTCGCCTTACGTATTAAGAAAAATGAAAAATCAATTACCTTTACAATAAGGGTTTCGCCAATCCCGATACGATTTGATCGTGCCGCATAATGACAAGGGAATCTGGTCTTCTCACTTCATGACAATTCTCGTCTTCACACCACCTGCAATTTAACATTTACAAAACGCTTCAGTAACTTACAAATATAGTCCTACATTAAAGATATGAATACGGCGCCATTCTTGGGAAAGGATAGCAACCTGATGGTTTATATGGGTGCCTGAGCTACGCTAGAAACATTTTTCCATCATCTATTCTAAATTATGGATTGAGATGCATAAATAAAACAAACAACTCTTTTTTTCTTGATCAGCCTCCTACCCAAGATAGACTTGTCCTGACCAAGGCAGCAATTAGGTGCCAAGGTTGGCAACCATTTAGGTGCAGGCAGGGCTATTGGGCTAGCCAAAATTCTCAGACAAATGACACAAAACGACAAGTAGGAGCTACACACACATAAGCAGTTGCTAACGTTATAGTCTTGATTTGTCAAAAAAACTCCTTTCTTTTCACTGTATATATACGATTATATGTTTGGAGTTATGCTCCAAAACCAAACTAGAATAATACTAGAGACTAGGAAGATCATCCTCTTATGTAGTTTATGTTAAATCACTTCGCCAATGACAAGCTAGACCAGCTAACCTTAATTTTAGCAAGATGGTGTTTCATTGTGAAATAGGAGTGCATTTAAAATAAAATTACGAAGAAAGATTATCACAAACCTTCGACTTCCTCAAATTGTACTTCTTTGATCACCTCAGCTGCAGCATGGTATTCAAACCTATACATTATGCATAATCAAGATTATTCAACATATCAACCTCACTGTAATCAGATCTAAGGATCATGTCTAATCCCATAAATGGGCGAGGTTGTGAAATCCAGAATCCTTACTTTATATCATTACCAGGCCTCTCAAGCCAGAGTAGCTACACAGATGTAACCAAGTGGAAAATTTGCAAAACAACAATGGCATAGAATTACAATTTTCTACTCAAAATTCATTTCTTTCACTTTCAACGAGCAATGCTGTCAACCACGCATTAGGCAGAGGTTTTTTCATGCTTATACCTTTCAATCCTAATAGGACACTACCCCATTAAGGCCAAAATAGGGTGCTACCGTTCACATGCTTATGTCTTCAATCTTAATTATTACGACCACTTTTACTCATAATTTGACCTTTTTTTACATAATACATAAAAGCGTTAACCAAGAGTGCCATTTCATGGCCCTAATCCTAACATGATTTCCTGCAAGTATACACAAAATCTCACATAACACCCACTAAAGTGATAGCGAGTGTCTAATAAGAGCATCAAATATCCAAATCATCAGACAGGATAATGTCTCCCCGATATATTGGTCGATTGCTTATTGTCTCTCGGCCAACATGGTCAGATATCTGATATAAACTAATTCCACGGACATGAATACCAGAGACGGCACAAATTACGAATAATGGTGTCCATGTCACATAGTGCGTTTTGAGGACGCGAATGATGTCCAAATAACATACCAAAAGTAGGCGAAAGTTCTTTAATAGTTTAGTACTATAGATTAGTTTAAAAAGAAAGAAACAAAGGAATAAAACTTACGTATTGGAAAAACCAACATCTAGTTCATAATCTGATGTGTTCTTGGTAGCATCAACTAACACAGTAACAATCTCTGACTTCCGAGTGCTGGCCATGAGAAGGTCGTACTCACTTGGGATGATAATCGAGAAGAAATTATCACTTAATTCACTCAAGCATAGCTTATCCACGGCTGCAAGTGCTATCCGCCTTTTAAGTGCACCAGTCTCTGGGTCAACAATGTAAATAGCAAAATCAGTAATCAACAGAACACGTCGCTTCATCTTTCCTGATCCAGTGAACTTCAAAACTTTATCTGCGAATAGGACTTTCCTGTCACCTACAAAATGCAAGTCTGAGATTAGATCCATGAAGATTATACATAATGTGGGGTAACTAACAATCTAACATAATGTATAACTCTTCTTGAACCCCGACATCAGTTCACATAAAAGGAGGTAGCGTGCCACTTTCATGGTTTTGAAGAAAGGATATACACATATAAAGGATATATAGCATGCGACAATTAATATCCCCCTCCTGCTGCACCTCACACTCACTTGGATGCTTCCCCCACCGTCTTCGACAACTCTATTGGTTGGTTACATTTATCTCTTGCAGAAGGTGGATTCTCCGTCTGACACTCCTTTAGAAGATTTCATCATCCCCTCTGACACTTAGGACGAAACACAATATGACGCTTCCGCTATTTCTCCGTCTCTCTTTGGTTCTCCGCCGCCTAATGACTCGACCTATCTGGCTCATGTTCCCTCTGGACCAGCTCGGAATCGAACCAAGCCTTCTTATTTGGCTTATTAGATTCGTTTTAGTTCAGAGTCTTCCACCTCTCGAACTCCCAATTGCATTCGTCAATTTTAGCCCCTCTCATAAGGCTTTTCTCACTTTTGTCCTCACATTTGAAGAACCCATGTCTTGTCAGATTGCTTTTGCTTTGATTGCATGGCGTGAGGTCATGGCTTAAGAGATTACTGCTCTCGAGGCAAATAATACTTGGGCTTCTTCTCTACCTCAGGGTAAGAAACCCATCGGTCGCAACGGGTTATAAAGTTAATACCAATCTGACAGCTCTACTAACGTCATAAGGCGCGACTCGATATGAAGAGATATACCCAATTAGAAGGCATCACCTATCACGGTACTTCTGCCTCTGCTGCTAAGCTGGAAACAATGCGTGTCCTTCTCCCTTGCTTACATTAAAGGTTGGACTTTACATAAGTTAGATGTCAATAATGCTTTTCCACAAGGTGACTTGGACATAAAGGTATATATGACTATTCCTCTTGGGTTTAACAAATCTGCAGACCATCGAGTTTGTCAATTAAATAAATCGTTATAAAGTTTAAAACATGCTTGTCGACAATGGTTTGTTAAGTTAACCTTTGGCTTACAAGCTAAAGGTTTTACTCAGTCTACTTTGAACCATTCACTTTTTTGCTTTTTTAAAGGTCCAACATCTTTTTATTTCCTTATCTATATTGATGATATTGTCATCACAGTCAATGATGACACGACAATTCTTTTTCTTCAGCAACGTCTCGAAAAAATTTCTCTCTGAAGAATGTAAGACTTCTCCAATATTTTCTTGGCCTCGAGATATCTAGATCTCCAAAGTCCAAACCCCATTTTTCTTTGTCAAAGGAAATATACCTTAGACATTCTTCGCGACTCTGGCTTGCTCGGAGCTAAACCCGCTATTTCTCCTATGGACCAACATTTAAAGCTGTTATCTACAAATGGTTCTCCTTTGGACAATCTGACCTTCCAGTCTTCTCATTGGTAGACTTCTTTACATGACTGTTACATGTCCCGATATAGCCTTTTCAGTGAATTATCTCAAACAGTTCATGAAGCATCCTCGTTATACTCATATGGATGCAGCAGCTCGAGTGCTATGACATCTGAAAGGTACTCTCGGTCACGGAATCCTTCTTTAACTGTGCCCACGAAACACCAGACTATTTACCGGTCCTCTGCGAAGCTTAGTACTGTGCCCACGCTTCTCTAACTGTCATGCTTCAATGGTTCAAATACCTGTTTCAAGATATTCACTTTGACATTCTAAAACCTTTTAAGGTATTTTGTTACAACCAGGTTGCTGCGCCAATCCGGTTTTTCATGGACGAACTAAGCATATCGAACTCGATTGCAACTTCATTTGTGAAAAGCTTGCTTCTGGTCTTATTCAGACTTATCATCGTTGCTTCGTTGATGAAGTAGCAGAGATCTTCACCAAGCTGCTTGGTTTTGATCAGTTTCATATGTTATCATTCAAGTTGGCCTTGACTCGGATTTCTTCCCATGCCAACTTGCGAGGGGGTGCTGATGTAACCATGAGGGTGCCCAAATTAAATGGCCCCCTCCCATAGCGGGCTCCATAAAGAATGAACAGAGAAGGGAGTTTTTAGTTTATTAATTCTTGGAGTTTAAATTTTCGTAACCTTTTGTATTTATTTACCCTAATTTAACTCTATGTATATTCATTCTCAAAGATCAACGAAACACCTTTTTGATCCAGATTATTGTTCTCCATCATTGTCTTACAAGCTTAAAAATTTCACAAATAATGGAGCTACGGAAAATTAAAGGAACTAACTATAAACAAATCAGGTTACTTATCAGTTGACAACTTGAACTTAGTTTAGGATGATTATTTTGAGTATCAGAGCTAAAGGTAGGTTATAACCTTACACAGTATCAGTATTCCTATATTCCAATTATTAACAATTTTTGGGATCTTTAAGGAAGAGTATAACAGAGTTGCAATGTTACTTTGTTGTCCGAGACGTAGAGAAGGTAACTACCAAAAGGCAAAGACCTATAACTCATTTCGGCTTCTCATTAAATAGCGACGATTTCAACTATCAAGATACCCTTTGGGTCAAATAACTAATTACCTAATCTCCCTAGAAATAGCACATATACATTAAATTGTTGAAGCCCAACCCCTAATATCTCCAACTTAACACCCACTTCAATACTTCGGGTGTCGTAGGTGCTAATGTGCTATACTTTATGAACTCTTTATCCAATGGCCTCTTGTCCAGTGTGTGACTCCATTTGATCCACAATAATCTACAATCTCCACATTCAAATCAGATTATAACATCCTCCAACATTTCACTCAATCTATACCAGGTTCACCCATCATGCTTTCCACCTCGTTCATTTGCTTTTTTGCTTAAACTAGTGTCATGGTGTCTTATATTCAACGTCAATTGCTACACCTAAACTGAATTACGAACTAACTCGCTGGAAGTGTGGGAACACTACATTTAACCATTGGCTAATGCAGTGATCCTTCTTTAGCATGATTTTCATATGGGTAACAACACGAACCCAGCCCGCTATACGGACCTTACCTAACTTAAATTTTTTTACCCGGTAACCAGATTACACAGACATATGTCAATCTAATCACTCATTAGAACTTACCATAAGTAGTATATTTGAACCAAAAATCCATTTACCATGAAGAAACTTAAGTACACGGGTGGAAGTATGAATATGCCAAGGCCACCCTAACCTACACACCTTCTCATTGTTGACTCAACAATGAGAAGCAATTTTGGGGGTCATAGGTTTACTGGACCCCCAACCCGCCTACCTCACACACTCAACAACCCAATACAAAGGAACCCAAAGTACAAACTCAAGCCCAAAACATATCCCACACCTAGATCAAACCCTAAACGTAGTGTGTAAATTGTCCCCTTGAACTGTGGTTTGTTTTATTTACTTATGGCTTATCGTAAACTTTATTTACCGTCACCTATTCCCGAACAAATCTAGACATTTGACATCGCGCACATCAGATGTTGATCGTCTGATTGCCATCGTATACGTAGTTTGAAGCTTAACAAAAATTTCGCGTTTCATATTTCATCGTAGTTACTTTCTCTCATTATTTGAAATTTCTCCACCATTTCTCAGTGTTATTTGTTCTAATTTGGCGATCCTTAATGGGCGGTTCAGATATAGAGGTGGCAGAGCAATCTCATCACAAAATGGGTCGAGCAATAGAGTAATTAAAAAAATCTAGGTCTTTCAATGAAATATTGCGAAATGAAGCTTCCATCAGAATCTGGTTGGGAGTAATAGGGTTTTTTTTTTATAAGATCACTCCCACAAATATTCACGCCTAAAAGAAATCAAATGTAAACAACATCCAGATATTCCAAAAAAATAAAATAAATTGATACCTTGTTTATCCAAGATCTTCATAAGAGAAGGTTGAGAAGGTACATCGAGATAATCTCCTCTATAATCTCGATGAAGAGAAGCTCTTCTTCGGACTTTGATACCCATAAAAGGCTCTTGATCTTCATTAACGTTGTTCCCTGACGATCTTAATCGGTTTTCAGGTTCTAGGGTTTCAGTTACTCCGTTATCGTTATCAACTTCAGGTGTTTGGATTTGAACTTTTCTTGATCTAAATCTATCCATTGAAATGAAAGACAAAGAAAATGAAATTCTATGGGAAAGTTGGATTTTGCAGTGGTATTCTGCGAAGGAGAAAGGAATTACAGTGTGACGAAATCTAACGTGTGCATTGTGGGCAACTACAATGGACAGGATGGCTGACAGCTTGCTTGAATTGGTTGGGACAATTTTTAGTGGGCCTCTAAGAGCCCCATCCTTTTGCTCTTAACAATCTCTCTCTCTTGACACTCCCCGTAGGCCTGGGACTAAGCATACTGAGTCTACTCCGTATTGTTCAAGCTCATCACAGACTAGGCCTAGTCAGAGCGCCCTCGGACTAACTCAACATGAGGGCCGCGAAGAAATAAAAATGCCAGAGTCCAACGTGCACGTTGTAGGCAACTAGAATTGACAAGAATGGCTAACAGTTTGCATGAATTGGTTGGGACAAATTTTAGTCGGTTTCTAAGTGGGGGTTATTCGTTCAGAACTTTTATCAGATCTTCAAAATTCTTAAGACCTTTGAAGTTTAGCGTTACTGGTTTCGACCTTTTTAAGAGCTTCAAAGTTTCGTGTTATTTGTTCAAATCTTTATTTAAGAACTTTAAAGTTTCGTGTTATTGGTTCAGATCTTTTTTTAAGAACTTTAAAAGAACGCGTTATTCATTTTTTTATGAAAAATTAAGAACTTTCAACCAAAGACCTGACCCAGGAATTTTTCGAGACAAATTTGCTCATAAATTAATCAAATTCAAAGATCCATCTGTTTAGGTAGAGATCTTTGAAATTTTCTTAAGTGTACCTAAAAATTATTGTCAAACCCATGTGGTAGGGGGTGCGGGATGTATACCCGCACTTGGTCCCACCACAAGGGGTCATTTCTTTCTTCTTCACAAATAAAAAGTTACATACCCTCTATCTCCACAATTTTTTTACTCTCTCTCTCTCACAGATTTTCCCACGACATCAATGTTTTTTCTCTCTTCTTATCTCTCTATCGTTGTTGGTTTCTCCTCATCTCGAATCTCTTTTTTTTCCTCTCGAATTCCTAACCTAATTTGTTTGTCTTCATACCATCCGTCTCTTACAACAAAAACTATTTTTTTATATAAATAATTGATTAATTCTTTTTAATTCTTTTCATGCTAGTCGAATAAGTTTATGTGTTTAGTATTTATTTTGGGAGCCTACCTTTTTATTTTCTTTTTACATTCTACAATAATACATTGTACATAGAAATAAAAGCCTTCTTAAAATTTTATTTATTGGAAAATGATACGCCTAATAATATAGGAACGTCCCGAGCTTTCATTCTACAATCGTACTTTGTACGTACAAATGAAAGCCTACTTAAATTTTTATTTTTTATATCATTTCGTATTTAAAAAAGATTGAGATAAAGAGATAGACAGAAAGAAAAAGAAATAAAGGGTGAGCGTGTGAAAGAAAATGGTGGTGTTTGGTGAAGATAAAGAAAAGATGAAGAAGAAAAGTAAACAACTAATATTTAAAGTTTAGCTCTTAAAATAATATAATGTTCGTTGTAATCTCAACCGTTAGTTTGGACGACTTAGATTTAAAATAATATAACTTTGATTCTAACAAAAAGTTTTGGACCTAATGATCTACGACTTTAATGTCCCAGACCTTTAAAAGTTTCAAAACTTTAAAGTTTCTGAACCTTTAAAGTGATGAAAATTTATGTGTCAGAACACTTGGAAGTTCGGAGATCTTGGAGACCCGGAACAACAAGATCTACTCCCTCCGTCTCAAAATGAAAGTCCATAATCGAAACTTACCCGATTTATTTTTCGTTTTGTGTGTTCCCATATTGTCCTTATTAAATACGAATGCTAGCATTTATTGTGATTCAATCTAATGAATTCTATTGGACAAAAGTAGTGCATGCATTATCTTTCCTAATAAATGCACTTAATATTGATCGAATTATGGTCAATTTAATGAATTTTATTGGACAAAGTAGTACATGCATTATCTTTCCTAATAAATGCACTTGATATTGATAGAATTAAGGAGGGGTATATTTGCCAAAATATTGGATAATATAGGCTATATATGGTATGGGACTTCAATTTGAGACAACCCAAAAAGAAATAATGGACTTTCATTTTGAGAGAGAAGGAGTAGTAAAAATGTCTTAACGGATAACAGACCCTAAAGGTGCCCCATCCTTTTGCTCTTAACCACCCCTCTCTTGGAACTCCCTATGGGCCTCAGACTGAGTCTAATCCGTATTGTTCAAGCCCATCACAAACTAGGCCCAATCTGAATGCCCTCGAACACTCTCAATCTGAGGGCCGCGGAGAAAGAAAATGACAGAGAGTATAATGAGGAGCACCTATAGACGCATCCATTTTAGTGGCACGTCATTTTGTTATTTACATTGTACTCCGTTCCCACCTCATCGCCTTCAAGATATAATATTTGGTGTGGCGATGAACCTATTGCAGTAGCGTGCCTATGGAGGTGGTGCATATATACCAAGATGTACAATCGTGGATTCATTTTTAAATAACAAAAAAATGTTAAGTAACAGAAAAACTCTGACGTTGATTCGATTCTTAAAGATTGGTCACGAAGGGTGATCTCAGAAAATTCACATAAAACATAAAATTCAGTAAAAGTAAAGTTAAAGAAAAAACGTTTCACGACCTCAAACTCAATAAATGAAGATCAAATAAAGAATCAATTAAAATCTAAACAAAAAAAATTAACTGGGCCTGAAAGAGGTAAAGAGTATATTACTCACCCGAGTAAGAACTAATGAAAGTATAATTCGATATGTTTATCGGACTGTTTTCTCCAAACATAAAACGTGTCACAAAAGTAAACGGTTTCTTTGTTATCTTTTTCAAAATTGTTACAACAATTAAGTAATGAATTTGGTCGAAAGATTTCAAAAAATTGCATCGAAATTTTATGAAAAAAATGAAGCAAGATAGAGAAGCCTTAAGCCAACAAAACATTAGATCTTCCAACAAAACAAAACATTAGATAAGCAAAATACATGTAGCATGGCAAAAGCAAGTGAGAGATTTTCTTAAACAAAAATATTGTAATACATGTAACATAGTAAAATCAAGATAGGAAATTGAAATTTAATGAGATAATGATTGAATCAGAATACAAAGTGGTCTGCCTGAAGTCCAAGAAGAAAAGTAAGAAGCATTGGTGATATAGAACCCTCAAAAGTATTTAAGTAACACTTGAAGCATTGTCATGTTGTTCACTATTTAGAAAAATAAGACATAAATCGAGAAGGGAGGGGAGAGAGGGAATAGGAAATATAGAGAGAGCGGGGGGAGAAGTGGGAGAAAATCGTTTGTGGGGTGACAAGAATTCACTACTGAAATACTTAAAACTTTTGTATCAGGGTAAATCTTTCTTCATTGGATCTGATCCCAACAAAACTCCTAAGTAAAAGCGGATAATCAGACTTAGCCCATGGATAACTGACTGAGTTATCTTAATATGTAAGATTGTGTCTTTTAGACATCGAAAATTATATCTCATACATTATGCTAGATTCGAGTATATTATAAAGTGGTGAAGAAAGACATAACATGCATCCTACAATGCAAATAACACCATCAAGTGTACTAGAAGTTATACATTCAGAAGTTAGTCAAAATATTCCAGCTCATTAATATGATGATAGTAAAATTATATCTTTCATTCTGAAATAAATGGTCTTTGTTTAGCAAATATAAAATTCAGACTATAACAATCTCCTTTTGACTATAGGTCAGTTCCTCGTCTATGAAAAAAAAAGTCGAGTGCAATCCAAGTAGCCGTGGGTCGACATTTTGCTGACTCAACTAATGGTCGAAACCTTAGTTAGATGAAATTCTGAGGTAGTCCAAACTCGGCCCGCCTAGGACCGAGTAGACTAGTCAGGTCAGTTGGTATTATATTACCTAACCCGTTTTTTTTTCTCTGTATCGACAAAGTTTGGTTTACGGTTTGCTCATTGGACTTCTTCACCCTTCCTCTCCCCTCTAAACATCATTCCAACTAGATTGAAGTAGATTTTGAAGTTCTTTTCATCTCCAAACAAGATTTCGAGTAAGTTTTTCTCTCTATCTTAATCTTTTTTATTCACTATTCATTTTCTCTATAAAATTCGAATTTGTTGTTTTTTCTCTAAAATCACAAATAAATGTTACTTTCTAATTATTGTTTTGTACTTTGTTGATGTTGTAGAACTTGTTAATAACTAGATGTGTGCTTCTTAGGGATAGTAGAGGGGTTGATGATTAGAACAAATGTCTCATTGTTCCCCACCTCACTAGTGCTAGTGATATAGAATGGTACTAGATATAAACCACGACATCATAGGTAGAAGAAGAGAAATAAACAAAGAGACAAAAATCACAAAGAATAATTTTAGATAGTGAAAAAGATGTCAAATGAAAAATACCTAATATTCTTATGGAAAAGAGAGTTGCTAATGGGTCGTTGCTTCAAGTATAGATACAAATTAAAGAGATGATTATGAATTCTTTTAAAATTAAATTTATTTTTTGTGCTATATTCATAATGATTATTTATCGTTATATCATTTTTCAAAAATAAACATTTGATATGATGTTCAATGACGTCAGCAAATTGTAACTTTTCCTCCCCCTCCTTTCAACAGATGACCTAACCCTAAGTTTGACCTCCTCTTTAATCCTAATTCTGATCATCCCTAAACCATAGATCTCCTTCACATGGCATCATCTAGTCTGCCATAACAAGTCTTCACACTCTAGCTTGATCGGTCGTTAACCCATCACCCAATCACATGAACCAAATCCAGAGCTCCTCATTACGGGGTAGAAGACCTCTCACATCGGAGTGGGAGAGGTTCGAATCAATGAAACCTTAAGTTATTAATGGTAGAAGACCGCAACCGTCAAGTAATAGCAACGATGGATAAGTACTTACTCCACTATAATGACATGACATTCCTATCTTAAAATGTTAGAGGGTGTGGCAATCACATCACTCAGAAACATCTAATGACTATTATTCATCACAAATATCTCGAAGTAGTCCTTCTTTCTGGGACCAAATGCCATCGACATTAAACTTCAAAAAACGCTTATTCTGAACATAGAATGTAACCTAACATAGTTACCTGCCTATAAAGCTGAAGGGCTGACTATTTATTGGAAGAAGCATATTAAACTGGTAATTATTTTCTCGGATAAGAACATGATCCATACATGTTGTTCTATCAACATCATCGATCATAAAATTTTATTTACGGGTTTCTGCCGTTGCCCTTATAACAAGAATAAATTTTTTTTGGGCAAAAAGTTAAAGAACCTCAGCAAGCAGATCGTTTTGCCATTCGTTATTATCGGAGACCTTAACAATATTACATCCTTATGAAAAGTTGGGGGTGGGGGTAGAGTGGGGAGAAGGAATCCCTTCTAGGGGTGAGAATCGGTCCGGGGCGGACTGTCAGGCTTGTATCATTCATTGGATCTGGTTGGACCAATATCTATCTCGAAGTGTCCAAGCCCATTAAAGTTTTTGGGTTTATCGGGCTCCGTGTTTCTCGGGCTCGAGTAAACTTACTTATATTTTAATTAAGGTATGTTTTTAACTCAATTGAAGAGACTAAATATCTGGAGATTCTGGAGGCTCTTTCAACACAAAACATAAAACACAAACATACTACATGTATTATGTATAGTTGAAACTATCCACTAACAAGGACATATAACAATATCACAAACCTAAAATATTAGCAAAAATAGAAGTCAAGATAGAACCAACCACGACCCCATATAACGAGCCACTGACCTGTATTGTAAATCATGCAGAAGGGTAGGATGTGAAGTTACTAAGCCCACTTTTTGCTTCAAATCAAGGGAGATTTTTTATAACGAAGAAACAAAGACGAGATAGTAACTCACAATCATACCATCTTCTACAGGGGAGAAATCATACCATATATGAGTTCGTTAGAACTCAATTACGTGTCGTCAATTTACATGAATTGATCATCACTTTTTGTTAACACTAATTAAGTTAACCAATTTTTGTAGGAATAACTAGTTCGAGGGGTGTTTGGCAATTTCATATACTATTATAGGGAATAGGTCAAAGTATGTATCAAATACGGGGAAACATGAATTATAGAGACTGGAATTGTAAAATAACATTGATTCCCTAATAATGTTAGAGGGGTTGGGCCATTGGTCCAAAAAGAGGCCCAAAATGAAAATCCCACCCAAAGTTGCCTAAAAATGAAAGGGAGGTCCAATGTGTCAGTTTGGGGGTCAAAATTACGTAAAGGGCCCTTAGAAAATAAAGTATTTACCGTTCATGCCATCGAAAATTACAAAATTGCCATTGAAAATTACAAAATTGCCATCGAAAATTCTCGGGAAACGATTTTTTTTCTGAAAAATAATCTGACAACCCGTCCATCAGAATCTGTACTGTTCAGAAAATTACGGAACTGCCACCGAAAAATTCCCGGGAAACGAAATTTTTTTCGGGAAATTATTTTATTTACTGGAAATTTTTTTCTGTACTAGGCATTTTTGCTGGGCGGGAATTTGAAATTTTCAAACGAAAATTTCAAAACTTCGAAAAAAAAATTTTGTGACCGGGAAATTATTTTATTTACTGGAAAAAATTTTCTGTACTAGACACTTTTGCTGGGCGGGAATTTAAAATTTTCAAAAAAAATTTGAAAATTTGGCCGGGAATTTGAAATTAAAATTTCGAAAAAAAGATTTCGTTTGAAAATTGGAATTTTTTGTGTACAGAAAATTATTTTATTTACCGGGAAGAGATGGTTTGCTGGGCGGGAATTTGAAATTTCGTTTCAAATTTTCAAAAAATTTTGAAACTTTGAATTTTTCGTGTACTGGTAAATTATTTTTTTTACCAGTCAGTTTTTTGTTTCCAGGAAAACGTCAGCATGTCCCGTCCAAGGGCAAGAGGGGAATAAAAAAAAAAAACTGACATTTGGACCTGCAACTAATTTTTGGGCAAGAGTGGATTTTTTTTTTGGGTTTACCCCCCAGATTTTGGACTGTTGACTCAAAAATCCAATAATGTTACTACCCCACGTGATTGCCACCATGGATTTACTATAAGTTTGGTTGAGAAAAGGAGTGGGACCCGCCAATTCTAATAAGGATAAACCTAATTGGTTTTGAATTTTTAGAGATTGTATCATATCACGGATTTGGCAGCCCAGAGGCAGAAAGGGAAACCCTAGAAAACCACTCTATACATCTTATAAATGAGAACAGTAGCCGGCAATGGAAGGCATGCGGGGACAGATTTTAAAACAGTAGCCGACTTCACAAGAGGGAGAAAACCAGTAGGTGGTTTTTGGGGAACATCAACCAATAGCCGGGAATTAAAAGAGGACATCGACTAAGTCTTTTGAAGGGGCGAAGATCGACATCGAAGCATCATATGGGTGATATCTTTTTCTTTCTTTTTGATTCAACTACTTCGATTATTGTGATGTGTTGCTAAGTCCATCACCTAGAGTGAAGGATGAAACCATGAATACAAATAAATAATATTTTATCATAATGATTCTCTTGAGTATGTGCTTTATTGTTTGAAAATATTAAACTCCGGTTATTCTTTCACATGATATATTCTTCATTATTTATTCTTCTGGTTTGATTTATCATATTTAGATTTTAATCTTTAATGGTTCATACTTATTGGCTGATAAATAATAGTTGAGTTGTTATTGTTTATTTTTAGACGGGCTTAATTCCTTAGGTGACTACATGCTTTAAGAAAAATATATCTTCCGATATTTGGATGCAAGAGGTATACCTAATATTGAGTTATAAAATAGAATCATGAATGGTTAGATATCTTTTTATGAGTGTTTGTGGTGGATTCAAACTCTAGGATTTTTCTCATATTAGTCTCCTTCCGATTGAACTATTATTTTCACTTTATTATTTTATATTTCTTATAAAAAAAAATCTCAAAGTTTATCATTTTACTAGTTTTAGGTCGAGATAGATTTCCAACTTGTCTTCGTGGGATCGACCCATACTTGCTAGGTCTACACTACATAGACCAGTGCACTTGCGGAATTTTATTACAAAATACGAATTTATTTTAGCCTATTATTTAGGTTAGTTTAAATACGCATCACATATACTCTCGCTAAGCGTGGATGACTGCAAAATAACTTTAGGTTTATAGTTTAATAGGTTGGAGAAATAACTTTCTGCTGGTAAAAAATGTACGTATAACATAGTTAATCTTGAGATTGCACCATACCTCTAAAGAAATTGTTGCTTTTGATGCAGTTCTAATTACAACAATCATCTTTTAGATATCAGTCGTACAAGTTCGATTTGCATCATATAGATACCCTTGTTATAAAAATGTTTGCAATTTCATTTAATTGATAAGAAAAGATAGGTGAATGTGATCTCTCAGTTTATTGTTGCAAGATGTGAAATGCGAAATGAAGTTAACAATAAATAATACTATATAATTAACTATTAGCAAAAGAAAATAACAAAACTTTTTAAATAAAACGCAACAACAAACAATGGCGGACCTAGAAAAAATTCTTTGTGGGAGCACTTTTAGTTATAATAAAAAGTTGTGAATCGTCTAGAAGTTTCGATGCAACTTCAAAGCGAATAATTTTTATACATTACAATTATATACTAAGCCAATTCAACTATGTTGATTTATGCATTGTGTTGACAGTAATCAATATAAATAAGTAGGCTTATACACATTTGAATTATATAAAGAAGTTAAGGAAATAGAGGGGGCAAATTCTAGAAAAACAATCAAACACACGCACACACACATATATGTAGAGAAAAATAGTTTTAACAATGTTAACGGGAGTCAATATGGATTTTACAAGAAAAAAGACTAAAATGTGAATACATTTGTAAATAGGGGGTCAAAATGGAGAAACATAAGGCTAAAACGATAGTTAAGTAAAAAAAATTAGGAGGCATATACGAATTTAACCTTAGAAAAACATGAAAAAAAAAGCTGTGGGTTGTGGGAAACGAACACAAGGCCTGAAATGCAAACAACTCATGTTGTCACCACTAAACCAACTCATTGTCTTTGATGGTAAACAATTGGGGTAATTACTGAGTTTATTTTATGTGAAATAGACTTTTATCTTTGGGACATGCGGTGGCACGTGCCTCCACAGGTCCCAACGTGAGTCCGCCTCTAACAACAAACTCACCACCAAAGGCAACCAATATAATAATAAATTAGTTTAAGACAACAGCTAGGTCAACTTCGAAAGAACAAAGCAGCAACAATGGAGCAGCAAAAAAGCCAAAAAAGTAAAGCAAGGTAGCACTAACAGAGCTTGCTTCAATTAAATAACACCAAAACAATAGGGAAGTGTAAGTGAAGACATTAAAACAAGTCTCATCTAACCTAGATATATAAATCTACTTAGCTAAAAAAGATAAGTTAAGATGAAAATTGTGTACAGGTAAATTGGGCAGTAATATCTTCACTTTAGTAACATTAAGAATATTCAAAGAGACATTATCCAAGAATAAACAAAATATCTTATGAGATATCTCCCATTAGTAGACAACTTGTCATGAATCAATTGTGAAATGTTTTCAACAGTGTGTTTTGTCTAGGATAGGAAATGCAATGATATGTTTGCTCAAACACCACTCAACATCTATAAAATGAGCAATACACATGTAATGCAACTTATTATTAAATTTTCAAACATTTGAAGTAAGTGATATCCTACCAGCTGGATAAGTTAACAAAACTTGCTTGTGTTTGACTATACCTGAATGTTCTAAGGCTGTCAAACTGGTTTGAAGAAAGTGTTGATTGTTTTAAATCAACTTTGTACTTTCTAGCACATGATATTGAATGCCTCGTGAATTGGCTTGTATCATTTTTAGAGGCGGGATCTTTAACAACACCACAAAACTTACAACGAACCATTTTTTTTACCAGGTTGACCAAGATGCACAATGTCAATAAAATCATGTAGAAACCAAGTCTTGGAAGTTCTTGTCCTTATCTATTTTGAATTAAGTTCTTGATCATCTGCTTGAAATACTTGATCAACAACAACAGTAACAGGAGAAGTTGGAGGAGCAACAACAACAAGAAGCGAACTAATAAGAGCATTTATACATGTTGGTGGTTATGTACTCAGACCACGTCCAGTACTTGGACAAACTAAAGGATTTTTATTGTCTATATTAACCTACAACAAGTATTAAATAACTAAGTGGTTCAACTTATTAGAAACCATATCATAAAAAAGAAAAAAAAGGAACATTAAGATGACCATCATATTTTGACACTACAACCATCAGAAAATATCTCCAAAAAACATCAGATCGAAGAACATCACCCAACCACAACCTTACATTTTTACACAAAAACATAATGTACAGCAAATAAAAAGAACTATTGGACTTTGGAAATAACTTATGCTCGTGTAAAAACAATATTAGACAACAAATAACAAAGCATATAACTATTGGCAAGGTATATGGGCATGTAAAAATAATTTATAGTACCTGTCTAAGAAGATCGTCAAATCTTTTGATATCCGATCTTAATAACTCACCCACTAGTTTCCTCTTCCTTTGATAGTCGACACATGACAAAACACAAATCTCTCACTACATATATACTAGAAAGAATTAGGATTAGATATTTAGAATAGTTAACACAAATAATATGATTCTAAAAACATTAGAAGTTGAAAAACGAGATAAGGTTGAGGGATAACCGCTGAAGTATAAGTCGTATGTGTTTCTTGGAGACCAAGTGAGGGGTTGAGCAGTTGAGTCTTCGTCAGCGTCGGTGGAGATATATGATCCAAAGTCTGGAGGTTGTGAATTCTGTGGCTGAAAGTAGTGACTAAAAAGAAGGATTTTGCCCCTTTGTGGATTATCAAGTATTTATACCGTAGACATAAGCATCCAACTAAGATTACGAGGAATTAAGGTTAGGGTTTGGACTTTGGATGATTGTGATTTCGACCACACTTTTAAGATTTCAATCAGTTGTGATTTAAATGATCGTGTGGGCATGGAGTCATGTGCCCATCTTCCACGATGTCCACTTCATGGTGGACTTACACCATAACAACATTTGAATATATGACGCTATTATAATCTATATGTAAAGTACCCTTATATTTTAACTAAAACTTGGGTGAAAAATACATCATATTTTTTTGTTTGACCCGAAATTTGATAAGTTTAATATTAAAAGTGTCGAAATACATTTTAAATGAGAGAAAATTCTGAACATAAAAATGAACAGATCGGATGAAAATAGAACTCTTACTTACATAAAGAATAAAAAAAAATATTTGTTTTATCTAAGGTGCTGTTTGTTTTTCTTTTTTTTCAGATCTGAAATCTGAATTGAATGTCAATTCAGATTTTAGATGTTTGTTTTTGTTAATTAGTAAGATCTGAATTTTAGCTGAATTATTTAGATGTCTGAAATATCTGAAAAATGACCCACTAATTTCAGACTTCAAAAGAAGTCTGAAATGATAGTCCTCCAGCTGAAAATACCCAAATGACAATAATAGCCTCATAATATTTCAGAAATTACATTTCTATCTTCTTCTTCATTTTCACAGATTACTTCATAACATCGTCCACCACCATCACCGTCGACCACTATCACCGTCGACCACCATCACTATCATCTGTTATGCCTATCTCCCACTCGAGGTTCTTTAGTTGAACCCTCACCAGATCTGGCGAGGGTTCACAGAGGAAACCCTCACCAGATCTGGCGAGGGTTTAAACAAAGAACGATCGCCAGATCCGGCGAGGAAAGCCGTCGTCAGATCTGCACGAAGAAAGTTGAAAGCAAGAAGAAGAAGAAGATTGCTAGATCCGAATCAGATTCAAATCAACCATTACCAAAAAAATCAGAAACTAATATCCTTGAAGAACTGATAGATTAAGAAGTGGGTTTTGTGTTTTTCTTTAGGAAATTGAAGATGATGACTATTAGCCACCATTAAAGCTTGCTACTTCTTATTGCTCCTCCTTCTCTCTTTGTTAAATATTTCTTCTCATAACATACAAGAACTATATTGGTTTATCCACCATTATCTAAGAGACAGTATCAATATAGATCTGTAGATGGATTGCCCACCACTTTTTTCTTAGAGACAATGGTGAAGGAATTTCAGAGAGAGAAAGAGTGAAGATAGAAAAGTATAACAAAGAGTTTTAGGGAGAGAGAGAAAAGGTAAATTTTCTCCAGATGATAAAGGATAGAAGGAAAAAACTAATTAAAGAGAGTTTCTAGGGTACGGGTCCCACATGATATTTTTTATCATTTTCACTTTCTAAGGGTATTAATGTCAAAATACAAATTCAGACATAATAATTCAGACGGAGAAAAACAAACATTCTAACTTCT
>BEHA01000061.1:216738-241093 GCA_002897215.1 Eschscholzia californica subsp. californica
AATCATCATGCCGTTGTGCCATTGTTCGTGGTGGAGTAGGTCTCACCAACTGAACCGTGTAAATCTCTTTATATTCTGTAATATTGTTTACTTTCCTATTATTTTTCTTGGTTCACTTGATTTCATCATAACAGATTCAACTGCGAAGAAGAGTTGTTGATAAATTCATTATTAAATAACAACCAACTTTAACAATGATTCAACAAAAAAAAAAAAAAAACTTTAACAATGATGGGTCATCATCACAACATGGATCATCATGATGATGACATGTATCATATAAACGAAGTAATGATTCTATCATGCAGATTCCCATGATGATATATTTTGGACACTTGTAATGACTTTAGTGAAAACCAAGTGACTGAAATTTTTGTAACATCTGGGATCCTAGAATTCTATTGAAGGAAATAGAGAGATTTAGTGATCAAAAAGTTCATAAAAGATACTTATTATTTAAGAATGACCATAAGGATTAGACACATAAATACGATTCTTCAAAATTCTACATTAGGCGCTAACCAAATGGAAAATTCATGATATAGTTCAGTTCAAATACTCATAAAATTGGTAACAAAGGCAACCTGTCAATACGTTGAAGAGAATTTATAAATTTCCGTTAATAAAGTCCTCAATGTAAAAGAGAAAGTGATAAAAGATAAAAAGAATGAAATCGAAGAAGATGATGATATAAAGAGAAGAAGATGATGATATAGAGAGAAAAGAAGAAAGATGAAAAATGAAGAGTAATTGAAGATGTAAAAGCATTTGACGAAGGTGAGAAGATGAAAGATAATAGGAAGACGAGGTAAGTTTAACTGAATAAAAAATGGTAGTTTGATTACATATGAAATTTTTTCACTTATTTGTTATGTTTGGAGGGGTTAGTTTAGTCCTTAATAAAAAATGCATCTTCAGTTACAAACTTTTTCGAATGATAAGTTACTAAGAATTCAAAAAAATTTATCGTGGATCTGAAAAATAAGTGGGTGCGTGGAAAATACAACTTTTGTTGGGAGGTTTGGCCTCAAATTAACTTAGAGGACAACTTAAATTTGATCTCGAAATGAACATGTTTGCTTTTTTACCTCCTAATAGTCATCACATCTGACTGCTACTACTTCTCACCATCACTGGTACATGCTACAACCATCACCATCATCTTTTTTCTCTTTCTGTTATGCTGAAGTGAATAGTGCCCTTCATCTGGAAAGGAGATTTGACCTTCCTTCAGACATAGATTTTTGCTTCTCAAACGAAGAGTTCAGTACAAAAAGAACTTTTTCCTTTAATGAGAAAGATAGAAATAGAGGGGGACAAAAAAATTGGAAGACGTAGAGAGAGAAAATGAGTACGAGTGATGGCGAAAGGTGAGAACAAAGATAAAGATTACAGGGTAAAAAACAAACACAGTTGATTTGTGGAGGGAGATTTGCTATTTGGACCCCTTTTCTACAATTGACTTGCTGTTTGGACTCCCTTTATCCAGTGATGCATTTTAGATTCCCTTATCTAAACAATATGTTAAATATAACAGTTCCAAACATATGACAAGCGAAAATGCTATTTTATCCTCTACTTGACCTAACCCAGCTTAAGTAATTAACCACACGAATTAAATAAGCCCACTGCCTAATACACCATCTTCTTCTTTCAATTAACAAAACACCATTAACATAAAATCATGAATTGCAGCTTTCCTTGTTTTTTTAGATCCAACGAAATCTTTCAAACTTTCTCAAAATTCCCCTTTCCCTCTCTCTACCGGTTCTCTCCACAAGATTTTGAAACCTCTATTCTCTGCTCAGTTTTTTTTCTCTCCCTCTTTCTCTACAATCAAAGTATTATGTCTCCTTTCAAGCATATCATCCCACTTAATGTATAAACTCAGATTTTCTTTCTTTCTCTATGACCTCAGATTATCTTTCCCTCTCTAGTTTGGTAGTCAATTTATCTTTACAAACTCCCTCTCTCTATTTGTTATGAAACAACTTATCTTATTTTTTGTTCTTGAAACCATGATTTCTATATTAAATCTAAGAAGTAGAAATACAGTTTTCCAATTACTCAAGTACCTAAAAAACAATTACTGTCAGTATCAACAGTACCCTCTTACAATTTCATTCGTAGTTCTCATAAACAAAACCCAAATCTTTCATCTTGCTCGAGCACAAGTGATAACCAACAGCAAAAAAACCCATAATTCCCAATATCCATCTCCTAAAACCCATTGTTTTTGGGAAATTTTATAGGCAATGCCCTTTATTGTTAAAGGCAATGCTATTTTTAGGGCTGAATTTTTTTTTTCTCTCTCTTCTTCCTTCTTTATCCTCCTTCATCTTTTTCGTTCATCCTTCATCATCTTCTTCTCCTCATCTTCCTTCCTTCTTCTTGTTCCCTCTCATCTCTATTTATTAGAAAATTAAATTTCAACGAAGAAACAACATGGAGGGAGAGAGAACTTTCTGAACTTTTAATTGTTGAACTTTTTTATTAGCTTATCAACGTGAACAATGATATCATTGATATGTGGGTGAAGTGTGGTTGGAGTATCCAATTTAACAATACATTGTCGTCAGACGATCAGAGAAAGACGTGAACAAAAAAAAGACGAAGATGAAGAAAGAATAACAAACAGTCAAGATCGGCGGTCGGGGGATGAGGTCGTTAGGTCAAACATTGTTGAGGCATTGCCTTTTAAACGCACATTGTCTTTAACCAAACTCGATATTGCCTTTAGCGAGATTGCCTTTAACAGCTTTGGGCATTGCCTATTAAATCTCCTATTGTTTTTCAGTCCCCCGTGTCAGATTGTATCTATCAACAAACCTAATATTGGGCTGCTAATGTGTTGTTAACTGGAGAAAGAAGATGAGTTTAGTAGAAGAAGAAGATGGGTTGAGTCGATTTTAACCGTCATATGGACTAAATATTTTGACCCCACATTCGTACACGTAGCTCATCTTGCTGAGTTAAATAAACTAGGGGGGCCAAACTTTAATACTGATTACCTAAGGGTAACGTGGGAATATTTTTAGGTATAACTTCAGAGACAAGATATTCTCGGGTGATTCCACTAAAAGAGAGTTCAAGGTGCAACACTGAAAAAACGAGTCCAAACAGCAAGTCAATTATACGAGAGGGGTCCAAACAACAAATAGTGGACTAAGAAGTAGATTGCCCCTCCAATCAAGACTGTATTCCCCCCGAAAGTACTCACCAAATTTGGTCCATATACCAATAAAACATTATTGTTCTCCGGCCAGCTCCTCCTTTCTAGAGAGAGAGAGAGAGAGAGATCCTTTACTTTTCTCTTTCTCTCAATCGACCTCTCTTTGGTCAAATTTTTCTTTTCTCTTTGATTTCGTTTTCGCCATGGCATCCAAGCGGATCTTGAAGGAACTCAAGGATCTTCAAAAGGATCCTCCTACATCTTGTAGTGCAGGTACTAATTTCTACCTATAACCTTCAAATGTGATTTCTTTGAAGTTGTTTAGCTATTTCTATGCATTCTAGGGTTGTTCTTAGGTTAGATCTGTAAGTATTGGTTAATTACTCATGTTTCTGTAAGTATTGGTTAAATCGGCATAGTCGTGTTGTTGAATTGTTTGTTTTTCTTAATCGGAAGAAATTCAGTAAAAACAAGTCGATCAGTTTATCTACGTTTCATCAGATTGAACTGGATAAGTAGCTAAAAAATCCGATGAAAGGAGGTGATTGTACTTAGTAGGTATCATTCAGGTCTGAATGCCTAGGATCAAAACAGCTGTAGTTTCCTATTGTTTCTGGTCTTTGAAATCAGTTTTCGACTTTAGATTGATCCACTGATTTTGGTTTGAAATATTACTACTGAGTGATACTGAATCTGAATGTCTGTTTTCCTGGTATGAAATTGGAGGGAGAGAACATGCAAGGGTTACAATCAACTTGGAATTTGTTTAGCTCTTTTGCGGGGTAAAAAATAGTAATTCGCTTTCGTTCAATATGTGGACAACTTAGATATTTTAGATGATTTGTGCTCGTAATAAATGGAGCTAGGTTTATTATTACTTGATGAATGTTGCAATTATAGAAATTGCAAATTGCAATTTAGTAAGGTTATTTATCTTCCGTTATTGCCTCGGAATTGTTTTGTCAACTTCCAGCTCTCGACACTTCGATACTGCCACTAATACGTTAAAGCAGGACTTCGTCCCTAATATTAGGATATAGTGGGGTGACGTGGAACGCATGGAGCCCAAAGGGGCTACTCTATGAAAGAAGTTAACATCATGTCAAAGCTAAGTTGAAATTGTGGTCTAACAAGAAACTCCAACACTTCAACTCTCGGCTTAATTGTCTCCTTGAGGAGATCAACATTTTGGACATTTAAGAGGAGGAGGTTACTCCCATAGAGGAGGAAAGGATGCCCAGAGCACAACTTATCTCTGAGAGCGATGCTCTTCTCTGCTTGCAAGAGATTAACTTGAGGCAAAAGTCGAGTATCCAATGGGTAGAGGAAGGTGATCGAATTTCAACATTCTTTCATCGGTCCATTCTTTGCCGGAAGAGAATTAACACTCTTGGTAACCTTGTCGTGAATGATAGAAGTCGGTAGATGAAGTGGAGATTAGAAAGGAGATTGAGAAACACTTCTTGACTATGTATTCTGATGAGTTCGTTAAAACTCAATTATATGTTGTGGTCGATTTATATTAGTTAGTCGTTAATTTTGTTCAAACTAATTAAGTTATTTGGGGTTTTCAGGGAATAACCCAAATACGTGGATAAGCCAATAGTTATTAGAAGTTGATGTGTGATTTGGTATCCGAAAGAATTAATTCTGTGCAACTAAACTTAACTCTAGGGTTGTCTTGCAATAAAGATATTTTACATGTGGTGTTTTCTAGGGGGGTAAATTTTTAGGGACTGAAGTTGAATGATCTCTTTGGTGCCAATCACTTGAGGCGAGAAGAAAAAGAAAGGAAATGGGTGGATGATGTCATCTTTCATTCCACTTTTCAACCAATAAGTTGTAGTCATTTAAATTAATTATGTGTCCCATCATCACATCAATTTGTTTGAAATTGATGATGACATCATCCGTTCCCCTCCCTCCGAGCTCCCAACCCCTCCCAACTAACCGTTGGGCTTCCCACTGGCTAGTCTGGGGTGGTCCGGTGGATCCCCTTTTAAGGGATACACCCTAATCTTTTTCATTTAACTTTATGTCCAACTTTTTATTTTATTTTTTTCAGCCTACCTTTCTAAAATCCCCCCTTTCGAGAATTAGATCAAATTTAAATTTTAAATTTAGAACTAATAATTTATAGTTGAAAAGCAGAATTAAAATCTCACACACGTACACAACAAATTAAGTCTGAGTTGGGAGCCCTTCACATGGGAGCCCCTATTGGAATTGAAAATTTTAGGGCCTCCCAAAAATTTAGAGACTCCCAAAATGGGATGGGAGCCCCTCATTTAGGAGCCCATACTGGGTTATCTCTAAGACTTTTGGGAGTTCTAAAGGCATTCAACAAGGTGACACACTCTCGCCCCTCCTCTTTCTTTTGGCCGTCGAATTTTTGAGTTGATCAAGAAAGCCGAAAGGTTAGATTTGATTAAGGGGCTCTCGGTCAAATGTGGTGGTACCTTTATCTCGCACTCCCAGTTTGCCAATGACACTCTAAGTTTTTCATGCGTCCATTGACCATATCATACGAATCCGGGATATCCTTCTTTGGTTTGAGGCAGCCACTGGTCTGAATATAAACTAAAGGAAAAGTGCGCTTATTAATGTGGGTCATGTTCCTAATGTTTGGTCTTCAATGATTGGATGGTAGCTTCTCTGGCGGCTCTACTTCACATTCTTGAAGGGGTGAGCTTGAAGATTGACGAGGATACTATTATTTGGTCAGCTGCGATTCAGGGCACCTTCTTGGTGAAGTCGTGCTATATGTCCTGTGTAGTAATGAGGTGGCTCCTTCCTTTCGGCCAGATCAGATTTAGTCTTGAATAACACCACCTAAGCTTAACTTCACACTGTGGGATGCTTTGTTGAATCGTCTTGCAACTGCTCATATTCTGATTTGAAGGGGCTTCTACCTGATCAACAGACACAGCCTTATCAAGCAAGATTTGGTGACTGTGCTACATGTTTTTCTGCACTACACTACTCATTGGCAATTTAGAATTACTTCTCATCTCTGAATGGTGCGACTTGGTGTGTACCGAGTACACTCGTAGAAATCCTGGATCAGTGGAAGGGAGTTGTGACCCCTAAGAGAGCTAAGAGACTTTGAAAGCTAATCCCAAGAGCTATTTTTGGACCTTATGGAAGACAAGAAGCTCAGTGATCTTTAAGAGCAAAAAAGTTGTAATTCACAACTTAATTTTCAATGTGTAAAGGCTTCTCTTCTTTTGGTCTAAAGCCCTTGGACAGCTCAACCCATTTCTTTCTTAGACTTCAGTCACTCTTGGGAATCCCTTATGTCGAATATATAAGTTAGCAAGTCTTGGACCAGTCTAGGTTCTTTGTCTAGTCGGTTGTAGTTTGATTCTTTGTTTTCTATTGTACCTTTCATTGTCATTAATAAATATGACCCATTTGCCGTTTCAAAAAAATCAAAGCGCATAGCACCTTTTATATATCTCTTTGCCAATTGAGGATTGCACGATGTGACAGGTTCAACACGAGATTGGAAGTATGCTTTATATTATTGTCCTACACTCCTACCCCATTCCTTTCTGTCTTTTATTTCTTCTTCTCTAGTTTTTTGTTTAAACAAGTAAGGTTTAGATCAATTTGGGTTCTTCCTTGTCTCCTTCAACCCTCTCCCTCCCTCTCTCCCTCTCAGTAGAACTCTCTCGTTTCTTTACGTTACAGTCATGCCCACCTTGAGTACATGCCATTTAGATTTGGATAGTAATTCTAAATTTCAACAGTACGCCATCAGGTCGCATTCTAGTGCACTCCAGCTGGCCCAACTTTCCTGGCCTCATAAGTAGACAAAATATTTTATCAGGTGGACTGTTTGGTAGTCGATGCATAGGGCCTTTGTGATATACATTGGCTACATGTTTGTCTGTTGGACATTATAATCGTAGCCACTAGTGAAGCTTGAGCAGTTTAAGTAGTTTGAATCTGAATATTTAGGTTGTTACTTTAATAGCCACAACTCTGATTGTGGTTTTTGGTATTGGTATTTAAATTCCAGCGAGAATGCGAGATTCTCCTCTAGCATTTCCATGTTCCAACACCCCGTTGAGTCGTGCACTATCTGTTGAAGCTTCATCCATCTATCATCATTATAAACTATTATATATGCTTGCATTTATGTTTACACTTTACAGGTCCTGTTGCTGAGGATATGTTCCATTGGCAAGCCACAATTATGGGTCCCCCTGACAGCCCTTACTCAGGAGGAGTGTTTCTAGTGACCATTCATTTTCCTCCAGATTATCCATTTAAGCCACCTAAGGTATCATATGATTCTGTAATGTTAAAATATGATATAGCAGCTTACATTTAGAAGTTTGTAGAGCTTCAATTGAAGTAATCCTTTCGTCTAAAACTATAGATCAGTATTCTCTTGCTTTTGTATTGGTACCTTAAGGTACAACTTAAGGGCCCAAGGCGTTTAGTTTCAGTCTTGAAACTAATTTATATGCTCCAACGTTTGTAAATGGCATCAGGAAAGCAACAAGGACGTAGGTTTCCAATTTACATTCTTTTTACTCTCTAGAAGTCGATATGTGATTTCACTTTGGAATACATATTGAATTAGTCCTGACATCATCTAGCAAATTCGCATTTCAGTAGCACTAGATTTCTAGAGAAATGATTGTTCATCACCTAAGCTGTTAAACTTGGAGTCGGCTCGGGATCGGCCGAAGGTCGAGTTCTAGTCAAGGCTGGGTCGACCCAAGTTATTCGGACTAGTCAGGCCTAAACAAGAAATACTAAAAACTGAAATATTAAATATCAAACTTCAACTCTTTTTTGATGAAAGAAACTTCAACTCTTGTTAGTCTTTATATTTTCTCTCTCTAAAATCAATTTCTTTTCTTCTCTTGGTAAAATGTAGACTTGTGGTGCTTTTTTTTCTTGAAAATTGTATTTGAAGTTCTTTGAAACTTTATATTTTATTTATTCTAAAATATTTTTGATATTTCTAAATACATTGCATCTCTAAAAACTGTTACTGAAAGTTTCTAAAAGATTTAATGAGCATTTACTAATTTGCAACTTTTACATGACTTCATATTCCCGAAACACAAAAACAAGTAAATATCCTTAAAGTTTCATCACATCATTTACATGCATCTCTCTTCTACAACCATTATGAGTAAATGAGATGGCCTTGAGATATACAGTTCTATAATTCATATGGTTTCAATTTCTCACGAGTCATGAACGATTTGTGCAGGTTGCATTCAGGACTAAGGTTTTCCACCCAAATATCAACAGCAACGGAAGCATTTGCCTTGACATTTTGAAAGAACAGTGGAGCCCTGCCCTCACTATTTCCAAGGTTATATACTTATATCCCTACATCTACTTATAAATCAATAGTAACTCACTACTGTTACCTTTTCAGAGTATAATAAACCTGTTAACTTTGAATCTCACATCCAATGCCAAGAAATGTTTCCTGATATGTTGTTCATTTGGTCTTTTGTTTCAAGTATTTAGGTTTAATTAGCAAATAACCGGTTAATAACCATTATAGCTTCGTTTTAAGCGGAAAGGGTATCGTTTATATTTGCAGGTGCTTCTATCCATCTGTTCACTGTTGACGGATCCAAACCCAGACGATCCTTTGGTACCGGAGATTGCTCACATGTACAAGAGCGATAGGAACAAATATGAAACAACTGCACGGAGCTGGACCCAGAAATATGCCATGGGTTGAAGGGAGGGGGGAGTGAACCCATTTCCATTCTCTAAATGACATTTGCCTTCTAGTGTTTGTGTAATGATTGAAAGTCGTGATGTTTCTTCTTCACTCCTAAAAGCATGGAGGACAAAGGGAAACAAAAGAATGGGTATATAGGAAAGCCTAAATCTCCATGAAAACTCAATTGTTGTTACCTTGTTAATGATATTTGATGTTTAGATTACTTAAAGGCAAGTGTCGTTTTCTTCTTGTTGATATTAACTTTTGTTTCCCTGTTATCAGCATCTCGGATGTTCAGCCATTATTAATCTTTACAACTCTGAGACTAAGGTCTTGCTTGGTATTCTATTAACTTTTGTGTATATTGACAGACCTAAGATTGTTGTAGGTGGTGTTTGTTTCCTTCATTCTCTAAATTCCTCTCTAGATTTGAGTTGTCTGACCGCATGGATATAAAACAAGTCAAAATCAGTCGGTTGAAGTCTAATCTTCTTCTCGAGACAATCCCAGTTGTCGGTGTCAAATGTCATAGGACTTATGACTTGTGTGAAGTAAGTGATGTCAAATGTCATAGGACTTATGACTTGTGTGAAGTAAGTGATGTAGATTTATGACATAAAATGTATAGGTAACCTTATCAGCTTGCCCGATGAGACGAGTAGTTAAAGTGTCTGGAAGAACACATTGAGAAGATAAGAAAGTTGAAAGACATTCTAAGGGTTGACATAACTGTTGGACAGTAATCAAACTAACCTTAAAAGTAAGAATATGATAAACATTGTCGATAAATAAGGAGTTTGAAAAACCCACCTTACTGATGTGTTTAACAAAAAATGTGCCTTCACTAGGAATTTGAACATAAGCTGATGTAGGATCAAGTTCATAAGAAATTGTATAAGACAATCGTGGTTCGAAGCACCACTGTCGATAATCCACGAAGTAGAGTGAATGGAGAGTATACAAGAGAGAAGTGTCGTAGCTGTAAGGCTAGTGTTTGCGTCTGGGAAAAAAGTAGTTCTCAATGAAGGAGACGGTAGAAATCATGGGTTGGAAAGAATTAGTTGAGAGAATATCTGTAAAAAAATATTTTAAGAAGAACCACAAAAGAACCAAATATCGAAAAAACTAGTGCGTTGATAATTGAAACGAATGAATGAAAATAAATCATGAGTGAAGTAACTCTAGAAAATAATAGAATCAACTGATCAACGTGATAAAGTAGAAATGTGAAAATTCCACGAAGGTGTAGGTAACAATGATAAATAGATAAAAAAATAGGGTTCAAAATGGAAACACAATTTTGTAGAGAAAACAACAGAATACCTGAAAAGAGAATCGCGGTTGGTAAAACCGGTAAAGTTAAAGATTGATAAAAGTAGTTACAGAAGTGATGTTGTAGTTTTGTTTGACAGAAAATGCATTGTCCGAAAGAAGGTGTTCATAATTGACACAAAAGATAAGAATAAAATCTATTGATTTATTTAGTTTGTACTGGTGCAACGTTTTAATACGTTTTAATTTAATGCATTTATCTTTCAACAAAAGAAACAAGGAATAGTAATTCTAATTACAAATAACGGAAACCAATATATCTATTATAAAAACACAGGTTAGTCAGTTATAGGAGGGATAAGTTTGACCGTCTATTGTTCTTGAGAGTTCGACAGAGATCACATCCAACGGTTGATATAAAACCGTTCATATAAATTGACTCAAAATATAAGGGTATAAGTATTAATAATCAGTTACGATATCCTTAAATAACTACTTTGTTTCTTTCTCATATAACCCCGATATCTGCCCTTATTTCTCCCTCCTTAGAATTTTCTCAAAAAGATACTAACAAGGGAAGTTTTATAACGCCTCCCCATTTTTGTTAAGAGACCTCTCCGTGAACCCATTTGACTTGGTAAATAGTCACGTTTGGTTAAAGGGCCCTCCATTTAATGGTTTAAAAAAACCCACATTAGGGGTTATATCACCCACATTAGCAATCTACATATCTCAATCCTAAATCTCTCCAAAACTCAAATCCCTAACATTCCTCTTTTTCCACTCTTCTTCCATCTTCTATTGTCATCCATCACCGAGCGACCATTAGCAACATGCTAAGTTCACCAAAATTGTACAACATCCCCACATTATTTTTGCACTCATCTCTAAAGCCACAAAGTATCTTCATTGTTGTAAACCACCATGAGTGAAGCAATTTCTAAAAAATTTGGAGAAATAACAAAAGATTCCAAATAATCAATTTCTGGACAAAATTCAGTCTCGCAAGAGGTATATGAACATTCCCTAACACTTTTTTACATATTTTTTGATCTATTAGTTGGTTGTATGAATTTTTTTTGTTCAACGCGAAGCTCAATTCGGTCTAGTTCCACCGAATAATGTGAACATGGTACGGTGAGACCAGACCGAATAGAATTTCTCTTAGTAAAAACATCTAATCGATGGAAAAGCACCATAGTGGATTCATTACCTACGGTGGGCTCGAGCCGTAAATATTGCATAATCAGCGTGAGCCCACTGAAAATTGGTCTAGTAGCTACTAGTACTTCTGCCCCAATTTTCGGTGGGCTCAGGCCAAATTATGCAACATTTTACGGTGGGCTCGAGCCGTAAATATTGCATAATTGGGCTCGAACCCACGAAAAATTAGTCTGGTAGTTAGTGGTGCTACTGGCCCAATTTTGGGGCTCAGGCTGAACTATGCAACATTTATGGCTCGAGCCCACCGTATTTGCCACCAGTAACTTTTCGGTCTGGTGCAACCTGGAAGTTCAGTTGCGGGTTTTCTTCCGTCCTCTCTTGATTTTCATCCACTTCCAAACGCTTCAAAATAAGGTCCGCAAATCTTCTTCCTTGTGGTGCTAACCAGTATATTCAAGTATTAAAAAAGAATATAGTTTCCAATTATCGAAAAAATCTAAACCTAGGGTAATGAGGAGGATGAAAGTGGGAGAGATGAAGATGAAAAGAGGGAGAGAGAGAGAAAGAGGGGGAGAAAGTGAGAGAGGAAGAGAGAGAGAGAAAGAGAGAGAGAGACGAAGAGAACGAAAGAGAAACTGAGAAATGAGGGAGAAATGGAGATGAAAATGGCGGTAGTGATAAAGGTGATAGATTTTACAAGGAGAGGGAAGATAAAATGAAGAAGAAGATGAAGATGAAACAAAGGTTATGAGGAAGACGAAAGAGGGGTGGGGCTTTTGATCGGTCAAGGAAGTTTTTGCTGGTTTGAATAATTTTGACCTAACGACGTTAACTTTGCTGTTATGTCAAACTAGAGAGGCGGACGTGCCTTTTTGGGGCCCTTCTAACCAAATGAGAGATTTGGGGGGCGCTTTAAAGGAGGAGACCTTTTAACTAAAGTGAGGGGCCCCTATAAAATCTCCCTACTAACAAACTATTGGTGTCTGGTAAGCGGAGCTGAATATTGTTGTTGGGGAGCTATTATGGTTGGGGAGCTATAAATATTAGTAAAAGGAGATAAAAATTTTGGATTATTGTTTTAAAGACCTTATGATATAGATTGTAAATGTGAAACTCATGTTTTGAAGGACCAAAATGTAATAAGGTCAAATTAATCAGAAATGATGAAATATCTGTCTTCTTCACTCGGTTCTCCCTTTCGATTTCGGCTTATCCCGATTTCCCCTCCGACTTCTCCTCACCCACTCCCTTCGCGTTACTAACTACTACATGTCCGGTGACTATTTTTACCAAGCATTTTGCTCAATAAAGAAGACATATATATTTAGTACCATAGGTAAAATTTACTGTTTTCACCTTTTTTTCCATATTTCCCTTGACTCGTGGGTGGGGGGGGGATTTGTTGAAGAAAATAACATATATATATATATACATATATATGTATCTCCCTAGGGAAAACACACGGTTCTCACTTTGTTCACTACCACTAGGAAAAAATTTAGAAATTTCTGAATGATACTGAAAGATTTTGCCTCTTTTTGGACAAATTTTAAAAGTTGAAGTAAGAAAGACAAATAAAATTTAATATTCTTGACATCGTGATAGAGATCCTCATCTATAATATCACTGTTTGATCGAGTCCCTCTATATCTCACTATTTAATTTCAATCCAAAAAAATAGCACCTAATTCCAATTTGGTTTAGGGAGCTAAAGTACAAAAAATCGATTTTGTAGTGTAGCTCACCAACAACAATACCCAACACCCCTTTCCAAACGCCCAAAGTATTTAGTTTTTATTATGTTTCTTTCTTCTTCTTCCTATAAAAATATTATCCATCGTAGATCTTCATCTTCTTCCTTCCTTTGGTTAAATCAGAATAAAATTTATTCTTTACCAGCATTAGTCAAGAAGGATCAGTCGCGTCCGTAAAACGCAGCAAAAACTTAGTCTATTTACGAGTAAGGATTAATGAATTTTGGATTAAAATCTTCTCAATATTAATCAGATTGATCACGAGGAAGGTGTCATTTGCTAAAGGCACCTCCCGTGTTACTTCGATGAAGGTAGGTAAAGGTAGTCGTTCAATCCATTCTTATCATACTTTTTGGAGGAGATAATGTGGCGACTCATCCCAATAGTTCGACACATCATTCATGAAGATAACTTCTGCTTTAGTGAATGTGATTTTCCTCGTAATTTTTTTTTTGAGAAATCGACTACGATCTACGTTAGTCGTTACAAGACATTGATACATCATGAAGATGTGATGAGTACGATAACCGCCTAATCTCTTGGCAACCTTTGCTTTATCTTGTACTATTTCAAGATATTTGGGTGACACACCTATTCCCAATCAATTTGTAACTTACGTCCTCGTAGGGATTAATGAATGAAGTTTCATCTCTTTTGTCAAAGATAAATGAATATATTCATGCTATGTAATGATGTAATTTGGTCGGCCTAAAAAGTAGTCTGAATGTTTCGACAAGACCAAATTTGTATGCAACTCAGCATAGAATCCACAATATTTGGTCTTAGTAGACCATTCAGACAATTTTTTGTCAGACCAAATTACATTAATAGTGTTTTGTCAGGGGTGAAAATCAAACATATCTACAACATTAAAGAAATGGTAGTACTTGGAAAGTAGCCCGCGAAGACACTTTAAATGGTCATTAATAACATTGCCGACCAATATCTAAATTATATATTCGCGGTTTAGTTAGATTCTTTAATTAAGTAAGTTTTAAGATCCTAGTAGTTATCAATTTAGTATATTCTTTTGTTTAAGTTGAAGATATCAAAATTAATCCTAATAAATATTGTTTAGCTCATTGAGATTATACCCTTTTATAATATAGCTTACATATGAGGGTACTTGAATTTTGTAAGCTCAAGATGTGGGTTTTCCTTCGCATTAGCCGGTTCCTCTCAGGACTAAAATGTTTAATGCCATTTTCTTCACAATTTTGCAGTTTATTGTTGGTGTTGTTTTATCTTTTTTGAATTGTCTGCGTGCCTCAAACTCCGGATTCTAAAGTGGCCGACTAATCCTCTTACTTCTCTGACTAAGGATTGTTCTCCTTGGTGTTCTTTTAGTATTATTCAAAAACAAAAGTAGTAAAGCGAAAGTTTAGCTAATAATAAAATCATGTAATAGTTGACTAAATATAACTCATTATCTTTTAATTTTAACTTGTTAGCAGAACTTTAATGGGTTAAATGTTGAATGCAAATAGCTTACTGCCTAGGGAAAGTTTTTAGCAGAATTGGAAGAACTTAGTCATGGCTCCAAAGGTGTTTTAATATATTAATATATTTTTTAGTAATATTTTCAAACTGAAATTGGTTAAGTTTTGATGATTTATTTTAAATTTGCCTCTTTAAATTAGATAACTAATAACTAATGGGTCATGGTATCATGATTTCAAAGTCAAACTCCATCAGTTGAGGTATTAAGATGTAGGTTATGCATAGACAAAAAGTCAAACTAAATGGACCACAATACTCATTTAACATAATCTTTAATATATATATATACAGTATATATTACAAAATTGTATCGGTACATGGGTTTTTGAGGTATCAAAATCGTACATTCCGCCACTCCATTTTGAAAAGGTTCGAATGTTATGTGGTTCAACGGTAACTTTATTGTAGGTAGAATGTCAAACTTCGTAAGTGATGAAGTTTTTCAATTGCTCAGCCCTTATAGCTTTTGACATGAAGAAAATTGCAAAAAATCAACAAATATATAGATAAATGTTAAAGCTTGCAAAAACTTATTCGCCGAAAGAAATTATATTTAGTATGTTTTTTTCGTAAAGATTAAAATGAATAAATATATCTTATTAGTTCATAAAGTTCTTATAATATTTTCTCTTTATGTTCGGTACAAGATAGTAAATTTATGGCGATTATTTAACACAAAACCCAAATACTGAAAACAAAGCTCTATGTTCCAATCAATCGATTATCTGAAAATTGCGAAATGCACACTCATTCTATGATCTTAATTAGAGTACTATGTTGTCTCTGTTTTCTTTTTGTCAATTTTTTGAATTTATAAGTTGAGTATTTGTCGATAAATAAAAGCACAAGATCTGTTAGATCTGTTAAGAGCATCAATAAAGAATTAACGGCACCAAACCTAAATTCCTACAAATTTTTCACAAGTAGGGATAAAAATATTTAGCCTTTTATGACCATAAGTATGCACGAACTCAAATCTAATTTTATAAATGACATAAAGGTAAAAGAAAAAGAAAATCTAGAAGTGAAAAGGAATCGTGCACACGAGTGGCAGGATCTGCCAACTGAAAATCAAGTTCACTAAGCCCTATAAATTAATAAAGTATTACTACTTGTAATTGTTTTAAGGGACTTGCTTTCTTCAGACAATACTCACAACCATAATCTGACTCCCAATAAGAAATTCAACTAGTGGACAATGACATGTGCTTCTTTGGATTCAATTGTTCCTCCTTGTTATTGATAGCGCCGAACCGTTCCTCTTTATCATTGATAACGGGTGCGGGTGTGTTAAAAGTCGATTAGTGTGTTAAAAGTCGATTAGTTGACTCTTTGACTGGTTAAAAACACTGATCAATATTTAGCTTAGCACGAACCCCCTACAGTTAAGCAGAATGTATTGATGCTAAGGTATATATCAACTCAAACTTTTTAACTGTCATGGTTAGTTATAAGCGAATTTTATATTATCATGAAATATAATTTAAAACTGGTAAGTCATACCTTTGATAAAAGCAAGAGAAATTGCTCGGTTCTTAGTCTCTAACTCTCCTCAAGGGGGAGCATTCGTAATCTTCCTCTAAGGTCCTCACCACCTAATGGGTTTTCTTTTGGCATCACGTGATGCTATCGTCTATAAGCTCGGTTTCATCGAGAGACCTGAATGTCTCTTCGTTCCTCGCGCATAACTCTTTGTCGGCGGACCAACCTCTTGAACTTTGTTTAACTTGATAACCCACACTCTGTAGAACCGATTTCTTGGTTTCATGCGTCTATTCGTATTCTGGTGGATCGAGCTCTAAGCATCTCATTCAGAGATTTGCATGCCTCGAGATAAAAATGTCGTACTTAATGTGTGTGCTTGATTATACTTTCCTAATGCAGTATTTACTGCACTAAACTCGAACTTTCACCATAGGAATCATTGCCTTATAAACACAATAGATTGCTTTCTTTTTCGAATTTTTGAGCATAGCCCCAAAAACGGGGCCTAATATGACATTTAGTCTACTCTAATCCAATTAAGGGTTTGAAAACCAAAATAATATTATAAATAGATATCTAGTCCATTGATATACATCTAAAGAGAAAACACAAATCCCTAGAATATATATTATTTCATAATACCTAATATAACCTTCCTCATATATTATAACTGATTTACCAACAAAATCCTTGAATATCCTTTTCCATTTTTATCTCTCACATTCTCTCTCCAATCACGTTTCTATTCAAAGTAATGTTAGCTTCATTATCTTCAGTAACGGAAACAATTTATTTTCTCTCACTAAAACCGATTCACTTAATAAATCTCCATTAAACTTAAAAATCTTGTTTCATCTTCATTAGATTGTTGTGTAAACATTCATCTTTTATCAGGTTTGACACTGTGAAATTCATTATAATCACCATTGTTAAGATCTAATATTATTTCTCATGTTAAATTATCAAATTATGTTGCTCTATTATGGATCATATCAGATTTATGATCCAATTCTATAAGATATGTTTACTAATTCATTAACTTCTAATGTATGATGTTTATTTTCTCTCTCTAAAATTTTCAAAACTATTTTAGATCTTGATGTTTATTCCTTATTCAACGATTCCTTCAAATTTGATATTTTATGTTTGCATTCAATGATAATATCATATCTCTTTAGATTTATGTTTAATCTTCTGTGGTTTATGATATTTCTTCAGATCATATTTATTCGTCCGTAGAACTTTGGAACCTGGTGATTATCCGTACGTTTTCCCATAACAGAATATACAATATAGGTAATGTACGATACATTCCCATACTTTACAGTACATTACGCAAAATTTCCAGTAAGTTGTTATTATTACTGAATGATATATATGTGTATTTATCATACAAATTATATGTACTTTATCAATGATATCAAAAACATTTTACCAAAAGTTCAAACCGTATGAAAATTTTATCCAACATTTCTCGTCATTTTTTTCCCAGAACAACTACCAAAAGTGCACATAAATTATGTATTATTTATTTACCATTACGCGTACTTTTCACACAAAACAGTAGCCTTGTTAAGCTTACCAAAGGCCGCTGCTTTGGGGAATAAAAAAAATTCTCCGAGTAATAAGGACTTTTCTTAAAATTAGTCAAATAAGATTGACTTTTGTGTTTCTTTTTATTGCTAAGGGGCTTCTAATTTTGGGAGTTCAAAATAAAACAAATTTTAGAAGGCTCCTCCATCTCATCACATCTCTCTACCACCTCATCTTCTCGCCACCTCATCATCTTCTCCGGAGACCTCCATGAACAGACCTCCAAGGTCTGTTCACGGGCAGACCTCCAAGGTCTGTTCACGGGCAGACATCCAAGGTCTGTCCACGGACAGACTGGATCTGGTATGTTCATGGACAGACCAGACCTCCGGCGAAGGTCTCCCTTCGCCGGAGTGTTAGAGAGAGAGAGAGAGGAAGAGAGAAATTTTTTTTTTTTTTTTTATGTTTGAAGGTGGCCCGGCCGGAAAATTGGCCGGCCGACGACCTTCGCCGGAGAAGATGATGAGGTGGCGAGAAGATGAAGTGGCAAAGAGAACGGATGAGATGGAGGAGAACTTTAAAAAAAATGTATTCTGTATACCCCATAAAAATTTATTCCCCAGAGAATTTTCAAAAAAATCTGGATTCCCTCGAGAATTTATTCCCAAAGAAATTTTCTTTATTCCCCAAAGCCGCGGCCTTACCAAACTACTCAAATCCTTCAAATATTGTCAAAATTTGACATACATTATACATAATTTACAGAACTGTACATGTAGTTTATAATACAATATATGATTTTTTTTTAATATATGTGTATTTATGTGTGTAGATTTGATATAACAGATGAAATTTCAAACAGAATCATCAAATCAAAGTAAGTCAACGAAACTAAAACCTGATGGCTCTGATAAAATATTTACTGAAGTTGGTCAGTTGTTTCCCGGTGGTGAAACGCATTTGGATATGCTCTTCGACAATATAGTGTAACTGTTGTTTGTCCTGCTCAAGACTACAAATGGAGAGTACATGGATGAGCACCATTTTTGAACCAGAGAAGATTTTGTACGTTTTTTTTGTAACAGAATGTAAACGATGTGTAATGTAAAAGAAATTATGTGTAATTTATTGAACAAGACCCACATACATTTGATAAATTACGTTGTATACATGACAAATGATGGTTTTCTCGTCTTAAATAACACATAATTTACGTATTTGTTTCATATATTTGTATTCGATGTGTATTTATGTATGAGTAAAAACGAACAAATGCTGCTTTAGTGTTCCCAGAAAAATATACTATTTCCAAATCTGAAAGTTAAGTGAGAGAAAGTGATATATATGTTTTGTATATTAACCCTAAATCACGCTAAATTGATCCCAGAAAATATACTCTTTCCAAATCTGAAAGTTAAGTGAGAGAAAATTGATTTGAATCGAAAAAAAGTTTACACAGTAAGATAGAGAAAATTGATTTGGTTTCCAAATCTGTAAAGAAGAGAGAGAAAATTGATTTGGAGATATCCGTGGTCATGGCGTTTTTTTTTGTTAGGATTTTGGTTTCGGATTGATTCGGATAATAGGAAAGAGAAAATTTGATTTCCAAATCTGTTTAGAGGACAGAGAAATTATGATTTGTTTCAATCCATTTTTTGCTAATAAATCCCCCAAATCACGCACAAATCTATCTTTCCAAAACGCGCGAAATTTGAGTGGGACATTGACGGTGTTGTGTTTAGAAAGTGAGGGTTTTTATGTCCATAACGTAAAAGGACTAAATATCCATATTTTGGGAAGATTGGATCATAAACCTTTTTTAAACATTATTTCGGTCTATATACCCATGGACTTTTTTTTTCTCATGGAAACCATTTTTTTTCTTAAAATTCTTTGATTTTTTTGGAGTTTTTCTTTTTCGCCTCAAAGACTTTGATCCCCGTCCATGGTGTTTGATGGAGGGGTGCTTGGGAAAGCACTTCTCAAGTCTATTCAGTGTTCTAGGTTGAAAGTCAGTATTAAAACATGACGTTAAGGATCAGATCTCTTTTAAGGAAAACATGTGTTGTTTATATTAGCGTGCAAGACATTGGTAAATCACCAGCTTAACGAAGGCAACATGGCAGAGCCGTCAATGGAATCTTTCTAATCATGGTCGTATGGTCACATCTTCTCGAATTTGAAAACAGAAATTCGACACGATTGTACCTTCCGTATAACCGAAATTTCTCTCAGGCAGAGCGGAGCTCAAGCTGTCGAGCTCGCTTCTATAGACCTCCCGTTGCATGGCTCTAGTTGTAGAGATAATTCAAACTCATTCTTTTGATGGCCTTTAAGTTATGGCAAATTAAGTTCAAGATGCTTATGATAGTCGAGCTCTCATTCAAAGGCTTAGGTGGCAGAGCTCTTTCATGTCCACCCTTAGTCCCTTATGTTGGTTTTATCAAAGTCAACCAGTGCACTCATTGACTTGTTAATGCTAATCAATATATGGCTCAACACCATTAAACCGTCATGAATATAGGATTGAAGATACATCATGAACTAAATAATCAGTATAATCATTTACAATATTTCACGCCCTAAGTCATATAAAACCTCTTAAGGGCATCTTACAATCCTACCTTTACTTGTTAGAGTATACTACTGGTGTAAGTCAAGTGTGAGAAAGATAACTCACTAAGGAAGATGGAGGTGTTATATAAGTGTAATAATATAGATATATGAGACAATGGCCGTGGTGCCTATAGATAAAATAGATAACAACCTAACTAACTAAATCATAACTAATTTAGTTAGTTAGGTTGTTACAACAAAATATCTTTCTCTCTCTCTCTAACTAAATAAGTAAAGAACTATAAAAGCTCATTAGCTTGTAATAATCGGTTTCTATCTTGTTTTCTAAGAGATTAATAAAGTTCTTCTTCTCTGGTTTCTATCATGGTATAAGAGCCTTGATTTTTTTTTCGATCCTCTTCTTCTTTCGATCTTCTTCTTCATCGATTTCCTTTAGAAACTACAGAAATTTTCATCTCTTTCTGCTATAATGGCGTCACAATCATCTCACTCAGTTTCTTCTCCTAATTTTACTTCACCGAATACTTCAATTGCTAATCTAGCAAGTTTTGTCTCCGAAAAACTTGATGGAACAAATTTTCTCATCTGGAAAGATCAATTTGAAGCTATTCTAATTAGCACCGATCTTTATGGATTCGTTGATGGTTCGATCGTGATTCCAGTCAAATCAATAGTTGAAAACAATATTGAAATTCCAAATCCATTGTTTCTTCAATGGCGAAAAACCGATAACTTCGTCAAATCATGCATGAAAGCCACTTTCACTCACTCGATCTCTTCTGATGTGTTAGGGCTTCAGACTTCGAGAGACATTTGGAAGTTCCTTGAACAGAATTATGTTGAAGAATATGAGGCTAAAATTGCTTCTCTTCGTGAGCAGATTCAAAATATCAAGAGAGGTGATTCTACTGCTACTGATTATCTTAGAAGGATTAAGGTATTTTCTGATTCTCTAATTGCTGTTAATGAAAGATTATCAGATAAGGAACTCAGTAGGATAGTTTTGAAAGGTCTTGGTAAAGAATATAGATCATTTGTGGTTGCTATTCATAATCGAGACATACCTATTTCGTTTGGTGAATTGCGCACGAGAATTATTCACCATGAACAATGGATGAAATCTCAATGACAAGAGGATGAAGCCACAGCTTATTTTGCTAAGAATCTTCCATCTAGAAATCCAAATTCTTATCACATTCCTAATCGATCATCTCTTTCTTATCAGTCACACAGAGTTCCTTATTCTAATCATCAAGTTCGATCATTTAATCAGTCAAATAAAACTATTCCTTCATCCTCTACTCAAAATTCAGATAATTCTGCCTCTGATTTTGATTTCAATTCTATTCCATGTGGTATATGTAAAAGATGGGGACATCTTGCCTCTAAGTGTCGTTATAGGTATGCACCTGATGATGCAGTTCGAAATCCATATGCTAAAAATGAATATAATCCAAATGCTAAAAATGAATATAAGAAATTCAATCAGCCAATTCGACCTCAAAAAGGGAATTTTGCTGGTATACACCTCTTTGAAAGTACAGATGATATCAAAGATGATAAAGTGTTAAATTGTCCTCCTACTGATGAGGAGTTATATGAATCAAATTTCGATTATGGTTCAAAAGAATTTGCTTGTGAAGAAGCAAATATGGTTGTTATAATACCATCACAGGAGAAATCCTCTAATGAAGTAAATCATACTATAACTGAGAAGGTTTGGCTAGCTGACACAGGAGCAACTTCTCACATGACAAATGATTCTTCAACAATTCTAAATGCACAGAAGTATGAAGGATCAGACTCTGTAATGGTTGGTAATGGACTCTCAATTCCGATCAATGCTACTGGTAATGCTCAACTTATAACTTCATCTCATACATTTGATTTGTTTAATGTTCTTTATGTTCCTAAACTCAAAAGGAACTTACTGTCCATTTCAAAGTTTACACATGATAATCAATGCTCAATGAGATTCACTCCATGGGGCTATCAAATTAGGGATCTTTGGTCTGATGAAGTTCTAAATGAAGGCACAATGACCAATCATCTTTACCCTATTATATTTGATATAGAAGATACATCTTCTAATCACACCTATATGGTATCTTTGGCTGCTCCTTTTTCCATTTGGCACACAAGGTTAGGTCACACCTCAGACTCAATTGTTCATTTGCTATCAAGGAACAAGCTAATTCAAGTCCAAGATAAACCTCCTAAAACCCTATGTCACTCTTGTTCATTAGCCAAAAGCAAGCTTCTTCCTTTCTCTCTTTCTGAAAGTTTTACTGAATCTCCTTTGTACTTAATACATTGTGACATCTGGGGTCTCTCTCCTGAGCCAAGTCTCACAGGTGATAAATACTTCATCCTTTTTCTTGATGATTATAGTAGATTTCTATGGATTTATCCCTTAAAATACAAATCAGACAGCTTGAAGTATTTTAAACTCTTCAAAACTACACATGAGAATCTCTTGTCTACTAGTATCAAATATTTTCAGAGTGATGGAGCATTGGAGTTATCTAAAGGTGACTTCAAACAATATCTTGATCAGTGTGGCATCCTATTTAGAAGTTTCTGCCCTTACACTCCTCAGCAAAATGGTAGAGCTGAGAGGAGAAATAGGCAAATCACTGAAATGGGTAATGCTTTGCTATTTCAATCCAACTCTCCCAAATGCTATTGGTTTGAGGCTTTTTCTGCAGCTGTGTTTACTATAAACAGACTTCCAACTAAACTCCTTCTCAGCAAATCACCATATGAGGTACTATTTCATAAAACTCCTGATTACTCTCTTTTGAAGACTTTTGGTTGTTTATGTTATCCTCACGTAGGAGCTGTTAGAAATGATAAACTCAGTCCTAAATCTTCCAAATGTGTCTTCATTGGGTATAGTACCTCTCATAAAGGTTACAAATGCTTGGACTTACTATCTCAGAAGATTTATATCTCTAGAAATGTAGTCTTTGAAGAATTTACTTTTCCTTTTGCTGAGTTAAACTCCACTTCACCTACTGATGACAGTACTCCTATTGTACTTCAATTACCTCTCAATTCTATAAATCCTATTGGTTCTACTGAATCTTCTTCACCTGAGTTATCTCCACAACTTAGCTCTACCTCTGTACCAACAATTGCTGAACCATCTCATAGGATGACTACAAGGTTAAGAAATGGAATTTCCAAACCAAAGTTTGTTCCTGATTATGTTTCCCACTTTTCAGTAAGACATCATATCTCTCAGTCATATCTCACATTATTACTTCATCATAAGGAACTTTCCACTTATAAGGAAGCTTCTCAAGACCCAAATTGGGTAAAAGCAATGGAAGATGAATTCTCAGCTCTTAACAAAATGACACCTGGTCCCTTGTGCCTTTCAATCCCTCAATGAATCTTCTAGGATGTAAGTGGGTATTCAAAGTCAAATATAACTCTAATGGTTCTGTAGAGAGGTATAAAGCTCGTTTGGTTGCTAAGGGTTATCATCAAAAGGATGGGTTGGACTACTCAGAGACTTTTAGTCCAGTGGTAAAGGCAGCTACCATTAGGATTGTTCTCAACTTAGTTGTCTCTAATGGTTGGCCTATTCAGCAATTAGATGTGTCTAATGCTTTTTTGCATGGACTTCTCCAAGAAAATGTTTATATGACACAACCTCAGGGTTTTATTGATGCTACTAATCCATCCTATGTTTGTCATTTACACAAAAGTCTCTATGGGTTGAAACAAGCTCTTAGAGCTTGGTTTCAGAGATTTGACACCTTTCTCTTATCACTTGGTTTTGTCAAAAGTGCTCATGATCATTCAATGTTTATCCAACATTCGAAAGATGCTATCTTGGTGTTATTATTATATGTAGATGACATCATTTTGACAGGGAGTAGCTCTTCTCTATTGAAAACATTGATTACTACTTTGAGCAAAGAGTTTGCCATGAAGGACTTGGGTTCTCTTCATTTTTTCTTAGGAATTGAGGTTACTAAAGATGAGTCCTCTGCACTATTTCTCACTCAAAAGAAGTATGCTCTTGGATTATTGGAGAAAGCTGATCTTCTTGATGCAAAACCTAGCTGCACTCCTGTTTCTATTAACAGATTATCCAAAAATGATGGTGAACTTATCTCTGATCCATCCTTTTATAGAAGCATCATAGGAGGTCTTCAATACCTAACTATGACAAGGCCT
>BEHA01000061.1:245874-256008 GCA_002897215.1 Eschscholzia californica subsp. californica
AAAAAAAGCATCTCCTCTCTCTCTAAACTCCGGCGAAGGGGGTTTCCCTTCGCCGGAGGGGGTTCATCACGAGTTTAGAGAGAGAGGAGATGATTTAAAAAAAAAAATTTAAGAGAGAAGAGAGAGAAATTTTTTTTTGAAGGTCACCGGCCGGTGAAGATGATGATGTGGCTTGCTGAGATGATGTGGCAGAGAGAGAAAATGAGATGGAGGAGAGAGAGTAACGGAATGTTAAAGATAACGGAAAAAGGGGGTTATACGGGAATTATTGCTAAAGTAGGGGGCCATGCAGGAAGCTGGTCACAAAGTTGGGGGCCATTTGGGAAATAACCCTTATTTTATTTAGTTTTAAATCTATAACTTATTACTTTTATTTATCATAACTTCTAAAATTTGATAAATTAAATATAATTATATAGATTATATCTATAAATATTATATTAAAAAAATATATAATATTAGAGATAATACAATGTGTACATTACTACAAAATACGAAAATATAAATTAAAATTATTGAGTAATAAGTCTTCACCTCCGTCTCCACTTCTAGACCCACCTCCGTCTCCACTTCTAGACTCACCTCCGTCTACACCTCCATACCCGTCTCCATACTTACCACTTCCCTATCTACCAATTTGATGTCAACCACCTTCATACTCACCACTTCCGTATCGACCACCTCTGTACTCTTTTCAATATCCACCACTTCCATATTGAGTAAAAATTGATGAAGACCCTCTTGCTCCAGCATTTTTTCTCATTAATTACTTGCTTTTGTTTCCGCAAATACTCACATTCTTCAGGGTCTATTATAGAACTTAGGTCTTTCCCAATAATTTGTTCTCTAATTGTGCACGATTAGAATCTACTTTATTACGTTCCACCTCTATTTTGTTACTTTCGTTCTCAGTTTGAAACATCACAAGTAGATGACGCTTCTCAGTTTGTTCAACAAGGGTTGCATGTTTTTGGATACTCTCCATTTGCACTTGCTCTAATATTGACAAATTTTTGTTCTTTCCTGAGACACTTTATCTAGGTAATCCTTTTTCGAGTCTTCCATACTCTTTCTCATAATCTCTTTCTTTCTCCCGATGGGGCGACTAGAGTGATCTAAGATATCTCAAGATAATTCGAGTCTATAGACATTCGAATTTTTTGTTGTTACCTTTAATAGGTTCTTGAGATATCTCAAGATAAAATTACATCTTCTTCCAATGCAAATGCTTTTCCACAAATGAATTTTTTTCTACATATTACCAATGCAGTGACATCTCATGATAGCTATTTTGAAAAAAATTATATTCGTAAATTAATAAAGTAGGATTATCAACTTTGCAAAAAATAATTGTTGTTTTTCGAATGTTAACGTATGGAAAGGCAATAAACTTAGTTGATGAATATTTAAGAACTGCGCAATCCACAACAATTGACTCCTTAAAAAGATTTTGTCGCGTAATTATTGATATTTATGGGGAACAATACCTAAGAGCGCCTAATGCTAATGATATTGCAAGATTACTTCAAAACAGTGAAAAAAAGGCCTTACAGTAATGTTGGGGAGTCTTAATTACATGCACTGGACTTGGAAAAAGTACTCTGCAGGTTGGGTTGATTAGTATTCTGGACGTAGCGGACACCCAACTACAATTTTAGAGGTAGTTGCTAGTGACGAACCCATTTTTTTTTTTGCGGGGGCACATTTAAACAGTAGAAAACTAATACTATCATCAATGACAAATTACGGAGCTTCGTTACTAAGCTCTACCAAAATTCGTTATAAGTCTAAATGTCTAAAAAAAAATTATGTGTTGTTCAAACAAATGACATCTATGTGTCACATCAACACTCTCAACTAATTAGGCTACAACTAACCGTGAATTGTTTTGACTAAGATCTAAATATAAATAATTAGTATTCGCAGTTCAATTAAATATTGTTAGGAGATATACATAAAATGAACGACGCATAGGGTATAAGAGTAATATGACGATACAAATTACTTTATTGGATAAATACAAAGATGGTAGGGGCCAAAATAATAGGAAAGTTATAAAAAAGCCCCTTGTAAATGTTAGTGGCGCGTCCCTAAAAAAACTTGGATGATGGAATTCAAACCTGTGACATAAGGTACAAATAGTTAGTCACTGGACCACTGGAGAAGATGATGCCTTCTGATATGGTTTGGCAATTACTTTAATTTAACCGAAAAAGGACCCCAATTTTCCAGACCCGTAGAAGGTTTTAACTCTTAGCCATGGGGCACGGGCCCCTACGTGGGTCCGCCCGTGGCAGTTACCACTTACGACTTGGATATGACATTCATATTTCAGACTTCATGGTTCTAACAATGACATAAATGTACTACAACCATCTAATTTGTTTACAGATTTAGCCAATGGTAAACTCCACCCGTACGATATAATATCCCAAGAGCTGAATACTATGTCGGCTAATATTTGACAGATGGTATATATTCGAAATGGTCAACTCTTGTCCAAACTATCTCTAACCCTCAAGATAAAAAGAAAATTTGCAATAATGCAAGAAGCATGTAGCAGAGATGTTAAACGAGCATTTAATGTTAAACGAGCATTTGATGTTTTCAAGATAGATTTGCATTTATTAAAAGACTCACACGATTTTGAAAAAAAGGTGTACCATGATATAATGACTACGTGCATTATAATGCATAACATGATCATTGAGGATGAACGTGAAAAAGATGTTGAGCATATTTATCAAACACATGATTTGGGTGCACATGATTTGGGTGCACATGATTTGGGTGAAAATATCCTAGAAGATGACACAGAAAATTTTGCACAATTCCTATCTCGATACAAAAGAATTAAAGATAAAGTTACGCGTTGCGGAAGCTTTGGTTGAACATTTATGGACAAGACGGGGTGATGCTTCATCTTAGAAAATTAGTTAAATATTAAGAGACGATATGGTCTTATTTATTATCTAGTTTTGTATTTTTGTTATGTATTTTATTTTTATTAATAAAATTTTAATTATGTTAATTTATAATTATATAATTAATTAAATAATATTATTAGTTTACTAGAATCTATTATATAAAACACAATGTTTTATGTTGTCTGGGACAAACCAAAAGACAAATCCAGCCGTTCGTTATGTTTTTCATCAAATCTTAGACATTAGATCAGTTACCTACCTCAAAAAAACAAAATTTGATCACCCACTCACTTAATCCCTTAAGCAAAACGTCATACTAAATCATGACCATCTAACTCATTATCATCAAATCTCAACCGCAGTACACTAAATGGTCATTAAAATTTCTCCATAACTTATAAGAGATTAATTTTTTTAGGTTATGAAATTATGACCCTTAGGTCTCAACCCTTTTTTTTAGGTTATGAAATTATGACCCTTAGATCTCAACCCTTCTTTTCTATTTAAATCATAACCTTTGGTATTTCTCTCATAACTTCGTTATCTCCATAACTTCTAAAGAATCTCTATAAATTCTCAAGAATGAATTGTTCTTCGGTTATAAAAGAAAAATATTAATGAATTTTATCTCACCCCCCTCTTTAATCTTTCATCCTCACACCTCTTTCTCCATCTCGTTCTCATTACAGATTCTCCTTCGCGTAGTATTCGATGCTACAAATTATATGGTGATTTTGGCTAACCTACGATTTGGCTTCTATGTTTATCTTTTTTGTAGTGAACAATTTTTTTTTTGAAATTTTGATTTTCAATCTTTTTGTAAAACTCGAATCGTTTTCAATTGGTTTGGAAGAACATCTTTTGGAGAGTTCATTGTTATTCTTTTTTATTAAATTAGACCATTTGAAATCTATTTTTTGTTTTTTAAAATATTTTTTGAGATTAGTAAGAGTCAATTAGTTGATATTCTTACATCTTTAAACTACACATTAGGAATTATGTAAATCGATAGGAGCACATCTCCTCTTCGTGGATAAATCTATTCTAGGTTTTCTTATTTATAATTTTTTATGATTTTTCTTGTGTAAACTCTGTTAATGATTTATTTCCTTCTGTAAATTTAAGAATTTGTATATAATTTTTATGTAACTAAGGATATAATTTAATATCCTTCATGAAAAAAAAAAGGATATAATTTAATATTGTACTTCTAATGAACACATAAAACGCTCAATTTAACATCCTGTGCCGGAGGCACGGGTTATACCTAGTACGACTATATAGGTCATAAGTTTCAATTTATAAAACATATTAAGGACCCAATTATGAACTTTATGGAGACTAAAGATAAAAATTCTATTATTTATCAAAAACGGTATAATTTAGAGATGTGAATAGTAACGCTCCAAATTTAGAGTCTGACTATTAACAAAACTATAAAATATAAAGTAACAGGGTTTCCTTTAGGACTTGAAGACTCTATATATGGAGTTTGCATCATTGGAGTTGTTCTATGTGACTCAAAACTATCACTTATTGACCTGCAACTGCAAGTTGAGGGTTTATTAGATGGATACCCTTGGTTTATATCGGATATTTGCTGCTTACAATTTAAAAGTAGTTTAGTATATAGAGTAATACTTTCTTGTGTTTTGGGAGCACACGATGCCTGCACTCATTGATAAAAATATACTGTAATAATAAAATGGGGCGTCTTTATTTGGTTTCACGTGAGCGCTTTCTTCGCTTGAACTAAAACAGTGATGACTATGACTCGTCGTTTTGACCTTTGTATTTCAGAGCACAATATGGTTCAGAGTTGCCGACTTTATAGTGTTTTCTATTATAAAATTGAAGATATCTCGAATAGGAAAAATTATTCATACAATCTAACTACAATAAATATACGAATAAGATTTTCTTTCTCATTTTCATTTTGCTTTCCTAGTTTTTAAATTTGATAAAAAAAATATAGACCACGAAAATAGAATCTATTGTATAACTGGTGTATGTTTGTGTATAATAGGAATCCCCATCATCGTAATTAAGAGTCAATTGCGGGTAATAATCTAATGTGGCTAGTGCTCCTCCAAAAAACTAAGTCAGTTGGAGGAATCAGATTCAAGACGGTAAATTCAAGCGAGTTAAGTTTAAAAAACAAAAAATAAATCATCCTGGAGTTATTTCTTGTAAGTAGTTATAATTTGTAATCACTAAAGTCATACTGAAAAAATGAATCCCAAATAGAATGTGTTGTGACAATGTGTCACTCTAAAACTCAGTTATGCATTGAGGGCAAAAACATACGAAGAGTTGTTGGCATAGGTGTTCGGTCTTACTGGAGACAAATCAGACAATTGAAAGTAGGATGACAATACGAAAATAAGAGTCATAATTTTGTGGTTTGAGCTCGCAACGTAGTATGAGAGCATCTGAAACGCAAAACCCAAAAAATATCTATTAGTCCTATTTGTTAAGTTCTAGTTAACATTTTCATTTCTAAGTGACAAAATCAGACAATTGAAAGTAGGATGACAATACGAAAATAAGAGTCATAATTTTGTGGTTTGAGCTCGCAACGTAGTATGAGAGCATCTGAAACGCAAAACCCAAAAAATATCTATTAGTCCTATTTGTTAAGTTCTAGTTAACATTTTCATTTCTAAATGACAAAATTAGAGATCCTCCGTTCTTTTGTGTTTTCAATGTAAAACTCTAAACTTGGTGTGGTACTGTGGTAGAATATTTCTACATCGGCCATTTAATATTAGAAGTTATATTTATTAGCTAGAGTTTATGCCGGACATCTTGCCCACCAAATCATTTTCTATCAACTGAACAAGCTTAATCCTTGAGATTTTCCACAAAAAATGGGCTGCAAATTGATTTTCTAGTAGTCTGGCAGATATAATATAATCATAGCTCATCTAAAAATAATAAATGGAAAGTATCACAAAATCTAGGAATAACCTCAGGAGATAAACAAATGACAAGGAGAGGAGAGAGAAGTTGAGGGAGAGAAAGCTGGATTAAACATCTCTTGCTTCAAATAGAAGATTTGAGTTTTAAGTTTCAGTGAAGATTTTGATTAATTTAAGAGTAGTGTTTAATCCATTTAATTCTTTTGCTTTAAATGAGAGCTATTTGTTCTCTCTTTTTCACCCCATGTTCACCCCATGTCTCATGAGTAATTTTATGGATTTTTGAGTTTAAGGTCCAAAAATAGGGGGGGTAATGAGTCATATATCCACTCCTAAATTAATAAATAAAATAAAATCAAAATAAACCGAAAATGTAAAATAAGTCCAAAAATTAACTATTTGGTGGGCCCCATGCATCAATCCTTTAATTATCTCCCATTTTTGCCCTTTCATAAATATTTTTTAACCATTGGTAAACCAAAGGTTTATACTGGTTAACTTAATAACTCTTTCCATATATTTTATGAAAGAATATTTATGTTGGATATTTAATACCAATCTTTATTTCCATAAACTCCATATATATTTAACCAAATCAGTAGATATTTAACAAAAATGAGTTGCACTCTTAAAAAATCGAGTTTCTATCTATGTAACTCTATATTCTTTGAATTCAAAAAAGTATATTATTTCTAAATCCGTTATATTTGATTAAAGTAACCTACCAAATCAATGGATATTTACCTAAAACTAGATGCTCAATTCCAAAAATGAATTTCTCTCTTTGTAACTCTTTGTACTTTGAACTTCAAGAAAGTATGAAGTTGTGATTTGCGTTTTATCTCTACCTCGATCTAATTAGACATCTACAAATTCGTTTGTGAGTTATGTCCAACTTAAATTGATCGTTAGAATCTATAAATCTCTATTACTACAATCTTCTTAAAAAAATTATTTATTCTAACAAAAACTTATATGTAACATTTTTTATTACTTTTTGGTAAAAAATGAATGTTGAAATCTCTATTAATTCAATATTTTTTTCATAAAAAAGTTTTATCAAGTGAAGTTGTGTTTGCTACATTTTCGGTATTCTACTAGCATTTTCTACATTCTATTAGCATCTGTTATGAATTTGTTACAATAGGTTAAAAAGCAAATACTATTTTGTTAGCATCTTATTGATTCTAATAACATTTTTTACATTCTATTAGCATCTGTTGAATGTATTTAGCAGTAGGTTAAAATGCAAATACTATTTTTCTAGCATCTTATTGATTCTACTAGCATATTCTACATTCTATCAGTATCTGTTGAATGAATTTGTTACAGTAGGTTAACAAATACTTTTTAGTAATTAAAATGTATAAGGTGAAATTTTTTTTGTTACATTTTTCGTATTCTACTAACATTTTATTGATTCTAGTGACATCTACTAGCATTTTCTACATTCGTATTCTACTCTGTCAATCTCATTGATCTCACATGTAGTTGTGGTAGGTGGTCGATAGATGGTATCCCTTGTCAACATGCCATGTTGTGCATCAAGAATTATGATGGTGATACGACAAGTTTTTTTTGATCATTTTCACCAAACAAGCGTTCGTCAACACTTATCAATGTTATGTCTACCCAATACCAAATTATGATGAGCCAATGGAGTACATCGATGAAACAAGAACACTACCTCCGTTAACAAAGAGAAAACCGGGAAGACCAAGGACAATAAGAAGAGAGAGCTCAAGAAACATACCCAAAAAATGAGGATTTGCGGTCGGTGTAAAAAACCGGCTTATCACAATAGTGCCTCATGCACGGCAACTATATAATAACTAACTTCAATTTTGATTATGCAGGTTTACTTATTCTGCTAAAAACATAAATATTCTACTTATGTCTTTTATATGTGTTAGAGAATTTGATCAATGTTACCAGATTATCGTATTTAAACAAGAGGATTTTCCTATTTCCTATTAAATTTTATCAATGGTTACGATATTATCGTAGTTATACTCATATGTATTTGGCTAGAGTAAGTTACAAAATGTCGAAAAACTGAAAAATGCTGGTAGTGTTGGAGAAATTTTGTCAACAACTTACTGGTATCTTTATACCCATTGGACCATGCTAGAAAAATTTGTTTGATGTTTCTAGCAATATAGCAATTTTCAATAATCAAAGCAGGTTGGTTTTAGCCTTTGTTATATTTTAATCAAAATGTCCAGATTTTTAATATATTTTTGTACGAACTATTTGTTTCCTTAGTTATATATGTTATCAATGGATTCAGCATTAAGTGTTTGAGTTCATCATGCCTTTGCCCTACCACGTATTATAATTGTATAGTTTCAGTAGTGTCTAAGAAATTTGAGTAACATCTTTATCGTATCTATAAACCTGTTGAACGACATCTAAAATATAATATAATTGTGGTATCATAGAACATTGATAAATAATCCCATAACTGTTATTCAAACTTAAAACATAAACATGTTTGCTACGTTTTATCACATATTCCGTTACAAAATACAAGTTAAAGTACTTAAACATTTTTTCTCCATATATCCTTCGATTCATTCAGCAACAACCAAGTTAGTTTACCCTTCTTCCTTTGCGCTAGTTTTGTTCAATCATCTCTTGGCATCTCGTTAGGAAAATGTTTATAGTTCGATTCGATATAAAGTTCTTCCATGTGCAAAATCACATACAACCTACAATCAGGCCTGTCAAAGTTCAAACAACAAACCAATTCAACATCTTTGGGTGGTAACCATTTATGCGTTTCTATAAGAAACTAAAAAATACTAGTCAAACAAGTCATTTTTCTTATGAAACCAATTTTGAATAGTAACCATTTCAAGGTTCTATGATAAACTTCAAAAATGCTAGACAAAAAAACGACATTGTTTTTACAATTCAATTTATTCTCTCATTTTTTTCCCATATTACACCATGTAATGTTCTATGGTTGTCAAAAAATCAGGTTTGACAGGTAACCATTGATAAAGTTTTATAAGAAACTTAATAATGCTAGACAAAATATTAAGTTTTTATTGAAAGTAACTATATTCTGGATCTAACACTATGCTTGAAAGTTTACAATACAAAATCCTAAATTAGATAGAAGCCTAAATTGTCGGTCTAAAATAAAAAATTTAAGCAGAAACCATTTCTTCAAAGAAATTACACAACAACAGAGACAAGGTAACAATACAAATTTTTTGTTGCATGCAAAAAAAACATACTCTTCACTTTGAACCGATTTAGGATTTTGAAAATAACTTCCATTAAACCACTTCAAAACAACTAAACCCTAGAAATTTCTTATTAACTAATCAATTTCAGAAAAATAAATCATAGTTAAAGTTGTAAAAATCAAAACCTAATTCATTTTGTGTTGTAGAAATCAATCTAAATCATAAACAAAGTTGAAGGAACAACAAAAATGATGAAAACCAAAATAACTTACTCTTTACTGTTGATGATGATGAACGAAACCAACAATGGATTCTCCCTCTCTCCTACTCGATGCTCTCTCTCTCTCTCTGTTAGGTTTATTTTGGGTGTGTTTAAGATAAGAGTTTCCCTCTATCTCTCTCTTTGGTTTGATATTTGACGAAAAGGCAACTTTTTTTTTGGTTATTTTTTTGAAACAGAAAATGCTACTTTTTTTTTGTTATGCTAAACGAAAAAGACAAATTTTTTTGGGGAAAGAAAGTTTGTTTTTGAAGAAATAAATGTAATGAATCTCTATATATTATGGTATCTTTTATTTTGGGTTGTTTTTTAACTTAGGATAGGTTAGGCAGTAAAAGAGAATAAGAGGATAGACATGTAATTTACTTTGAGTGGATTTATTTTCTATTTCAAATTATCTTTTGTCTCTAGACTCGTTGATCATGCGATTTTGGACTTAAATCTCATCCCCTAATTTTATATATGTACTAGCTAAAAAAATATGAGTTGTCGTGACTAATGACGGAGCCAACAGATGATCCATCGGTGATTAATGATTGAGTATCTTTTCCACCAGCCATTAGAAAGTAGATAGAAGAACTAAATAAACCTTTTTTTTTCTTAAAAAAAAAAGAAGTAGAGAGAGAAAGGTAATGGCAGAGAACAAAAAAAAAACGTGTAAACCTAAAACTGATTGTGCTACCCGATGACAAAATTGATTGTACCAGTCATATCCTCGATCTAAAGAAGAGAAATAAACCGATGTAAATCACTGATTTGATGATGATATGAGAAGTAGACAAATTTGATGTTGAATATATATTCAACTC